>VXBR01012233.1:0-179744 GCA_013400215.1 Cisticola juncidis | reverse complement strand
GGAGAGAGCCGGGATGCTCTCGGGCGGCGCTGCGAGCGGGGATTCTCCCCGCAGGCTGAGGGCACGGTGCCCCCGCAGCGGCCCGGCCGGTGACTCCCTGCCGGTGTGTGTCCCCTGTGCCACTCGGCTGTAGGGGCCCGTTACAAGGGAAACGGAGGCCCCACAGAAATTAAATGTAAGAAATGAGCGGCGGGAGGTCGCTTGCGTCGCACTGCCGCTGCCATGTGCGCCAGCCTTGGGCAGTCTTCGTGTCCCTGCCACCTGCCTTCCGTGTGCCCTTTGTGCTCAGCCCCACCTCCAGTTCTAATTTCAAGAGATATCTTCTGCTAAAAACCACTAATCTTCACTTCTACTATTACAGATCGCATTCCTTGTCAGCGTAATTGCAAAACCTGATCTGTTTCACTCTGCACATGCACTTTTCTTGTTCATTTCAGGATCCACACTGGGGGCTGCCCTTCTACTTCCTTGTGTTTAATTAAACTCCAAGTTATGTGGAACTTTAAATCCATGGTCCATTTGGATACCCATGGCCTTTGAGAGGAAGAATTTTCTGTGGAAACACAGGTTACATTTTTCAGAAATACCCCATGATTTGCATCCTAATTTTCATTTCCAAAGGTAGTTGACACCTTGAAGCTCCTGAACACTTCAGAAGATATCTTTGAAAATGGAACTTAAGACCGTTCTAATTTTCAAGGCATAAACCAGTCAGCCAGGAAGTCAAAAGAACTCATTTTTTGAATAAATCCTCTTTTTCTTCCCATAATTGTTTTTGAGTTTCTTCTCCCAAAATATTATCACCTCTTGGGGGCTTTTTCCTTTGGCCTATTTTTACGTGAGTAACCTTATTAAACGTGATGCTGAAAATCTCTGAGCAGTATCTCCACCCAGGCTGATGAATCTTTACCTAGACCAGATGGTGCACATTGCAGAACTGCAAACCATTGCTGGAAATAGAATGGAGAGGCCTGGCACACTCAGTTGCTGCCCTTTGCTCATCAGCTGCCAACAGGTCCCTTCCATGCTGAACTTTGCCACAGCTTTTCCAGCAGGTCTGGGCCACATCAACAGGTGTCAATAGTCCAGTCCACCTCAGGGACATGATCTCCAATAATAATGACCTGAGGCATTGTTATCAAATAATTAGTGAGGAGAACAGTCTGGTGCTTGTAGGAGAGGTCTTCATTTTAATGAGATACAGATCAGTCCTCCAGACATTGCAATCCTCACAAGATACACATTGGAAGCTACCTGAGGCCTCAACTGCCAAGGATTTTGCATGAGGCCATGAGAAACTGGCTCTTCATACAGGTTCCTGCCAATTCATGAGGTGTTTGTTTTCCATCCTGAAAAAACTGGTTCTTCCACCAAAGAAACCCCAAAAAGGCAAGTTTTCCGGAAATGTCATTAGACAACAAAAGTGCTCATCTCCTTCCTAAAATGTTTATTTAGGCACCTCTTCTATAAAAATTCTGAAGTTGGGAAGCTAGCAGGGTCACTATCTCTAGATGGGTAAATTCACAGACTAATTCAATTAACGTGGCTAGACAGATGCTTTGCTCCAGGTGGATGCTGTAGTGCATTATAAACAGGATGGACAAGTTCACAGACTTTTAAATAAGTGAAACCAGGGTGGTGTCTCTTAAAATACTTGAACATGCAGAGTTATGCTAGGGGAAGTCTTAAAATTTCCTGAAAAAAAAATCCAGCAGAACCAATACACATTCTTGGGGCATGCTGGTCTTCCCAGTCATCTTTTGCCTGCTCTAGGTTAGATGCTAAAGGCATCAAAACTCATCTAACTCACCAAGTATATATCTGGAGGCAGAAGAAAACTTCTGCACGTGCTAATGCACTTAGCAATATTCAAGTTGATGCTTAAAGCTCTTGAGAATATATATATATAATATATGCAAATGACATCTTGTGTCTTGATCACGTCTTAGACATCCTGTTAGAAGAGTTTGTCCAGGCTGATACACTGCTTGTCTTTCACAAGGAAAACAGCTGCTAGAAAAATTTGACTCTAATACTAATTATCTGAAACATCTGGTTGCTTGGTTTATTGCAGCAGAATACAATTTTCTGTTCAGTTTCTGTCTAGAAGAGACAGAATGCTTAGATTTTTTTTTCTCTTATTTATGTTGTATGCTCACAATTATATCTTCTAGAGAAATTTCTCCTGGGTTACTCTGCAGAAAGAAAGAGTAAGGGTCTTGCATCTCCACTGAAGTACACTGGTAGACCTGAGTTTGCTTTTTGCCACTTCTAAACAGACCACATTCCTGAGAGATCTCAGTAGAATGCTTCAGGGATGGACAAGTGACCTGGTTGGATTTAATAGTTAATTATTGCTATACCCAAACAGCTTTTCTGGCCTAAATTGATTCAGCTTTAACTACTAATGTGTGGAATACTAATGTTCTTAGATTATCATTAGCCTAGAATGAAAAATGACTCCATAGCTAGAATAGTCCCTTCTCCTCAGGGCTCAGCAGTTTTGCCAACACACTTTTCAGCTATTCCCAGAACCAAGCAAGCATTTCCCCCCTCAGTAATTTGTACTAAAACGTCTCACAGATACCTTGTCTGGTTTTTATAAACACTCCAACATTCATTGCTGGGAGGCAGCTTGCTGCCCTAGATAAAAGTGGGCACTCCAATCTTAAACAAGCCAGCTCCCCTGAGACCATCTCATTACAGCTAGTCTTTGGACATTTCCTGCCTGAACACCTCTGGGCTTGTGTCAACGTTCACCTCTGGGTAACCTTAGCAGAAATGATGCCTTAAATTTTAGCTTCCATGTATTTCAGATTCTGGGCTGCCTAAGTGTGCAGTTCTGAGCCTCCTATTAAGTGTTGGTAAGCTCTCTTCACAGAGCAGGGACACAAAACAAATCCTGCTGGAGACCAAGTACAAGTTTTGTACAAGGTCCAGGACCAAAAGCACAAACAACAGTGGACTGAAGAGAGAAAAGAAGGATGAGACTTCATAACCTGAAGCTGCAGTTGGACAATTAAACCCCAATATGCAGATGGAGTTTTCTTAATCCGTCACCATTCTGAACAATTTCTGCTTTAGTTCACTTTTTCCTTCTCTTGTTTGTGGTTAATATTACTGCAAATTAGCTGTGTAATTATGTGTCTTGGTACTAGGCAGGCATAACTTTTTTATCCACATGTAGAGTCATTGTCTGTGGTATAAGGGGTGTGTGGCACTGAAGAACTGAGAGAGCTGTCTAGGGTGAGGACCTTAGTGAAGTACTTGACTGGTATCTTACACCTCAAGGGGCAAAAGTGCAAACTGAAAATCTAAGCTTGACCATCAGCAGTGTGGGTAACAGGAGAAGGATCAGGAGAGGATGATTTCCCTTCAGCAGAGCTGGTGGAAGCCGCTCCTGTGAAATGTGCCAGCTCAAGCAGCTGAGCTGTATCCTTAGGCATCTCTACAATTGCCATTGGAATCGTATTCCCAACCCTTCCAGACATATTTTACAGTCCAGGGAGCTAATGTGTGCCTCACCCTTCACCCAGTGCAGCCATGCTGGAGCACTGTACCTATTCCTGAGGATCTAGCAGGGAAAATCAAGAGCAGATACTAAGAGAAAACTATGGTCTTACAGAAGACCTGTGATATATATTTTAAAAACAGACAACAAACCAACCAACCAAATAAATAAAAATACCCCAAAGCAGTGCTGCAACCATAATTATGGACTTCTGCCACCAAAACTGCTCTGGATATTCCCCACAGCGTGCACTTCATCGCTCTCCTTTCCACTGCTGCAGGTCAGCAGCAGCTATTGCAGGCTGATTCTCACCCGTGTGTCTGCATCCCCAGGCTATGGTTTCAGACAGGTGTTTGTGCAGTGCTGGGGCCTCTCTCCTGCCCCGTGGCCCTGGTGCCAGCCCGCCTGTAAATCGCTGCTAATCTGAGATAATTGCAGGGGTGGCTGAGGAGCATCATGGTGAGAGCCGCCCTCGGGGCGTGCTTGCCTCAGTCTGCCGGGCTGTGGTTCTGCCCCTTGCTCCGGCAGAGGAGATGCTCTCACCTGGCTGCGAGGATGTCACAGCGCCGCAGGTACAGGAAAACATTGTCCCTAAGAGGTTTGCATTCTCCCTCCTTCAAAATCCCACCAGTGAAGTTAAAAATCGGGCACAGCTGTCTCAGATACCAGTTTCAGACTACACCCATTTGACTTTCTTTCCAAGACAGTGTATCCATGTTCAGGCCAGTTTTCATTTGCTTTGAGCCATTTGGATGAAAGGAGAGCTCATGTGCTGCCAAAACAGATTTGCATGCACTGTAAATCATATCCCCTTGGCACCAGATCTGCACCCCTGACTGGTCCTGCTTGGTGCATTTGTCTGAGGGAAGGCTTACATGTTAAGAAAATAAGGAATAACTTCAGATAGGTTCAAAGTACAAGGAAGAAAATGTAAATAGATATGAGATCCCAGGGCTTTAGCCAAGAGGCTTTTCCTTGGGATGGCTATGAAAATATGTTTTGTGATTCTCCAGTGCAAAACCCTGTGGACCAGCTGGCACAGGAGGGAGGAGATAGGAAGGGATTTTTAATCACCTATCAGTGGAAAATGGGGGTGTAAATGTGCCCAACAGCCAAGGGTGTGTGGCAGCAAGGAGAACTGAGACTGGGCCAGCTTGTGGATGTATCAGCAGCTGTCATTTCCAAGATACCATGACACCAACAGTTTTAAAGCAATTTCTTTCTATAAACACTTCCGACTTTACTGCCTTGCTATTTTGAGTCCTGCTGGAGACTTGGACTCATTAAAAAGGCATTTCCTTCAGACAAGCAGATTAGATAGCTGTTCCTTCCCCCACATGATGAAAGGATGGAGAACACCTCACTGAAGCTAAAAATGCAGAAAATTAGGACACGGTTTAACAAGAGGTCAAGGTTCACCTTGAAAACTCTATCTATAAAAATAATTTTAAAAGAGAGGAGATTCCTAAATGCAAGAATTGGATGTCTTGTCTGCAATCTACATTGCATAAACCTGGCTCCTAACCTCTAATTACGATTTCCCAAATAAATGAGACTTGGATCTGAAGGCAGCTGAGTAATCTCTAGTGCCATTGAGTCCATCAGACCTGAGGGAATGCGACACTTTTACAGCAGAACCAGACACCCAGCAGGATCATGGTCTAAATGGAAATCCGTATGACTTTTGAATTAAAGCAATGTCATTTAGCAAACACAGTATAATTGTGGAGTACCTGCAAATATTGACACCAGCCTAACGCCTCATTTAGTAGGAAGGTTAATTTGCAGAATCTGAAAATGAAAAGTAAATTACTGGACAATAGACTGCTGCTTTCCTGACTATTAATCAGCATCTCATAAAGCAATGCTCGTCCAAACTGTAAGTCAATATAAAATAAAAATATTTAATTTCTTTACTGTAAGGACGAGACCTTGAAACTCTAATTCTAGAAGATAATTGTATTTAGTCAGTCAAAAAAAGGGATGTCATCTGTATTTTATACATTGATGTGCATTTGTGAAGCAGCTAAAATACTGACAGTAGTAACACCTTATTGCAAATGTTCTGCTTTCCTGTCACTGTCACTATCCGGAAAATATTCTTGGCCAGACCTATCTGTGGCTAGTGATGCAGCAGAAGGCAATGTTCCCTGGAGTCTGTAAGAATTCATCTTCCAGGAGGTGGGGGTAACACGAGGAGTGACAGTGACATCTTTTGTGTAGGAAGTCACACCAAACCCTCACACAGTCACAGCTGCCAGTGACACACAGACACTTCTGCCCAACTCTGAGCATTAATATCAGCAGGTCAGCCCAAAGGTCATTGCTGTGATTTCATTTTGACCCCTTACTTGGGTTTATTTTGGTGTTAGGTAGACACAATTTTCTCCTTCTACGTGTCCACCTTGTAAGTAACTTCCTTTAACAGCAAAATGTAGCAGAGCTTTTATATGAAATTTTGTGAAGTGCTTTGGACCAGGGTATCTATAAACACTTTGTAAGCAAGTGGAGTTCCACCCAGACACTGAACAGTTGTGCCCTGACAATTCTTTCTAGATAATGACCTGATGGACCCAGTACTTGTAAATCAGACTGTCTTCTTAATAAAGAAGTTGTTTACAGTGGTGCTCAGTGGCATCTTGAAATCCAGCCATGGGTGTGTGGGCTGACTTCACCAGGAGCTTTTTATTTGCTGTCCATGACCACATTCTCAGTGGATCTTGCATCTTGGCATGAACAATTTTGATCAAACACTGCTTGCTTTCAGCCCAGTAATTTTTTTTTTTCTCTAGACATAATGTTGAGTGCTGTATTTGTCTCATGGTACAAGCTCCTGGGTTTATTGAAATGACTGTTGTATCCGTTTGCAGAATAGATTTTATTAACATCTCTGAGCTGGTAAAGACCTGGCTTAGGGCTTTTCTGGATTATCTGTTTCTTCCCAATGGGAGAGAGTTTCCTGTGTGATTTTGTGGTGAATCTGTAGTTGTTTTGGCCAGAACTGAGTTCTCTCACCCCTTCAACTGATGCATGACCCCAGTTCAATTCAATAGGTTCATCTTAGGAGCAGCTAACAGTGTTGTTGGGTGTTACCTTATATACTTATGTAATTTCAGTTGGGTGAACTTGATGTAAAAGAACACCCTTTTGTCACCTTAGCTGTCCCCATGCCTCTGGGTACCATAGGGTCAGTCACAGTCTTTGTTGGCTGGACACCTAACCCTGAGTTGAGCTGTAATCTTTTATGTTCATGTTGATAAGTAACAATGTGCCTTTGAAAAATTGCAGCAATGTGAGTGTATAGTGAGCCTTTTGGCCAAAATTAAATGTTTTTCTTCTGTCTTGTAGTCTACTGTAATAGCCTGTTGTAATTGAGTTTCAGCATTCTTGACAACATTTGGTCCTCAAAGGTTTGCACACAGACTAATGGAAGCAAGTAGGAACTTCAAGAGTGGAACTGATTTTTAAAAAAACTTATTTTATTGGGGGCTTAGTGGTTTATTGTGCTTTATTGGTTCAAGCTTTTAGAATTAAGAGAATCCCTAAATTATTTCATGTCTATGTGAAACTGAAATGCCTATAACAGCCTCTTGTAGTGTGGAATGACTGAGTACACAGACTGATATTTAAGGCAATGGTCATCTGATATAGAGACTCAGCTGTGAGGGGAGCCTTTACTGAAGTCACTGCAGAAGAACTTGCAGAGCATTCCTGAGGGTCTGCAGGCAACCTTTATCCAAAGAGCAGCAGAGAATTGCTGCATCTTTCCATGCCCATGGTCTTAGAGGCTGACCTTCCCCTGATGAAGGATCCTTGCAGTGTTTGGTATGAAGGAGTGTAATATCTCTGAAGCAATGACAAAAAATGCAGGATGGAGGAATGCAGGGCAGAGAGGAGTTGTTGACCTCACTGGAACTTAGCTAAGTCAGTGGAAGATAAAGGGAATTTTCTCGTTCTTAGTCTGACCTCTAACATGAAAACAGGGCAATGCAATGGGTGGTCAAAGAATAAAACCAAGTTATTTGACAGTGCCTCAGTAAGGCAGCAAAGAGGTGCTCAACTTGACTTTGAAATAAGCAAGGCCCTCAAGGAAATAAGAGTCTGATTCATTTATTTACTGTGAAGCAAACAGAGCCCATATTTTGGTTAACAGAACAACTCTCCTGTAAAAAAAAGTCAGGATGTGGGAAAGGAAGGTGTCATTAAAGGCAATTTGTGAGCTTGATATCTTGATGCCTCTCAAATGCAGCCTTGCCTGATGCTAATTCTAGAGTGTTCAATAAGCATGGAGAAAATGGAGCAACAAGGAGAGGCAAAGCCTGACAGGTTCTTTACAGTGTTACATTCCTGCTCCACTTCTCATTGCTATTTTAAAAAGAAAGTAATTGGGTTACAGGAAATATCCTGAAAGCTCTCACATGAATGTTTGCTGTTTGGTTAGAGTGGCCTGCAGGTGAGTCCTCTGCAGTTATTTTTCATTGAGAAAAAGACACAATTATTATCTCCTACATTTTTGTGGTGGGAAGAGCCACAAGCCAAGAATGGCATTCTGCTAATGCTGAGGGTGCAGCAGTGGAGGTTTGGATGCTAATTATTATCTCACATCACAGAATGGGATGGCTAGTTCAAAAGGACTGAAAAATAAATAATCTCTCACTACTCATTTAAATGTCCTTACCTTCTAGATCAAGAAACTAGTTCTGGCCTTTTATACTTGTGCTGGGACATCAAGAGATGGGATTCACTCTGTCACTAGAATTGTTCATCTTCCAAGGGGAGACCATGTGCACATACCCAGGAAAGTTACAGTCAGGACCTAATCTAGAGAAAGAAATGACCTTGAGGTGTTGTTTTCAGGGCTATTCCCTAGAGCTCAGTGGGATCTGGTGCCATAAGGACACCACAACCCACACTGACACCACAGGGACGGGAGCTGTTTCCCACTGCGTAACAACAAACACTTGACACTATCAGGATCTACCTTTGCACCTACACCTCGGCTCCCTTTCTGACTTTCAAAGTCTCTTTTCTGAGAGAAACATCCTAACTGTCAATTATGAAGGATATGTTTGGCTGCATAATTAGGATGAGGGACAGTTGTTCAGAAGGCAACTATTATTTTTGTTTTTCTGTGGTAATATAAAACTCTCCCGAGAATCAATCATAAATGTTTCTCCAGTGATTTATGACCAGTATTGGAAAGCTGAGAGATGGCTTGAATACAGATTTTGTTATAAATTATTTCCTTGATTTTTTTGTCCCAAATGCAATAATTTACTATTATTAATAGTCTGTGCACATCACATTGAAGCAAAATGAAGCATGCCACCTTAAGACAACCAGTGTACTCAACAAAACTTCCTTGCATAACTTCCTCCACGTAGACATGTATCAATCTTTTGACAAGAAGGATCTTGATTCTTTCCTTTTGTACAAAATTAAAAATGCCTTTCTGGAACAGAGAACTGAAGTAGTACTTCTACTGAGAGGATGAGATTCCTATCTTTTACAAAGGATACAGCTTTTTAAATATTCGACTTTGTTGACTTTCATAAATTGCAGCAGTGCCCACCTGGTCTGTTGTGGACTGAAGTTCTGGAGGTGCTGATTTCTCCTGAGCAAAGGCTCAGACTCAGCTCTCCTCTCTGTGGAGACTGTTTTACCACCTGGACAAGACAATGTGGTAATGATTATTCAAGGGAGTGATTGTCCCTCCAGTCATTCCATTGTATCAACAGGCCTTTTCTCAATCAAGCTCAACAGACCCTCAATGAACTATTGCTGTTGTTTGCTTGAGAAAACCTCATTACCAGAGCTGATCAAGAGAGATGCTTCAACAATAATAAATACACGTATTTCTGTGAAAGTTGGCTTTTCATGTCATTTTTTATTAAAAGCAGTATGTTTTGATTACTGGATTTTCTATTAGAATTCTCCTTTCACTAAGTAAAAATTACAATGACAACTTTAATACCTTTATCTATAATTTTATCTGTGTTTTTCTGGGAAGGTCAATAAAAGTGTAAAAATGTACCCATTTTATTTTTCAAAATGAAAACAGAGACTTCAACATATCTGTCAAATTGCTTTCTCTGTCTTGATTATTTAGCCATCAGAATGTATCTTACATCTCCTGTGCTCTGAATCAGCCTGATACCACCAACATCACCACAGTTTTCACATCCTACTGAGCTTTTTGTGGGTTTAGGTTTGCTAATAGAAGCATTAGAGGGACACAGTTACATGCTGGGTCTGATTTATGAGTCGGTTTTACTTGTGGGGAGATTAAATTGTGGTAGGTTGGGTCTGTTTGGGTTTCCTGGATAGCCTCTGATTAGTTTTAATACAAGTAACCCTCACAGTAAATCAAATGTCTCAGCTGATCTACAGCAAAGTGAAGCTGTGACTCATTACCTGGTAGAGCAGCCTTTCCTCAGACTGTAACTCATTAAACTGAGGGAGTTATTTACGATCCCTGCAGCCACCCTAGCTGATGGTGTCACTTAGGAAACCTGGATGATCCATATGGAATGTGAAATACTTGATGGTTTCATAGATAACTCATTAAGGTCTGAACAAATTCAAAGTATTCTTTCCCCAGGAAAGCTCATCTGGGTGATGAATGTGGCCATCACTGGGCTCCGGGGGTCACCTGGAAGCACAAAGAATGTCCCCTGCCTTTGCCCAAGGTTGATGTACATGAGGTTTTCATGGAAACTTGTTAACTCTGGGACCTGCAAAGTGTAATGAAGAAAGGATTTTTTTTTTCAAGTCACGCATGTGAGTCCTGCAGAAACAGCACAAGAACAGACTTTAAGCTGGAGAAGCATTTTTTAAAGAAGAAAAGTTTTGAGCCTGAAGCATGGCTAATGCAATGAGGGCATGCAAGGCTTAGACACTGCCCAGTGCTTGCAGAGCATCTGAGCCCAGGCCTAAGGACTGATCTACAGCAGCACCTGGGTCAGTTTGTCACCTCTGTGTTATTCAGCATCTGCAATATATTTCTTTGTACTCCTTTCTTTCTGTCACTCTTTGGTGTCCATGCTAATGCAGTGTCAGTGCTCACAATCCCTCCTTTGATTCACTCACCATAGTGCCATTGTTGAGAACTCATGGCTGCACCATCACATTTACACTTCAGCAGAAACACCAACCCCCAAATCCCTCTGTGTCCCCAGCCAGCTGGGCCCCCTCTCCTGAGCAACCATGCAGCCCTTCCAGAAGGATCCTGGCCATCCTCTTTGAAATGTGTTTTATTGTCCCTTGGACACCAGTCTGTCACTTGGATGGCAAGCAGTGAGAGACAAGGGCTGCACTCCTGCTTTCTGTTAAGTGGCTAATGCATGGGGGAGGCAGAGGGGGATATTAAATAATAATGACAATAATAATCCATCTGATAGAGTTCTGTTCCACTTTAGCAGTAAATGGAAAGCTGAAAGCCTCCCTATGGATCTTTTCCATCTCCTGCACCAATGGTTGTAACAGATGCATCAGTTTAAATTTATGACTTTCATGACAAATAAGACTGATACATGTATTTAGAAAATCTGTGCCCAACTGGCATGTTTTGATTAGGTGCAAATGGTGACACTGCCATTATGCCTTATAACAGACATAGATGTGGTCCACTTTTTTTAGTTGGAGCAAGACAACATAGATCTGTTAATGTGATGTCTGTCCTTTACCTCCAACTTTATGAAAATCTTATGAAGTAAAAATTGAAGCAATGAACAAAGGAACTTTCTTCTATGATTTTAAAAATACCTTCAAACTACAATGAATTTGTAAAAGCCAAAAGAGGAATGAGGAAACACTGAAGATGAAAACCACTGATCCATTTAAGCACAGATGAAATGATTTGACAATGGACTGGAAAGGAATATTAAACAGATACAAGTTATTAATTTTCACTGAGGGTCAGCCTGGGAGCTTGAGTAGTACCTAAGATTCAGGTTAACCCTTCACAGTGGGGAGGATCTCACCATCAATCACAGCTTCTTACTGTTCTGGATGGATGCTGATACAGCTCGTGTGTTTTGGACAGGTGATAATATTTATAGAAGGGAAGGATAGTCTGGAAGGTAAAGAGTTCAAAGATTATAAGGAAGGCTAGCAAATGGCAAAATTAGCATGGAAAAATATTGATCTCTTTTATTTATTTCTTACAGGCAGAAGATATTGAGAGGTGAGGTTGGTCTCAGTGAAAAATAGTTTGTGCTATCAGGGCCTCTCGTGGGAGCACAGACCTTCCAGCTCACAGGTCAGCTGCTTACATTACAAACTCCCTGTGGGCTGGGATCTCCTGGACATTTTTAATGTCTGTGTATTCCCAGAATATCTGAGCATCTTCCATCTTGAGCATAACAAAAGCTTTTACAGGGCTTCACAATGTCACTGGCTCATCCCTCATTTTGAGGTTCAAACTCTCTTTTCAGTGCTCTTGGAGGGGAATGAAGTTGCTGGGAAGAACTGTGCAAGCAGTAAATGTGAGGAATTTCAGCCTTGATACCTCTGTTCTGAGCACTCCATCTAAAACAGAGCATTTACCTCCCCTCAGCTGCCTATGCAGCCAAATCTTTGTCCTTGTCCTTAAAAAAACCCCAACATTAAACTGTACAACAAATCACTATGTTTTTCCACAGGGAACAGTAAATGCCACTCTGCTCATACCTTACTTCTTCAACAATCCTACTGCCAGTGCTAGAAATAATGATGTGAACACCTCTACATCAGCATTTTTTACTGTGATCAAGGCTATGCCAGTCACCATAAAGGTCACCCTATGATAGACCACAGGCCCCACAAGCCAGTGGGGCTAGCACATTAAATATTGGATTGCAGCTTGGTCAAGTGACTGGTGTAGTGTGAGAAATGAAATCAATACTCACCCTGGTGAGAAATGATAGAAATGAGCATTCACTGTCAGCCACCTTCAGATGGCTGTGAGTCTGGAATGCCATATTTTCATGTTTATAACCTAGATGCTGCCTTAAAAATTGCCCTGGAACTCAGTAGTAGTGGCAATGCTGAGCACTTACTCCTTCAAGCCTTTCTTCAACTTTATCAATGTCCTTGATTTTTGAAGCAGCATCTCCTCTGTGGAGGTGTTGACCCATTCTGCCCCAGCCACGAGGGAGGGACCTGTTCTGCCAGGCACCAATTCCAACAGAAATAAATATATTAGGGAAGATTCAGCTTGTTCTTCCTAGAAAAAAAATACACCCAGCAAAACTGTTCTAGCTGTTTCGAGGGGATTGCAATTCAGTCTCTCACAAGAGAAATATTCCAGGTACAGTGAGATGCATTTTAATGACTTGCACATCATGTGGAACAAAAGCCTTTATTCCTCAACCTTTCTCTTTCCCCAGTCTTCCCCATTTTTAACATATTCATTACAATTATTATTATTGTGGATATTATTATTAGTATATTTTATTTTCTTTCAGTTATCAAGCTCTTCTTTTCTCAGCAAGCATTACCTTTTTTCGATTCTCCTCCCAATCCAGTTGGGGTGAGACCATGATACCATGGTTCATTTTGTTGAACTGAAATTAAACAGAGATGTTTCTGGTGGAAAGGTTGATGTCTTAATATCTTCTCTATTTGGTCTTCAAAGAAATTTCAGTTTTATTCTTCTACATTTTATTTTTGTTTCAAAGGTGTACCAATTGAACAAACAAAAGCGTTTCAGGTTTATCCTATTATCTGTTTACAACAGGCTGGTCTTGAATTCAGAATCATCACTGTCTCAAAAAGCATTGAAGTTGCAGTCATGAATATTGGAGTGTGTGTTTATGTGCAACTTTCTGGTCTTGAGACCAAAAAGAAGTGTTTCAGCTCTTTTAGCATGTGCTCCTTGAATATTTGTTTTCCAGGTCAGTCTTAAAAGCAGCCTGTTTCTTACAAGAGCAAATCAAATATTGAAGTTGTTAAGTCCAGGCAGCTGCTTAAAACTTGGCCCTGTCTGAGAAATAATTAATAATAAGAAATAAAATTGTGTTTGTGTAACCTTTCTGTAGAAGAAGGCGCTAATTGGTGCAGATGTCAGTGCAAAGAAGCACTCGGAAGAAGCATTGATTACAAATCCCCCTGGGATATGGCTCGCTAAAGGTCAATCACTCCTTCTATTAATTGCTTTAAAAATAAGGCCTGGAGAAAGCTGCATATGAAATAATGGTGGGATTTTGGCAATCCCTGTTGTAAACTATGGCACTGTTTCCATTGGTTTTGAGAGGAGAAAGTTGTGCCATGGCTTGGATGGGCCCTTTTATTCCTCCTGGGTTTGTCTGAAATTGGCTGGTGAAGAGGTGGCAAAGAAGTGCCAAAACCACAGGTCTTGTTACTGACTGCTGCACTGAAAACACATTCATTTCAAACACCTCAAAAAGCGCAGGAGAGAAAATTAACTCTGGGTATGTTTCATTTCTCCAGGCAATTTTTCTTCCTGGGTTACACAAATCTATTCTTTTCGGTTGTTTAATACAAAAAGTCACAGAGTGTAATTGTTAAAGCGAGCAGTGGGAAATGCAACAGCCTGACAAGAAATTACATGTCTTATTTATCTCCACTGAAGTTCCTGCTGCAGGAGCTGGGTGCTGGTGGAATGTTATTGCATTGGAGGGTGTGCCTCTGATGCTGGGCAGGGATACCTCTCCCAGCTCTGCAGCAGTTTCCTCCCCACTGGAAATCCTAAAGGTAAATGCAAACCCAGGTCTGAATTAATTTATGCATCTTGCCAGAGACTGATGCCCCTCTGTGCCCTTGGTGAGGCAGAAATGAAGCAGGTCAGGCAGAACTGGAGCTCTGTGGGTGGCCTCCTGACTGTAGGAAAAATTAAATCAAAGCTCAAGGAATAGTTATCCCTGGGGAAGAGGGTTGGTGCTCACAATTTTTTTCTGTAGATGCCTGAAAAACTGCCCAAGCACGATGCACAGTGCACAGCCCCAGTACAATAAAACAGAGATGAAAATAGATAAGGCAAGAAGAAATAATGTTTTTAGTACATTTATTTCATAGAAGTAGCAGTATAAAATCAGATCCTGTTTAACCAGATTGGAATTCTTCTGTGAAATGATTTAACAGCATGCTGATGTGCTGATAGCATTTGCCATCAGCTTAGTTAAATGCTGGTACATGGTGCTCCAGTCCTACAAAAATTCACTTGTTTTCACACATAGCTATCCAAGGGCATCAAGGCTCTTCTGAGATAGATGGCTTCTTCTTCTGAAGACCCTAGCTACTATTTTGATCAGTGCAGTGTAAAAAACCTGAAGGGAATTTGAATTAGATTTAAATTATGTCTTCATTTTGCTGTCATTATGTATATTGGGAGTACGCGGAATGAGCAAATAATGAACAATATTGCAATTATACCTTCAGAGGGTTTGTCTTATGTAGGGCAACTGGGCCAACAGATGGTGAAAGCAATTTGATGTACAAAAGTATGAAATAACTGGTCTGGACAGAAGGATTAAAGTGGGGTGTGGATATAAATTGAACATGGATCATGAAAAGTGTATTGGACTATTATGGGAAATCACTGCAGCCTGAGCACAGATGCTGCAAAAGAGCAAATCAAGCTGCACTGGTACAGCAATAGAAACAAAGAGAAAAGGTGAGAGTGTTATTGTTTTAGTCCTTTGTCAGTTGTGCAGGCTTTGATCTGCTGGAAGGAGAGAGCTGCCTCCAGGGAGAGGTGCTGAAGGATCTGGTCGGGAGCAGAAAATTCACAGGGGCTGGGCCAATTTGCATGGCAAACTACAGGGTGATGTGCTGATTTTAGAGAAACACCTTTAAGGAAGGGCTCCATCAGGGCATTGCATTCCTTAAACTGGCACTGAACAAGACAGAACATCTTATTAGTGTTGGCAAAAGAGCCTGGATGAGGCAAAAAGGCCAGGCTGCCTCTTCTGAAGCATAATGCAAGCTCAAAATAAGTAAAATGAGGACACACGCTGGAGAGTATTTAATGGGAAGTACCAAGTTTTTAGTTGCTAATAGCCACTTAATCAAGCAGCCTTATGTAAAGTCCTTCTAATCCTAGCTCATCAGCAGAAGCTATGCATCACTGGGGTATTCCCAGGACAGAAGAACAGTTTGGCTGACAAAGACTAAAAGCAGGGAATTCAGGCAGTGCTCCTGTCCCTGCTGTCACTGTCTAAGGGAATGTGTGCCCCAGACTGGGTGCATTGTTTGGGATCCCCAGGGAAGCACTGCCCAAGCTGGTTCCCAAGGTGGGCAGGGTGTGGCACACACCAAAGTGACTGCACAGATTTGGGAGTCACATCCTGCATCCCTGCTCTGCCCTGCCCTCTGTGCAGCAGGACAGCCCAGCCTGGATGTGCCTCTGGGATGGCCACTTTAACCCAGCTAACACATCTCTGGTAAAAAAAGGTGTTTACCTGTGTCAGGTGGATGTGGGGCAGCTGGCTGGGATAGCAATCTCCCCAATCCCTCCCTGTTTTTAGGAAGGGATGCCTCCTGGTATCTCCTTACCTGTGCATGGGACTGCAGAGCTGACAGCAAAATACAGGTTCTGGGCATCTTTTGCTGTGATCCAGGGGGAGAATTTGGGAGGGTACCACTGGATAAATCCATACAGAAGGATCTCTGAAGGGTTCCCCAGAAGGGAAAGGGAAAATCCGAGTCGCTGAAGTAGCTCACTGTTGCTCTGTGTTCAACAAATGATAAATTGAATATGCTGCACCAGAAAGGCATGACCAACCCATCTGTCCAAACCCAGAAATACTCTCGTGTTCACTTTAAAGCTCTTCTAATGCAAGTGTGGTGCCATGGAGTCCCACAGATCTGAACTTTCATGGCATTGACTTCCCACCTGGGGAAGATAACAGCATATGGCTGCCCTGGACCAGCAGGACATACCAGTTTTCCTTATTTCCTAGCTGGCTAAATTGCTTTTGGCTGGACATGTGGTGGGCAGAGGATTGCTTCAGTTCATTTCCCACCCATAACTGAGCAAATCAGCTCGTTTATTCTCAGAGCTCCCATTAGCAGAGCTGATGGAGAGGTGTGAGGAAGTTCTTGTCTGCTTTTTCATCCACTTAGTCACACAGTCCAAAACCAAATTAAACCTTCACCCTGGAAATTTCCTATTGTGAGAAATGTCCTATTGTGAGAGGCACTTAATTCCTGCAAGGCCCTTGGAGTGCTGAGGAGTCAGAACAGCACAGCCTGAAGGGCTGAAGCACAGTAAAACCCTGACTTTGGGATTTAATGGCAGGAATAGAAAATAAGAGTGTTGGAGAAAATCAGTTTAGAGGAAGGAAAAATGGCTATTTAAAAAAAAAAAGTTTTCTTCAGCTTTGGATTATTTACCATTATAAACTTTTTTCTCTGTTGAAAAAAATCACTTCTAGGTCAATTTTTCAGTAAAAATTCCTGTCTCAGCATGAAGGGTCCAGTCTTTTCAGCTTGAAAATATACCCCTGCACTGAAATGTGTTGGTTTAAAAACGTGTACATGACAGTTAGCATATAAAAACTGCTGCACTTAATTTTTCTAGTCTGTATTGTTAGCCTAAGTCAGCTCATGTGCATTGTCTCACTCTATCTGAATTGCTATATTTTAGGGAAATTTTCTTGCAGAAAATAAATCAGCTGGATCCTTCTTTGGAGCCCCTAAATTCTGAAGTTCCAGTTTTGTTTTGTCTTGATTTTTATTCCCTTGTTTTGCAAATTTTGGGGCTGGTAAACTGCAGAAATTTTCTAAATTGTTTGACCATTTCTTGCTCCTCTTCCTGTCCCCATATCTCACAGATGATCTCCACTTCCCCAAATCCCAGATCCTGCCCATCTGCAAAGAATGCTTCAGTCTGGAGCACAGGCCAGCAATATATAAGGCAGGAGTAGGAGTAAAGTTATAGTAATTAAGGTGGAGTCCTGAAGGGATAGGTTGGTGTTAGTTAGCATTGAAAGAAATTGCAAGAGTATGCTCAGACCTTATTAGAAGATATTCCCTGGGTAGAGAATATGTAAGATACCTGAAAAGCTAAGCTGAAAAATAAAAGCTTCAGCAAGGGCTGCTTAGGTCTTAGGAGGACAAAGAAGGATTTAATTTAGATTTATTCTGGTGAGAATTTTCTGTTGGAGAGATTCTTCCTGCTCTCTTTGCTCTCAGGGCAGGATTCAGCAATGTGCCAGCTCCCCATCCCTGTCTGTAAGGGATACATATGGACCATGACAAGTACAAGCCAGGCAATGATGTGCAGGACAGAAACTCCTCTGTTGTCACTGAACTGAGGCTGAGGTGCCTACACCAACAGGGAATAGCTGCTGCCAAAGCAGGGTGCCAAAGCAGGTACAAAGGAGGAAGGAATCTGAATGGCTTAAGGCATCTGAAATGAAGCAGCCCAATGTCCAGCAGACCAGAACTTGTGGCAGAGAAAAAACACTGACAGTTGTTCCATTGGACGTGCAGTATCTTCTGGCTCTCAACTAATTTCTTTCCTTTCATCCCGAATTTAGAAGACAAAATAGGATGCAGCTCAGCAACCTGCACAGTTCTTGGTCCTATGTCTGGCTAGCCTTAGGGGGTGCTGAGGAGGCTCCAGGGCAGCAAAGCTGTGTGGACCTGCAGATCCCGAGCAAACAGCTAATCCCACCCTCCCCAGCCCCAGGGAAGGACTCGGGTGTCCTGAGCTGGCCTTGAGCCTGGCACAGCTTCAGCCTCTCAGCGTGGACGCTTCTTTAGCTCTCATTTTGTGGTGGGATGGGCAGTGTCCTTGTCCCCATGTGAGTGCCACTGGGCACGCCCTGGCTCTGTACGGGGGGAGCATCAAGAAGAGTTCACCCCCAAATCGCGGAGGCGCGGGGAGCAGAGGAGAAGATGTGACCTCAGCAGATGCTCGAGAAGGAGAGGGGGAGGATGTGCACTGCAGCGAACCAAAGTTAGCACCAGAGAGAGAGTGTGAGCCTCGCCGCGGTAACAAAGGCACTCGGCTCTGGAGAGGGGCTGACAGCAGCTCTGCTCTCCCGAACGCCCCAGCACTGCCCCGGAGCTCTTCCCTGCAATTCTCTGCACCTCAGCCCTGCCTCCTGGGCAGCCACACCGACCTTCCCTCCTCCCCGAGCCTCTGAGTGTGCATCCCACTGTTCTGGTCCTCCTTCTGAACCAGCAATGCTCCTGAAGCATCCTGCAACTTCCCAGCATTTCACAGACACTGACACACAGCACCTCTCCAGGCCAGCAAGTGCTCCTTGACAGAGATTTGTGTCTTGCAATTTTACTAGAAAAGGCTGAAAGATAATGGTGTTGGTCCAGAGCTCTTACTGGCAGAAAGCCAAATCAAGTGTGGAAAATCCAAACTGGCTATAATGAGAGAAGATTTTGAGCCCTGTTGCACTGGTGGTGCAAGGATTCTGGTTAATTGTTAAGAGCTGCTTATCCAGTGTTTCTTTTTCTCTGTAGACAATGTCTTGCAAAATGTGACTGTTAAAAAATACAGTTTAAAACCCCACAATTTTTGCCTGTATTCAGTATCAATAAAATAGTCTACACAATCTTACAGGACCATACTCCCTGATGTCAACACAGATGAAGCACCTGTCTTCCAGAAGAAACAAAATGTTGTCAAATCTGTCACCTTTAGCAAGCAGAGCAGCCTTTTCTTTTCTCCTGCTGTCTCATCTCTGAAGTACCTCTTGCCTGAATGACTCCAATTTTGATGATTAACCAGCCCGTTTTCAAACACCTAGAAAATGCCTTTCTCGAAAAGGGGAGGATCTGGATATTAACTCCAGGAGCATTGTGCTCAAATACAGACCCTTTACTGCTGTTTGTTAATCATCTGGGGAGACAGTGTCTGCAAACAACTGTGCAGGGACTCTTTACAGGGTTTATAGAAGTGTTTATAGCTTCTCCTGTACCTTCAGTGAAAGGCAAAATCAGTGTTCATTGATACATGAAGTCTTCAGGCTTCATTTTGGAGTTTTTGGCTGCGGCATAACAAGATGCACTGAAAGCACTCTCGTGTGCTCTGCTGTACCTCCTCAAACTCCTCTTCTCTGGCAGATCAGATGGATGGGAGGCTGCAGCCATTTGCATTTTTAAATAAAGTCAGACACTGTAAAGTGGAGCTTGGCTTTCTACAACAGTGTACTGAGCAGTTGGATTTGGTTGTATTTTGAGAGGCTTGAACTCTGCTCCAATCTGTTGTTCTCTCTTTTCTGAGCACACTCCCTAGTGCTCTAATAAATATTAAAACCATGGTTGTGGCTTTTCTTCAGCTGAAACTTGAAATTAGCTGACATCTGGCAGCATCTGACCCAAAGGTTGGACAGAAACCATCTGGTTGTAACGCCCAGGCCGTGGGCAGGGACCTTCCACCAGCCCAGGTTGCTCAGAGCCCCATCAAGCCTGGAGATAGTTTGGGGTCAGGTTAGGGGCAGGTATGTAGGCGTAAGGATATGCAGACAGAATGACCTCAAGAACCTTCAGTAGCTCTGCAAGAACCAAACAGAAAATCATAATAAATAAATAAAACCCAGCAAAGAGGTGGTAAATACAAAGAAATCAGAATAAATGTATCCACAGGGGTCAGCTCAGGGAAAAGCCACGCTACGGGAGTCACCTTCCTGCCCTTCTCCTTTCACTCCTTATTGTTTTGCAGCTACAACTAGAAATGATCCTCCCCCTTCCCCACCAGGTTTTCAATCTCCCACCATCTCCCACCTGTCAGCAGCTGGTACCTCCTCAGGACTCACAGAGACATTTTGGGCACTGCCAAGGCTATTTGCACTGCCAGAGGAAGGATTTTTATCCACTGAATCGATGAAACCTGTGTCAAACTCAGCTGTCCTTCCCATATTCTGAGCACTTTACCTCTGCCTGTGTCTGAGGAAAATAGGAAATATTTAGTGGCAATGTGCACAATCTCTGCACCATTGCTGCAGGCTTTGTGTGCTTGGAGTCACCTGAATGGGAACCTGGAAGAGATGCAATAGATGTTTCAACTTGTTGATGCTGAATTTTAAGCTGGTGAAGTACAGAAAACCACCCTACCTGTCTGGAAATATCATGACAGTCACAAAGGTTAAAATTTCTATGGTGGCATCATTTGGGCTTGAGTTATAAAACAACTACAGTGTTAAAGGTGTGTCTGGAAATTTTTCATGTGACCTCAGTGAAGTTTGCATGAATTCCCTTTCCAGTAACGCTTTATCCAAACACATCCTCACACATGCTGCACAAATCCTGGCAGTTGGCCCTGCTGAAGTGGAGAGGGCTGAACACATGGCAGGCACCACGTGTGTGCAGTGTACTTTGCCCCAAGCTGCTTGAAATCCCAAAGATTTCCAGAGACTTGCAAATGTTACACTAGGTTGGCCATTTCCACTTCCCTCCAATTTCTGCCACTATTTTTAAAAAGGCTGGGGCAGCTCCTATCCATAAATACTCTACTTCAACACCAGTATTTGAATTTCCAGCTGATCAAATTCTGTCTGTTGTGCCACTGTTTTGTTTATTATGTATTCATGCTTTTCAGCATTTCACCATCTCATTCCTCTCCCTTCCTGTTATTGCTAGGTGACTCTTGCTACGACACACTCAGACTATGGAGATTAACAGAAGAAACCTGTATTTTTCCCAAACCAGGAGTCCTGTAGCTCACAGCCTGCAGCGTTTCCAGGATGTGAATTAAAACAGTCAGCAGGACAACATGTCAGTCACTAGCACAAGCCAAAAATAGCATGTGTAAGGCCAAACTCAAAGGGCTAAAATGGTGCTCTTGGAGCAGATGTTTAAAAGCTTGTGCACAAGCTCTAGGCTTGTTAGCCAGCCTGGACCAACTGCAAAAGGCCTCTGGGAAGGATTAAAACTCTTGGCCAGTGCACACACTTCTCAGTTGGAGGCACTGGAGATAAGTTTTACTTAAAAATGAAAGTGGTGACCTGGGCTGAAGTCTTGCTCAGAGATCTCCTGAGCCAGAGATTCTGGCACCATTCCTGATTTGGGCCAAGTCCTCATTAAGGGCAGCAGGAGTTTGATCTCAGAAAGGGCTAAGCAGGGGCATTTATGGCTCAAGAGAATCTTGTCTTAAGGAAGATGAGTTAGAAAAAACTGCTTGAGAAATGGAGAAATCCCATAAGTAAGAATAATAGATGGGATGTTTTACAAAAAGTAAAAGAAAATATATTGAAAAAAGCATCAGAGAAAAGAAGACCTCAAGATACCTGGTTGAGATAAGCCCAGTGACAGCACTCAGCACTCAGCAATCCCAGGCCCACTTTGCATCCACTCCAGCATCTATGGAAGCACCAGGTCCTGACCCATTCTCTGCAGTGAACAGGCAAGACCAGTGACTTTTGTCATTTTTCCAATCCCTCCTACCTGTTTTTCTAAAAAAAAGGCCTGATGAACAACCCATCCACCTTTACTGTTTCTGCCATACTTTTATTTCTGTGCATTCCCTGGCTACAACACTTTGTCTTTGGCTTGTTACCATGGCCAGGAGGTGCCCTTCTGTGTCATTCACAGTGAGAAACCAGAGTCCCTCATACTCCACATAACAATTTTATAGCCTAATGTGTGAAAACATGAGCTCATCGGGAAGCAGAACGCCAGCATTCACCCTGAGCTACGGATGATTTCCTCAGCCATTAAACCTTTGGCCGAGCAGCACCACTTTTTTTTTTTCTTTTTTTCATCATCACAAGAAAAAATACCATCAAAGCTTTTCCCAAATGCCAGATTCTAGAAGTAACAGGCTGGGAGTTATTATGAGTCTCATTAGTCTCCTTCTCACACCTATGAAGACCAGCAAGTTATAAAAAGGGTTAGTTGGATTCAACAGTGAATGAACAATTTAGCTGGGTAAAGAACAGAGAAGAAATAGATTGGGATAATATGGTGGAGGAAAGAAAAATCAATTTATTTCCCCCAGGCTTAGCTGAAATTAGATGAGTGCTTGGATTGGGTGCTAAGGGAATCCCCATGGTGGTGCTTGATCTTGATCCCATGAAGAACAAGGGGTTTTTTTCTGATAACAAACATCGGCTGTAGTATTGGAAATTCCACCCAAATATATAAAATTATTATTTCTCTGGCATAGCTATGTGAGAGCTGTATCAAGGGTAGGTCAGAGAAGGCAGGGTATTGTGGAGCTATTTTCTTGCAGATTAAGGCAGGAAGCGAGAAATGATCACTGTTGTGTCTGAAAAGATCAGGTTAAGTGCTGGAACAGAAATCCACTGAGGAATTAATTTGTAGACTTTGCAGAGAGTAAAGAAATTAAATCTAGCTAAATGAGTTATTCATATTTTTTTTCCCTTAACAGTAGTAAGCATTAAATCTTGAATTGGGAATACAGTGAGGCACTGACACACCATCAGTGTGTTAACTGGCTCATTCATGCTGGAGCAAGGCTGTGGGTAACAAGGAGCTTTCATGAACAGCTCAGCTAAAAACGAAGCAGTTTTAGCAGGTACCTTTTCCAGGCACTCCTGGGAGTGTGGCTTGTTTGAGCTGGGAGGGATGTCCTGGGAGGCCTGGCTGTACAGGCAGGCCAGGAGAGCTCTCTCCTGATGATGTTGATTCCAGGAATGCTGTCTAAGGATTTTACTCTTCTCAATTCATTGGCTCTGCGTTCCTGTCATCACCTGAGCTATCTACATTGTTCAGATTGGTTTGGCACCTAAAAAACTGCTTTCAGGAATGAGGAACCAGCAGTACAACATGGTACAGCTGGTGTCATCCTAGGAGTGAGAAAGAAGGCTGGCAGAAAACAAAATTTTGACCTATATAGAGCAGCGATCCATCTGTCCAGGGAAATACTTCTATACTTCCTAGAGTCAGCTGCTTCCCCTGCTTTACCTGTTGGTGTTCTGACAGAAATTTTCAGTGTTTTTACCAAAAGGGTATTTTTCCCCCTGCTAAAACCCTTTTCCCCAAGGTTATTTCCCAAAACATGGTGCTAGGGAAGGCTTAGCCACCCAAACTTGCCACTCTCATGTGGTTTTCAGCAGCCTCCTGGGAACTCCCTTAAAGCTGTCCTGCTCAGTCATTGCATTGCCTTCCTGGCTGGTTTCCCCCCCCCTTTTTTTTTTTTCTCCTTTCATTTCAGCTGCTTGCAATTCACATGAACTATTGTATTAATAAACAGACCTTTCCCTTCACCAATCAGACCAACATATGGGATATGAAGCAATAAATGCCAAAGCAGCCTCACATCTTTCATACCGCCATTGGTCTTCATGTCTTGCACGAGAGGAATTTCATCCAGCTGGTTTCATTGTGGTTGAGTGATCTTTAGTGTTAAATGCAGGGCAAAAGCTAAAGATCATGGCACCAGAATCCTTTGTACCTAACGTTACAAATGGCTCTCCTGCAAATGGAACGAAATGTCAGAAGATCATATCAAATAAATGAAGATATTGCCACAGCTACTCATGTGGAGCATAATGTCCCAGACCTTCTCTCTATTATTTCAAAAGCACTCACATTTCAAAAGAGTGGGGATTTCTTTTCTCTTCTTCGTAGGGAAAACTGACGCTGCAGAATTGAAACCATGATTGTGGTGCGTGCTGCGTGAGAAGCAGTCACTTGCTGCCTTGGAAACCTTGAAAAGGCCGTGTCTCTGATTCTAGTTTCTCTTTCTCTCACCCTCTAATTATGTAAGCCCCACTCATTTAGGTTTGGGCTCAGCCTGCTTTTCTCCCTGGTATCCATTACACCATTAGGCTGGTGCAGTGACAGAGCGACCCGGTGGGAGGGTATGAAATACCCCGTGGGTTAATGGGGAAAGCAGGATGTTTTCCCTGGATGGGCACTGCTGTAAGGGGATACAATGGAAGACATGCTCCTCTGTTAGTGCCAGTGCCTGTGCTACAGCAACAACCACCCCTCCCCTTCCCTTCCAACATCATGGGGGCTGAGCTGATAATTTAAATGTAATTGGGCACCTCTGATTCTGTTTAATGGGGCTCCTGATAAATGGCTCTCCTGCCTAATTGGTACAGTTACCATAGGAGGCCTTGGCCCAAAGTGTGAAGCAATGCAGGCCCCTAACTCCCACTGAAATCAATTACACTGAAATCAATGAGAGTTAAACAGCTAAACAGCTTTTAAAATCTGGCCCTCAGTGCCCCCCAGGGCTATAATTTATCAAAACACCAAATAAATGGCATGCCTGGTTGATTTCAATGGGTGCGATTGGTTTATAGGAGTTATTACTGGAAAGCCCCCAGCTTTTAATACATGTCCCCTGTTATTTTTCCAGACTTTCAGTCTGTTGATGCAAAAGTGCAAAGCAAATGTACTTGAGTTTGACTCTGTTCCAGAAAAGCTATCAGGTGGAGTCCAGCATATCTTTTGATTTTGACTATGATGAGGAAGGGGATAGAGGATTAGACAGACCTCTGCTCTCATCCCATGCAACCATTTTGTGCAAGTTCTTATCAGGGCCATTGATTTGAGGAAAAAACTTTGCAGTCTTTGCCCTTCAAAATTCTCCTGAATATCACTGGGCATAAAATCTGCAGTGACCTTGAGGACAGAGCCTTTTCTGCACGTTGCAGTGATGTGAAACTTTCTGCACACAATACCAGGAGACTGCCACAAGTGCTTCATTCTTTAAAAGATAGTTCAATTGGGGTGTTCTGATGCTTGTTGGCATGATCTTACTGCTCTGTTACAGCTTCTAAGCAGGGTACCTTATCTCTTATAACTGTTGTGAAGTGCTACACTGTTCTGCTTTTCACAGTAGTACCAGATACCAAACTATGTCTCAGTCCTACATCCCTGAGAAATGGAGAGTTGCACCAGGACTGCTACTGAAAGGACATTTTCTTCTGCAGGTATCAGTATGTAGGAGCATCCTGCAGAGAGTGGGATGTTAATTAAATCAGATTTATGTCCCAATATTGTAACACATGACTGTTGTGTTTGATAGGTTAATTGTGGGACATTTCAGTACATTTTCTGTCTACCCTTGTATTTCCTATGCATGTTGATCCTTTGGCTTCAGGGTCTTCTCAGAGGTGTGAGTTTAGAGGCAATTAGAAATTCTCTTTCCTGATGTGAAGGGAGGAGTGCAGCATGCCAGGTGGCCTTGGAGGGTAACTATCCAAACTCACCTTTTAGAATCCTAGAACCTCTGGGATGACAGGAATGTTATTTATAGATTCTGGTGAACAAACTGAATTTCTTCATTTACAAGGGAGCCTTGTAACCTGTCAAACCAGATGTCAAATGTCAATCTTTCAGAGTGTGACAAATAATTTCCATTCTGAGATGGCTTTATGTTGCTGATTAAACTCTTGATGGGCCATCAAAGACATCAAAGACATCAGATTCTGGCATCTATTCTTGATGACAATATGTAAACTCCTCAGTGATCTACATATTGGCTCAGGGAGTGACTTTGTTCTTTCCTGCTCAGAATAGCAGTATTTCCTCACCCCTCGAGAGAATGATATGTTTCTCACTTTTTTTTTCTTCTTGTGTGGTGCAGCTTGGACAAAAGGCTTGAAGGTGTGAAAGCAAAGTAGCAACACGAAGTTGCATCACTCATTCCCAACATAACTCGAGCTGGCAGTGTTTGTGCTGTCCTGGTTAGAGATGCCAGCGTGCTCTTGAGTTTGTCACGCCGTGTGGCACGATCTGCTCACAGCTGTCCTGCCAGGGGCAGCCAGGCTTTTTCTCCTTTTGTGATGCCCCAGATTGTTTTCATTAGTGCCAGGCACGTAGTTTGCTCCAGCCTAGAGCAGGGCACTGAGGAGAGACAGTGTGGTTAGTCCTGAGGACTGGCTCAAATGCCAGCTGAAGCCCCAGCTGCAAAGGATGAGTCTTATATTCGCCAAAATACTTGTTGGATGAAAGGCAGATAAAGGTAGAAGTAGTCTCTAGGTGTGTTGCTTGAAAAATCAGAACACTTCATTCCATGTGAGAAGAGATGTGGGTCCTTGGAAAAGAGACTCCAGCCTCTTTGGGAATCACACTTTGAGCTGAAATGCTCTGTGCAACTGGTACTGAGCTCCTGCCAAGAGCTGAGATCACAGTTCACCTGGCTTTATTTTCTCAGAGGTGCCTGGAAGTGGCTAATTTTAAACAATAGCAGTGTATATTTGGGCTCACATGCTTTTCTTTCTTTCCTTCTCCACCCTATATTTCTTCATGCTTCCATGAGGTGACAGGCATGGCCTTCCATGTAATTTGAGCTGCTATTCCACAAACTGATCTAGGTCTCTTCCAGTGCCAGCAACTGAGAGGTATCCATCAGTATCTTGCCTATTAATGATATTACACTTCCATTAACTTCCTTCCCCACCTGTACTTATGACAGACTCCATGTTTTGCCTTCTCTCATCTCTTTTTCTTTGCTCCTAAACTGATGCATTTCTGACACTGGGAAATGTCATGGTGAATTTCTGTATTTCCTAGAATGACCTTGTTGGCATTTTGACTACAGTATGTGAAAGACCTGAAATGCTTGCAACCTTTTAAAAATGAAGTTAATAAATATGTAAATCAATCTATGTTTATTTATAGCCTGGCAGAACTCAAACACCCAGATTCCAGCCAAAAGATGTGCTATCTACAGTTCCAAATGGCTTAAAACTTCAGAATTTCAACACCAGGAGGAGATGAACACACGCAAGAAGGATCATTCTTTTTTAACTGAATTACCCATAATTTCCTCTCTTTAATTTTTATTACTTACATGTTTACAAGGCATTCAACAACACACTATTAATTACACAAGGGTCACTCAATATAAGAAGATGTATCTGCATTCCTCTCCATGGCAGTTCACAGAAGCTCCACTCAGGTGGGAGTGAAGCTCATGTTAAAGGTGCTGCCATGAGGGCTGCTATGTATGTATGAATTCTTTATAATAAGTTTAATAACTCTTTATTATAAAGTATGCCTGGGTCAAAGGATTACACCAAGGAGTGAAATGGGATCAGCTTGAAAAAGGGAAAAGTGAGAAGTCTCAAAATTAATGCAACACAGCCCTTTCAGATGCTGTTTATTTACTTTTTGTTTGTGGGTGGTATTTCCTTCATTCCCCGTCAATCATGCCAGCTATTGATATTTTTTCTGTCAGACACTAACAGTATCAGACTGACTGACACTATCTGTCTATTGACTGCCTTAGTTTTCAACCTTTTTGGATTTGCAGCCCCCCTGAGCATTTTCCAGCTGAGGAATTTAAGCCAACTGACATGGATCATTAGCTTGAGTTACCCTTCATGAACCTGTCAGAAGTAAACTGGAAACCTCAGAAGCCTTAGGTAGATAACACTGACTGTATAGGATAGATATTTACATAACACCATTGATGTCTCAGGTATAATCAGTCTCTAGCTGGATGAAATAATCGATAAGAAACCAGGCAGAAAATGCAGAATGAGATTGTTCTAGGCACTAGGAAGCCAGACCCAACTGGATCCATTTTCTGCCTGTCTAGGATGAAACAGTTTCTGGGGAGGCCTTCACCCACTCAAGAGGACATCTGAGATCCAGGCATGGTTTGCATGCTGGGTGGGTGGATAAGGATTTAGGACAGCCCCTACAACCTCTTGCAGGCTTGGGAGATATAGAAGACTCTACCTCAGGTGGATCCAATCTCTATATTGACTTGGGCTTCATTACACTTTATTTAGCCCCTGAAATCATGTTAGAGACATATTCTCTTGGGTCCCTCACTGGAAACTAATTATACTCTCATAAGCCTGCTAATTTAGTGTGTGCTCCCAGCCACTCCAGGCAGGCACCACCTGATGTGCAAGTTATGACTTGCACAACGCTTGGGGATTTAATTTTCAGAGGTTCCTTTGTGCCGAGGGAATCAGCAGGACACCTCATATTGCTCTTTTTTGTCTTCACATCATTGCTCAAATAAGTACAAGAAAACTATGTAGTATCGTGTAGAGACTCAGCATTTCTACGTTTCTCAAATGTCAGGCAGGTTTTCCACCCCTGCTAAATTGAGGAGCTTTTTCCCAGTCAAAACCTACAAGCCAAAACTTCAAGGGGGATAACATCCAGCAATTTCATACGAGTTCTTCACAGTCAAGAAGTTCAAGTGCATGTGGATATATGACGTTGTGTTGGTTTAATTGACAGTTTAACCTAGTTTTGTCAAACCAATTATGGTTTCTGTGAAGATTCACTTTTCCTCTATTTCATTTAAGATTAAATTGCTGAGTATTGCTGATTTAGGCTGGAATACGATAAAACAATTTCTAAGCAGAAAAACTACCTTGATATGGTAGGAAAGAGCACTGCAACTTATATCTGTCTTGGTTCCACTGTAGTAATTTGTGTGTAGACTAAGTTTAAGAGCCATTCCTTCGTGGATACCATGCCCCAGTGATGAAAGAGAAAATTCGCTGCCTGCTCATGTTCCAAATGTTCCTATGAGATGTTAATGAAGCATTTCATCCTTTAATGGGACCACTGGGATTGCAGTTGTCTATATTTTATTTTAAATGCTGTTCATTTTCCAGGGATCAATACCTAGTTCCTAGAAAAGTTACAAAAAATTCCAGTAATGTAAGGGAGAGAATTACTGTGTACCTTGAGGGCTGATATGTTGGTAATGAAACCTCCTCTGCAGTGTGAGCCAATTTTAAATTCTCCACAACATTGAACTTCCTTTTCAAGATGCAGAGCAGAAAGAAAAATCATGTCTTGTGACAAATATCAAGACTGAAGGGGGGCCCAGTAGCTTATCACAAATGTGTTTGGGACCCAGTCAGTCATTTAATAACTCAGCTTCAGTGGTGCTCTGGCAAGTGAGATAAAAAATCCAGTGCACAATCCCAGAGGCCACTAATATCTCAGAAAATGATGCCAGGACTTGTTGCCACCTACTCTGCTTGATTTTGTCCAGCAGGGACTTTGTGTTTAATAGAAGCAGCAAGTGTACTAGACAAAAGATATTTTGGTAAGATCTTGCTTTGCTCAGTTGAAATCCAGTTTCCATTACTTCAGGACTTGGCATGAACAAAAGCTGCAGAACTTAAACGGTTTACAACCCACTTGTTGCATTTTTAAAAAACGCTTATATATTTTCTGTGCTGTAGTAGTCTGGTTTTAATTGGCTGGATAGCTTTTAGTACAACAGGCTCACATGGAAAATTTTTACCCAACAGAGACAGCTATAAGAACAGACCCAGAAAGTGCTGTGGGGAAAGCCACGTTTTCCATGTGTCATTGCTGAGTCCTGTCCCCAAACCAGGTTCATGTCTATCATCTGGCTCTGTGAACTTTCCAGCATCATATACCAACTGTACTTTTCTTTTCCTGCCTCAAACCATCTGGAAAAGCTGTTTCCAGCTGCTGTGTAAAACATAGTAGGAGAGGCTGTGAATTTTCAGAAATACTTTTTCCCTGTGCTACTTTTGGCTGGAGTAAAGTTTGTTTTCTTTGCAGTAGCCAGTAAAGGACTGTTCTGGATTTGTGCTGTTGATAACTCAGGGATGTTTTTCCTGGTGCTTACACATAGCCAAGGTCTTTTCTTCTTCTCACCCCACCAGTGAGCAGGATTGGGGCACAAGGAGCTGGGAGGGGACACAGCCAGGACAGCTGACCCCAGCTGATCCAAGGGATATCACAGACCATATGGAGTCATGGTCAGTGTACAGAGCTGGAGAAAGGAGGAGGAATGAGGGGACATTCAAAGTGATGGTGTTTGTCTTCCCACATCATCATTACATGTGATGGAAACCTTCAGTCCTGGGGATGGCTGAACCTCAGCCAGCCCTAGGGAACTGGCTAGTGAATTCCTTGTTTTGCTTTTTATTTGCATGCACAGCTTCTGATTTACCTATTTACCTGTCTTCATCTCAATCCACAAGTTTTCTCACTTGATTCTCTCTTCCATCTTTTGATTTTCTTTTCCATCCCACTGGGTGGAAGCAAGAAGCTATGTGGGCTTAGTTGCCATTTGGGGTTAAACCACAGCATTCCCCATCAAATATTTTCCAATTCAGCAAAAAAGAAGCACCTCAATCTGCTGTAATTCCCAAGAAAATCCACAAGCTATCCAAACAAACCTTCCTTACCAGCCATGTCCAAACCGTGCCTGGTTTTCTGCAGGGCTGGCTCCTCAGGAGGCCTTCTGGCAGCCCTGGTAATGCTTTGCTTGGCAGAAGCTCTGTTTTAGATTTGTTTTTATTAAAAATTATGGCACATACCCCAGAATGAGAATTTCAGCCTCTAAATTATGGTGCTGCACTGATGTGGTGGCTGCATTTTTTTCTAAGTCCTGTAACAGGATCCTTGTACATGTGGTTGGTAACATTTTTTGTACAGATTTTCCCCAATCTCTCGAGATTTCAGAATTGGACACATGATTTTCCTGCACTGGTTTTTTTTTTTTTTTTTTCCTCTGGTATTACTAAGTGCCTGATTGTAGCTGACAATATGCTGGATACTGCTCCACATACAGCATGACAGGAGAGCTTGTAAGGTGTGAAATGAAGCTACAAGGACATGGAAATACAGCAGAGATATGGTCTGCTCCTCTCTGCTGGAATTAGAAATAACGTGGGTTTGATAACCTGAAAGGAATCCTGTTCCCCTTATTTCTGGATGACAAATGAAATAATGGTGATCTCTGCAGTGTTCTGAAAGCCTCAGCTTTGATCCCACCAAACTGAGCCCATGGTGACAGCCTGTCATTCAGGTGGGCCTGTGAATTGTGGTCATGAGGACACATGGGCTTTGATGCAGTCCGGGGTACAAAAGGTGGAAGTGAGAAAATCTAAGACAGGTTTAGTCAGATCTCAGCCCTGCCTTATCCAAAGAAGGCAGAGTCCCACTGCAGGTCAGTGCTCTGCATCATTTCCCCCCCTCCTTATCCCTGAGCAAGGTGAGCTCTGTTTCCACTTCCCCCAGGAGGAGATGCAATACAGAATCTCTTTCAGGCCCGGAAATGGTTTCTCATTGTTGTCTGTGAAAATCAGATGATTTGTGCCCCATTGTAATGGAAATAGCAGAGCGCTGGCTCCAGCAGCCATCCAAGCCCGAGAGGAGAGCTGGCAACTTCCCCCTGACATTTCCAAAACAACTTGCTGTATTTTCACTGCTAAATGATGCTGTGGACAGAGGCCTGAGACCATTCCCGTCAGTTCCAGGGACGGGCAATTAATCACTCGTGATTACAGGTTTCTTCCTAGCCAATAATTGCAAGGCAATTAAGTTTGGGGAAGGGAGAGCAGGGTGGCAGCGTGGATGGCTGTGCAGAAGGGACTGTCAGCCCCTGGCAGTGTTAAACTGTTCCTCATCACCTGTGAATTTCAGTCACCAAAGCATATTTTGATACGCGGTGATTGTGCTTCCACCTCGGTTTTCATCCCTTTCATTTGTCGCTTCCACTGAATGTCAGGCTTTATGTGTCACGGTTCAGAAAGGCTTGAGAAATCCATTAAAGGCTTCCACAAAGAGAGCAATTTTTCAGACAAATGTACGATGAAGAAACTGGTCTCCTCTGATGATTAATTCCAGTAACCATTCATCAAGTCAGGTGCCTGGCTTTGCAGTAGGGTAGGAGCATTAAGAGCTGTGATGAGTAAGGTCTTCTAGCCCTGAACCTCTGAACTAAATACATCAGCAAACTCCCAGGCAGCAGCTAGCAGAAATACAACATTAGTTTTAGTCACTGTACTGTTAAAACATGTATTTTCACTGGCAGGCTGCAATTGCCAACCCTTCATAAATCTTTCCACAGACCCAGTGCCATAAGCACCAGTGGTTTAGCTCTAATCCCTTGGATTGTTGTAATCTTTCATCCTCAGGGAGATACCAGTGACCCCACACCCAGACTGTGCCTGGCTGATGTCAGTGGGAGTTTTGGACAAAACCACTGGAGGGGTTTAGTCCAGCAGATTTGTGGCCATGCTGTGATAACTTCGAGCTATAGCTAGGTACTGGTGGTGAGTGTTTAATGCACTGAGTGATACACAGGACAGAGATCAGGGGTTTATTGCAGTCACTCTTGAGCAGAGCTGGGGCAGCAGCTCAGGCTGTGCTTTGCTCTGGAGAGCAGCACTGGATCCATGCTTTGTCTGACCCCCCAGCATCCAAACAGAAATGCTGTTCCTTGAAATGTCACTTCTTGTCTCTCTCTACTGGACTTAATTTTGTACTGCAGAAAGGGGTGCCCCAGATTTCCAGCTCAGAGTATCTGTTCAGTCAGGGCTCTGTGTATTTATCATAGGAGCTGGAGAATGGACTTTTTGACTCTGGCTGGGATGAGTGAGCTGTTTGATAAAATGTTTTGAGTAAATGTGCTGTAGGGTTTTCTCCCTTTCACTTTCCTTCCCAGAAAAAGGAGCCACAGGGAATGAGGAGTCCTACCAGCCTCCTTCCCTGATCCCACATAAGCCAAATTCCCCTTGAAGTTACACTTGGGTAATTCCATTGAAATGAATAAGATTTTTACAGTGTGATCAAGAAGAAAACTTGTAATACAATTTTTTTTTTTAAGATACACTTACTTAATTCTCTTTTTTGCTGGCAAAAGTTGTATTTAGAATATTCTCCTTCCTTCTTGCTCTCTTGTGGGTGTACCTCTTGTGAAACTTTCCATAGTTGGAAATGTCTGTAAAGAAAAGACAAGAGATAAGCTGAATTACCTTTTTCTTCCCTTTAAAAATTTCTTCTGCAGAAGAGCTTGCAGGAATTGGAAAGAGAACATGATATTTTAGTAGTGCCTTTAGCTATATGTAATTATAAAATCAAGATATGGGTGCCTTTAGGGTATCAGCCTAAAAATGAATGGCATTTCTATCAGAGTAGCAAAAGGAATGTTAACTTTTCCCTAGTGATGGAGACCCAAGACAGAGAGAAATTAAATGATGTGCTCCTCATTTCACAGCCATGAAAACACACACATGATCACAGAGAGCTCTGGACACCAAGCCATGGATTAGAATACAGGTCACTGGCAAGACTTTATTTGTGGTTATTCAGGTGCCATGGGGAACAAGCCAAACCATTTCCATGCAGAAGACTGTAGGAATCCAGTGTTACTCTTGAGCTAAACTGCTGCATTTGATCTCTAACTGCAAAGGAAGGTTTTGACACCATGTAGATCTAAACCATCTCACCAGCAGAAGGCACCTTGTACAGGGACTGTGTCAAAACAGCAGGGCCCAGCAGGGCCAACACCCCAGCAATTGCTCAGGTAACAGCAGCAGCAGGACCCTCCTCACCCAGATTCTCACATGGGGCCCTGCATGACTTTGCTGAAGGCTGTGATGTGGCAATCACACTGGTATCAGGGCCTAAGATAACTGAGCATGGCAGAGGGAAGAAGAGATTACTCATGAAACAAACCAGCAAGGACAGAGAAGTTGCACATCCCTGTTACATTCTCATACTCATCAGATAACTTCTCATTTTTACTGATAATTTTACCTCAAAGCTTTACAGCTAAGTGCACAATACTGAATACAGCTCAGTTGATTTAGAATAATTTTTTAATTCACCAACCTGCCACCAAGTATTGGAACTATAACCATGCAGCAAAGTCAATCTTTCTTTGCTGTAAATCTAAGGTTTGAGAACTACAAACTACAGGTAATCATCAGCCTTCTTGTTGTTTATTTTTGATTGAAAAAAGGAAGATAGTGCTTTCAGGAAAAGCAAACTCTATCTCCTCCCTTCAAATTTTGTGCCAATGTCTTTCTTCTACTTCTCAATATTGATCTGTCTCTAAAAAACAAGATTATTAATTTCTAAGGATCTAAGGATATTTTCTCCACAGTCTGACCTGAATTTGGCACTGTATTTAATAGATCAAGCTCAATACAGTGCAAATCCAGCCCATTTTTCATAGAAGTTTTTTTTTATTCTCAGCACAGCAGAGCATATCTCCTGCAGCTGAACTGTGTCAGGCTTTATCCTGACACTTCTCTCCCTGAGAAAGTTTGCCTCTGGCTGTCTTGTTTGCATTCTTGTTGACTTGTTCTTTGTTCTTCTGTGAACACAACTCTTCATACTCCTCGTTCTTCATCTGTGAAATCATCTTTAAAGAAACAGAATTAAGAGGACATGAATACAGTCCAGTCAAGTGTACCACGTGTAAGAGATGCCCGAGTTCGGCTTGCCTAAGCAATCCTCATTCAGTCCCTTATAAATGTGTTCCTCTTTTTACAAACTATAAGCCCCTGTTCAATATTTCAGTGGATCTCCAGGGAGGGCCCCATCTCAGGCTGAGACTGGGAGTCTGTGCCAGCAGAGCAGTGCTAATTGCAGGATGACAAATGTTTGCTGATGGACCTCTGATGATGGTTGTGATCCTGGATCCCTGCCGTCTTCTAGGATGACCAATTCATTTGGGCTGACTCAGATAATTAAATGCATGAGTAAATTTTTCCTCACTCAGCCTCTATTCTTTCCTCATGTGACTGCAGATCTGTGAACTTTCCTTGCATTGAGTTGTCCCAGGATTACCTCTTTTCTTTGCTCTGGAAGCACCAAGTTCAGTCAACTGAATATTTGGTCTCTTTGCAATGTCACAAAGGGGATCTGTCCTTCACAATATCAGTAGATGTTCCCTACCAATCATGGAAATTGTGCTACCACATATGGGAGACACTGCATGAGCAAATCAAAAGGTCAGTATTTGATGTGAGGACAGTCAGTGAGTCCATGCCAAATGCTTCTGGCAGATCAGCTCTTGCTTTCAGGAACACTTTCCTGTAAGATCAGGGAAACAATGCCATGATTATAAAATATAACCTCACTGTTTCTCTGTTTAACAGTTCCCTTTCCACCCCAGGCACAGACACTGCCTTCATTTCAAAGATGGTCAATTAACAGAGACATGGCCTCAGTTCCAGCAAGTGAACACTGCTGGGATGGCATCCTCAGCACTGTGTCCATGCTGTTCCGAGTTCCAGTCCAGAGCTAGAAGAATTTCCTCAGGGAAGAGGAGAAATATTCCACCTTTAGCCTCTCCAGAGCATTAGTGACATAGCAGTGTGCCCACCTCTGGGACTTGGGTACACCTCTCTGCCAAGAACTGCTCCACCCCTCCTTTCCTTACAGAGTTCCTCACAGAACTTTGCCCACTGATTTGCAGCAAACTGAGGAGAGCAGCACAGAGAAGCTCCCCACACCTGATAACCCACGAGCAGCCCCTTGTTCTGCCTCCCACCAGCCATGCACACACCAAGGACACTCCTCAGACACTGCTGGGTGAATCAGAGAAGGAAGGTGCTTGAGAAGAAAGGCCCTGTAAACAGTTTACAGGAATAAAAAAAGGGAATTCAGCTCTTCAAATAAAATAGGCACCTAAGAGAATAAAATTGTTCATTAATTTATTTCAGGTTGAACTCCTATACAAGTTTATGCACTTATTTTGCCTCACAGAATCATTTCAAGCATCATCAGTTCTCAGCTAACAGGAGTACATTTCTAGCAGTGCTGGGAAGTTCTGGGAATTTCCTTCCAGCTGCACCAAAGGGTTCACAAAACACTACTGATCTTACACTGCAGGCCCTGCTCACATCCAGCACTTCTGCTGCTCATCAGCTCCTGATCATTTTCCTTTTCTGCTGCTCTTCTCCAGAGGTACCAGAGCAACCATGGGCAGCAGGTGGTGGTGTGAGCTGAAGAGCTCTGCAGAGACCTGCAGAGGCAATTGGCAGATTGGGATTGAGATTCCCAGCCTGGAAGAAGCTCCTCTCAAAGCCCCCTGTACCCACTCACTGTGAGCACCCTGCAGACTCCCTCATTTCTTGATGACAGGAAAAACTGATGGGAACAGTGCTCAGGTCCTTCCTTATCCCTTGGGAAGTCACTGCCTGCTTCTTACAACCAGATGGACTTCAAAATCCTGACACTTCCCTTCCAGCAAAGAAAAACTCTTGACATACAAAATCCCCGCACTAGCATTTTGAGAACATTTTTCAACAAAATAAATCAAAAATAGAGGGAAATTTCCAACTGATAAAATTAGCCCAGCCTGTCAGTGCTGCTGCCCTGAAACAATCAGTCATACCTGGGAGCTAAGCTCCCATGAAAGGCAATTGCATCTCTGTGCTGGTAATGCCTTTTGTCACTGCAGTATGTCTTTGAGGTACCTCCAGCCCCACTATGGCTGGTTTAACATAATCTCTTCTGATAGCAAATAGGAATTTTAGCTGTAGCCAAAAAGGCTTGACAGTGTTGCTTTCATCTTGGTACCATCCATGCTAAAGATATAAGCAGAAAAATACCACTAAGATACAACACATCAGCTGGGCTTACACTGTCACAAAGAATTCAAAAAAGACACTACCAGTTTCTGGTGACACTGTCATTAAATCCTGCTACCCTGGAGCATGATTAGTGCCCACACAGGCAGGGCAACACTGAGGATAACAAAATGAACTAGCAATAGCTACTCTTTGAGTAATTCTGAGTCATCACTGATTATCTGGTGCAGGATCAAGGAAGGAAACAAGCATAGCCAGGCTGATTTATGCTCCAGATGCCACATACTCTGCCAGGCTCAGGCTAGTGTGACAATGTTGTCCTCAGAACTTACAGTGGCTGCACATCAAGAAAGAATTTGGATTAGCACATTGAGGAATTAGTGCTTGCCAAAAGGAAATAAAGTGAAAACTGGGAAAGCCACTATTTTGATCCATTTTGTGGTGAGACATAAGTTCTCTCAGAAACAGTTTGGGGCTTGACATCTGATGCTTTCTAAATATGTCGCTGTTTGTGGCATGTGCAGAGAAAACCTGTGATCATCATGACCTCTTTAATGCAACACAATGAGATCTGACTGTAGCAATAAATCATAACTCATCCTATTCTATTCTCATTGATTTTGGTGGAATAAAGGTTTTGCCCAAAGGAATAAAACCACATGAATACTTTGTTAGCTTCTCATCATCTCTTTCTCAATTCATTACTGCTTTGCTTTCTCCTTTGATGACTGGTCATGGAAAGTAATTCTGTAAATAATTCTGGTGAAGGATTCATGTTGTTCTTATTATATGTGAGAAAACTATTTGTGATGCATCTGCAAGGAGATCAGCATGGGTTTTAAATCTTAGCTGACTTTTAGACAACAGAATGCTGGCTTTATCTCTCAATTGGCTGAGAAATAGGTATAATTTTTTACTTTCAGTTACAAATATTTCCATCTGCATCAAAATTTACTTGCTTGGAGGCTCCATGTGCATTCACTGCTCGAGGGATACAAACCATGGAATAGCATAGCTTCTTATATTAACCCTTTCTGGTTATCTTTAGCTTGACCTTGCCATCCCTGTCACAGCTCTATTCACATATATTTCAGGGAACTGCTGAGGAAATATCAGGGTGCAATAACAGAATTTTGCTTCCAAAATCAATTTCACAGTGAAGAGGGATGCAGCTGGCTGAGCTAGCAGTGATGGCTGCCACAGTAAACCAACTTTAATTTCCTCCACAATTTCTTTTTTCACTTTACCAGGCTTAATACTCTGGCACAGAAAGACAGATTTTTGGGAAATAGGCTCAGGTGACCAATGAGAATGTGGAATGTGTTTGATTAGGTTTCTATTTAAGGAGGGATATTATTTGGGAAATTGAGTCTCACTCCTTGTTAGAGACTGATTCTGGCTTATCAGCTAAAGAGGTTTAGGTAACATTTCAACAACACAGCTGGAAGTGGTACAATAACCCTTGATTTTAAAGGAATAATTATTGCATCCAGTTTAGACTTTAAAACAGAGAGAAACAGATTTATAGGGCACAGCAAAGGAAATCTCATTTTGTTTTTAATTTGAAAGCAGCAAGGAGAAAACAAGTTGTCATGTAGCTGTCAGTGGGATCCTAACACCTGAATCAGAAAGACTTCAAACACTGGCACAAAGCAGCAGCACCAGTTCTGTGCAAACTTGTGTCTCCTGGATGGGGAAGGGAAGAAGAGGAATCTGGTACTTCCCTCTCCCCATTTCTACAGCCTGCCACAAACCCCCTTCTCTCCTGGTCAAGACAGAGGCCATGCAGTTCAAAGAAAATTAAAAGGTGAGCACTGCATCCTTGCTGATCAGTTGTCACCCCTATCTGGACCATGGGGAAGTCTCCATCAGGGTGAAATCTGTCTCTCAGAGCCTGTGATCCATCAGGGAATACACTCACATAAAGAATACCCTAAAATCATCCCATTTAGCCCAGGTATTAAGCTGCAGGTGAGAGGTTAAGAGGAACATTTTTAAAGCAGAGCAAAAGACTTAATGATAGAACTTCTGTTGACATTAAGTCCCACACACTGCTTTGAAAATTTACCACCCAAGAGCTACCTTAAATCTATAATACAGTAATGGTATTAAACGAGGCAGTGACAGTAAAGCACTGGCTTAAATGTTGGATTTCCATAATGCTATGAAATGGGACGATAGCAAATCTAGTGCTTGGTCTTGATTAATTATGTGAGAGGGATATGCTGGACTGATCAGAACTGTCATAGGAAAACTGCTTATTAAAAAGGTTATGATCTTTTCTTTTCCTTCCTAAATACCTCTTAAATGCTCCATCAGCTCCATCTGAATAGGCAGAGGGTACCTCATGGAGGTCACTTGGAGGGAAATGTTCCCAGGAAAAGCAGGACCAATCTTCCCTATACCCACAGGAACCAAAAGCTGTTTTCATAAAGTGAAAAAGACTTGCTAAATTCTTTCAAATCTTTAGAAAAAGTTGTCTTCTTTTTCCCTGAGAAATGCAGTTAAGATTGGTTTGAAGCTTCTGAGAAGCTTAATGAACCGTGGCTATGCCTGTAGCTTTTTAACATTTGAAAACTTTTGTTGCTAATTAACTTCATTAATAGCACTTAGAGGCACAGTGGCCAATATTTACCAAGCACTGGCATTACTGCAAAGCACCAGTGGAGCCAGTGGCTCAGCAAATAGATTCCCTACAGAAACTACAGAGCTGAACTCATGGTGGTCAGATCGTTTCTCCTCTGTGTAAAAAAAAAAAAAAAAGAAAAAGAAAAAGAAAAAGAAAAAGAAAACCTCATTGATGCTGTTGTTAAAAAAAACCCACAGTGGTGTTAAATGAATTGACAGAGCTTCCTAATCCTGCTGGGGCTGTTACTGAGAGCTGCATTTCCACATGGAGTTCACAGCGTGCACAGGGGGATCACTGCAGGGTGGTGGCCTCGAGCTGGACAGGGCTGGACAGAGCAGTCCTGCCTCCCCAGGGACCCTCAGTGCCCAGAGGAAGATGCTGCAGAAACATCCCCTTCCAAGCAAGCCCCAGGCAGTGAATGCATTAAAGAGGTTGTGATGATCACAAGTTTTCTCTGCACATGCCACTAACAGTGACATATTTAGAAAGCATCAGATGTCAAACACCAAACTGTTCCTGAGAGAACTTATAAAATGCCTCATCACAAAATAGATCAAAGTAGTGGCTTTCTCAGTTTTTACTTTGTTTCCTTTTGGCAAGCACTAATTTCTCAATGTGCTAATCCAAATTCTTTCTCAGTGCTTGGTGGCACTGAGGCTCTCAGCACCCATCCAGCAGAGCTGCTGACCCTGGGCAGTCCATGGGAAGTCACTGAGTGCATCCCCTGGGCACAGTGGGATGGGGGAGACCACCCTGACCAAAACTCCTGCTTCCCTGCTAAGCTGGAAAGGGAGGTGCACCAGACCCACTTTGTCCTGACAGAAGTGTCCTCTGAAAGGCAGACAGGTCTCTTGGGCACAGCAATCTGAAGTCCTGCTAATGGGACATCACTGCAGCAACTGACTGACCTGGAAAAGAATTGTGTAGATGTTACAAGAAAAGTAACTGGATTTATTTCTTTAAAAGGTTTTCACAAACTTTTCTCTATTATTTATTTTCCTTTTTTGTTTGTTTGTTTGTTTGTTGTTTTCTTTTATCTCTTTCATAACCTCTATTATTTACAGTGCATCCTTCAGGGGACACTGTTGAGCTATTCACTATAAATCTAAAATATATACATCTAGGTTGGTATATATATGGAAATAGATTAGTCTCTTTGACTTATATTTCTAGTCAGTCTGTCCAGATTACTGTGTTCTACCAAGGGAAATCTCCTGAGCTGAAAAATGTTTAAACTATATTTTGGGATTTTTTTTTTTAATATCACAAGAACATTTCTATTGTATGATGGTTCTTGGATGCTTCTCTCCAGCCCTTTTGGCTTTTACTGCACTGACAGGATTTGGGGAGGTTCTGAAAGCTGCTGGGAAAAAAGACTGCTGAAAGCCCCAGGAATATAATATTTTCCTTCTTGTTTTGCTACAGCTCTTCTCTCTTTTGTGTTTGTTAGTTTGTTTGTTTTCCTTTTTCTTTTTTTGGCATGAGAGCACAAATCCCAGAGGATTGATGAGATGGTGAGGGAACCTGGAAAAAGAGGAAAACCTTATCAGGTCAGGCAATGGCTGCCCAAGAAAGTTTTTCAATTTTTTCTTATCTCCATGCTATCATCTACAACACCAAATCCTCTTAAGTTTTATACCAAAAGGGGTCTCTCTCAGGAATTGATCCCCTGGTGTATTATGTTGTGGATGGCTGAATTCCTCTTAAGATTTTTACTCTTGTTGCCCATGAGGATGGGATGTAGGAGAAAACTGGAAAGACAGGGGAAAACATCCTGTTGGATGACATGGTTGGGGCATTGCTGAGGGTCCCTGGGTGCTGATCTGGAGGAGTTTGGCTCTGTCCCTCAGTCTCATGTGTCCTCTGCTGTTGATAATCTGTGCCTGCAAGGCCATGTCAGCATTTCCCAAGGTCCCTTAACACTCCCTGCCACTGTAGCTGGGATCATATTCCACTCTGCATGAAAAGCAGAGTAGGCCTGTGCATAACTGGAGGGTTGGATCTCCAGGGAGCAATAAACCTCCAATGTTTGCAATGGGTATAAACACTTTTTTTTTTTTTTTTTTTTTTTTTTTTTTTTTTTTTTTTTTTTTTTTAAAAGTGGTGGGATTTTTTTTTTTTTTTTGTGAAAAGCTGGAAGAGTTTCATATTTTTCTTTTCTTCTGCCTGTGATAAATACATTAACTAATAACCTAAACCCCAGGGTGCATGCTGGTACTTTCTTAGACAAGAAGGGAAGATCAGTATTAAATACAGTTTAAAATAATCTAAGAGGTATGTGGAAGGAAGACAGGCTCAAAGCAAATGACAGTAAAGTATTGGAATGGACTACAAAAAGGACAAAAGAAGAGTCCTTATGCAAAAAACAAAAGGAGGAAACATTTGAACAACCACCTTGTGGCCCAATTCTGCTCCTGCAGACTCTGCTGTGAGCAGGATGGGACCACAGCTGTCAATGGGAAATGGAAAAGAGATGAATTGCTGCAATCACAGGGCTTCAAAATGTGCCTGATCTGAACATCAGCAAGACATTTGGTGCACTCCTAAGGCTTTTCTATCACTGGCCAACCTCCGTGTGCTGTGAACAGGTCTAGGGCTTTGGAATGGTTTAGCCATCTCTAAAGGGCTGTAGAGGTTTTATCCACTTCAGCTCTCTAAGCCTTTAGTGCCAAATCCTTGTCCCTTGTAAGTCTCCAACAAAATCACCAGTGGTTTCAATGGGTGCAGGATCGGGTCCCTGGAGCACTTTAAGTAATTTAAACCACTCTCAATCCTCGAAGCAGCTTAAGTGATAAGCTACTTGTTCCAGAGTTTTCAGCTTGCAAACCCAGCTTGTAAAATACTCCAGGCAGCTCATGAGCACTTGGCTGTGAGCACACACAGATGATTGCTTTGGAACACAGAGATAACGTGGGGAGACCTTGTTATCAAACTCTCCAAGTGGTTCACTTTTAGAGAAAGTGGGACTTTGGTTATTTTTTAAATGTAGTAAATAACTTCCAACAGCCACCAGATGAGATGCTGCTCCCTGTGCTCAGGCAGGAGAGATAATGCCAAAGGCTCTGGATTCAGACCCTGCTGGTGATGCCATTTGCTGCTGCATTTCCAACCACTTTTTGAGATATCAGGAGCACCAGAGGCTCTTTAATGTACCCTGCTTTTGAATGATGATTGGAAAATAGGATAAACTTTTGTCTGCAGGTTAGAGAAAGGTGTGAATCAGAAAGTTTCTCCTTTTCTCCAAGCCCTGGGAGAGAAAGAGGTTGAGCACTGAGGGGGAAAAAGATATTCCATCTTTTTCCCAGCCACTTTGGAAATTCTAGCAGTTCATCAAGCAGCATGTGGACAGGACTGCTGCAAACAGGTAAGTATCTCTAAAAGGAAAGGGAGGTAGAGGACCCAGACAAAAAAATTCACTGCATTCCCATCCTTTCATTTGCATGACAGCACCTGGTTCATGCTTGTCCTTTCTCCTATTTTTTTTTTTTTTTTGCAGATCTGCAAATCAAGGCAACTGTGGCCAGGCCTAGTCAAGGGGATATTTTAGGGAACTTATTAAGTCTTGCTGAAACCCCAGCAGTTTGCTACTTAGGGCACAATGAAAGAGACTGAGATGTTGTCTGAGGCCTTAGCCAAGCTGTCTCCCTGGAGATGGATGTTTTGCCTCCCTGCAGAAGATTTGGTGTTCCTGCAGTAATGTGGGAGGCTCTGATGGTGCCCAGCTCACATCTCAGCTCCAGGAGCAGATACAAAGCCTGCAGCCCTCCACTGACTACCACAGCATGAAATCTTTGCAGCTCTGCTGTGCAGCACCATTCCTACAAACAACCCCAGCAGTTCTTCTGTCTTCTATCCCATCCCTCCTCCACTGCTGCTCCAATCTCCTTTCTTCCTCTGACTCCTACTATCTTGAACACACTAGAAAATGACCTTCCAGTCTTGCACACTCCTCTGCTGCCCCCCTTTTCTTCCCATCATACTCATCACCCCACGCCTTCCTGCAGTCCTGTTTTCATCAGCCTCTCCCATTCAAAGTCTCTTGGGTGTCTAGATAAATATCATATACTGAATTACAGCTGCAGACCAGAGCCCAGAACACCTGGGTCTGATTCTTGCCAGTGTTCATGAGCTTTTGTGACTCAGCCTCCTTCCTCATCTATGAGCTAAAGCTGGAAAAAGTATAAACAGGGGCTATGTGTTCCTTGGGTTCAGGGCATGATACAAATCCATGATTGCTGTTAACCTCTTTTGGGAGAAGTTGAACTGGCTAAATTTTCTGGTGGAGGCCACTGGCTGCCCTTCTTGGCTGTAACATGCCATTTTCCCTGAATTTATTCCCCTCTTTTCCCTCCCAGGCTGTGATGTGCTTGGCACAGGAGCTGCAATCCATGCAATATTATTATTAGGCAATAAACAGTGTCCATGAATGATTTAAACACAGACAGAGCTGCTGATATTGATTTTTCTTAAGCTCTAAAATAATTGCATGGGTTGTTTTTTTTTTTTTTTTTTATATGAATTATTAGGTCATCCATGGGGGAATCTTCAAAGGTACCCCTCTGCAACAAGGTGAATAGTGAAGCTTTTGATTTGCAGAGGCTCTTTTGGGACTCCATGCCCTGGGCTGCCTCTGCCAGTAGCACTGGGAGGGACAAGGCACAGGCTCTGGGGGTGTAACTTCTCTAATTTCCCCCCTGTAATGAAAACAGAGCTGCTGCCTTGCTGGGGGGAGAAGTGAAGAGAGTGAAGTCTGCAGAGGGGATGAGGAACAGACTGCAGACACTGATCGATGCTGTAATATTGTCTGCCCTTCTCCCTGGAGTTTCCTGTGCTGAACAGCTCCTGGCAGAGTCCTTCCTCCTCTGCTGCCTGCTTTCCAGGCCCAGGGATCCCTCTCCTTCCCTTTCTCACTTTCTTCCTGTCCTCTTAAACCATCCCTGCTGGCCTGATATTTCCAGCCCTCCACTTTCCAATTCTCCAATCCTCTCTCCAGATCTCATCAGTCCTTCAGGACAGAGAGCATCCCCCTGACCTTCCTTAGCCACCCACCCTACCCTGGTGGACTTTGCTCTGGGTGAGGAGCACTCACAGCTCTTCAGTTCATGCTTTATGCCAGGTGCCCTCCACCCTTCAAGCTCCCAAACTTTCAGGAGGTAAAAAAGCTCCACCAAACACTGGTAACAAGCAGGCTGGCTGAGGGAGGGCTCTTTAACCACCTTAATGTTATCTCTGTAGCATTTATCTTAGTAGGGTACCTCTTCCCTCTGACTCTTGTCCCTAAAGTCTAATAAAATAACAAGAAATCCACTTTGCATTCAGATGTTCCCTGTTCAGATTAATTTACAGGGTTTGGGATTTTTTTTTCTGTGCAGACAGATAAAGAAACATTGCAGAAAATGCCTAAGGTATATATGGGAATTGGATCCCCAACCCTTATTAAAAGTCAGGAAAACTGGTGCCTAAGAGTGGTTCATGTCTTTGAAACTCTCTCCTTTTGATTTCAGGAGAAGACAGAAATGAGTGTGCCCTCCTGCATTGAAATGTCTTGGTGAAGACAGAAGAATTCCAACACACCTTTGTGTCTTAGGAACACTGAACACAGAGATTTAGAAACCAAATCCCATTTTAACAGTCATCTACACCCCTCCAGGTCCAGCTTGGAAAGCTGCTCAGAAGGTGCCTCTCATCCTGCATGGCTTTTGAGGCTGACAATTTAATGCACTGGAAAGCAGAGATCCTCTGGGTGTTGGATGTAATCTCCTGGATGCTGTCCTCTGCTCCCATGAACGGCAAAAATTAAAAATAAGCTCCTTTGCAGAGCAAGAGATCTGAAAAGCAGGCCTAAACCCCAGACTGTGAGCAAAGCTGTGAGAATTTGTGTTATCCACCAGTGGAGAGAGGTGCAGCAACATGGGAGCAGGAAACAGGAGCAGCAGAAGGCCCTGGCACCACACAATAGAGGAGAGACCTGAGTCTCTGTGGCCAGAAACACTTTCAGTTCCCAGGGGTCACTTGAAAAGAAGCCTTTAGTAATATGAAGTTAATTTAATTAATCTTGAAACAATCAGAAGAAAAATCACTGCCAGCTATGTTGCTTTTAAATAAGGATTTCAATGGGCCAAGATTTAGCATCCTTTATAGACCCATCTGCCTAAAGGCCTGTATCTTATCTGATCATTTCCATGGCAACAGCTCTGGGATTAGAAAAGGATGAATGTTTAGGAATAGTTGCTGGAATTTCATGGAAGATGATGAATTGAGGATTACTTCACTACCTACGTGTTACCATGGAAATGCACATTTACAAATTGCACTGGATTTTAAACCCCACCATTATTAGTATAAATTTGTGCTGCTCTCTGAAAGAGCTCCAGGAGCAGAAGTTGCCTCTCACCTCTCCAGCCCCACTGAGCACATAAATGACTGTGGAGGCTGAGAAAGGAAAGGGAAACAAGTGTCAGGTCTTGGGCCCATTATCTCTTATCAGAAAATCTCCTAAATGAAACCCAGGTAGTGAAAAGGGTTAATTTTTTTTAAAAAGTGTATTTCACCACAGAAAAGCCACCAATCAAAAACAACCCTCACTCTCAACACATATATAATGGAATTTGCTAAATGGATGAACAGGTTTATGAATTACCACACGTGACTTCTTAACTTAGGAAATTTTTTTGTCTTGCAAAATTAAGGTTATTTTTAAGACTGTTTATATTGCTTCTGTGAAATTCTTATTTAAGTGTGAAACAAATCTACACACTCTGTTTCGTAACCTATTCATAAAATATTCCATATTTTAGTAATCTACTCTGTTCTACCTCTGGAACTGAAGTAGGACTTGAGACAAACTCCTGCTAAAGCCTTGGAAAAGAGTTCCCAGCTTTCAAGCCCAGAGCAAAAACAGAGAAATATTCCCCATCCATACATAAACCATGAGAATTCAAAGGGTCAGATAAATAATTACTGGAAATTCTTTTATCACAGACACACCTGTTTTTTTGTAGGGCCTGAGGAAGCATCTTACCATACAAACAACTACAAATACCAAAATAAAGAATGGCATAATAACTCCAAGAAGGCTACTGCAGCTGATCCATGAATTTAATCTAAAGAGGCCAGAGCATCTTAGAAGCAAAACTGAATATGTGCAGCAGCTTGAGAAGGAAGTGTTATTTGTTTTATTTTGTATATCAGGAAACTGAGTCCAGAAGAAACTACCCTGAGGGTCAGCAGCCTGGCTGAGGATGTGGCATTACACAAAATTCACTGGGATTTGCTGGTGATGTTCAGTGAGGGATGGGTGTCATAATGATGGGTGGGGTAGGGATGCTTTTTCTTGGGGGAGAAGCAAAGGTGTCCTCTAAGGAGCTGTGTGGTTGAGACTGCTCCAAAACAAATTCATCTGCTCTGACAGTCCTGTCAGCAACAAATCTATTCAGACTGACATCTCCACTGCCCAAAACTGGGCAGGAACACCCAGGGCAAGGTGTTCCCAAGTGAGGCCAACTTCTGTTCATCCATCCTCCTCCTGGCACTCTGCTAATGCCTCGTGGCATTTCACAGATCCTGGGCTTGCTGCAAATACACCAGGGTGATCCAAAGGGCTGTGCTGCCTGTCTGAGTGCCTGGGGATGAGATGAAGGGAGAACACCTTCCCCACGGATGGCAGAGGGGGCACATCAGCTCACACCCTCTGCAGACATGCCTGTGTTGCATTTTTGGCATTGAAATTAATCAAAACCCAAGAACACAGAGGCTCTGCAGTCACATTCCCCACCTGGCCTTCCCTGACAAGCTGAAGCACTCAGGGGTGACCCAGGCATGAAGTCAGCTGTCATTTTTGGAAAGTATCATGGTGTGGATCTCATCTGTCCTTTGCACTGAGGAGGTCACTGCTGATGCAGCACCTCTGCAGAGCTCAGCATCCTCCCAGACCCACTGGGGTGTGGAGGGGAGACCTTCATCCCTGGGTTTAGTGGCAGATTTGGGTGTTGATATTGCATCGCACCCAGCAACAATTCATGATGGATTTTCTCCATACTCTCCCTTCCCCACCTCTTTCTTGCTAACCTTTTGCTTTCTTAAGCTACTTCTTCTTTCTTTCATTTGATTGTTTTGTTTTGTTTTGGTTTTGGTTTTGGTTTTGTTTTTTTGGTTTTTTTTTTTTTTGGTGTTTTGGGGGTTTTTGTTTGTTTTGGTTTTGGTTTTATGTTGTTTTTTTGGGTTTTTTTGAGGGTGTTTTTTGGGTTTTTTGGGGTTTTTTGGGGGGTTTTTATATGAGACAAATTACTTGTGGGCTGTGCCTCTTTGGGAAAAATAGGGGGCAGATGTCCCCACCTGCCTGAAACCCCTGTTCCCACCACTGCCACATCCAACCTCCTGCAGACTTTCCCACCAGCAATTAGGAAATTGCTGGAGCAGGCAGAGCTGCAGAGAGGCAGTGAGGATGCACAGAATCTTCCTGAGGGTGAGAAAATCCGAAGTGAATGAGCTGTTTGGAGAACCTCCACCCTTTCCTCTAAGATAAGCCTCACAGCTGGACATAGGAGCAGACACAATGAAGGAAACCAGCCTGGCTGAGGTGGGGTTTCCTCCTGGCCACGGTCCTGACCTTTGGGAATGGCATTTCCCAAGGGAGCAAGGCCCTGGCTGGCTCCACTGCCCCACTTGGACATGGCCAGACACTCCCAGTGCATTATCCCAGAGTTATCCCAGAATCCAGCACACTAAACCCACTCCCTGCTGCAATGCCACTGCACACAGCTCACTCTGAGGATGCTGTACAAGATTTTAGGTGTCCAGGGAGAGAGAAATCCTTTCAGCAATGAGGTTTTGCCTGTGGAAATGGGTGGTTGCACTCCACACCCACTGCCAGGGGGGAAAGGGAGTGAGCAGCAAGACAAGTTCCTTGCACACTTCTCTACTGCCAGCTCTATTTTTGGTTGCTACAAGCTGGAGTGCCACAGGAAAAAAAAAAAGCCTCATTAAAACTCTAGCAATGAGATTCTTCTGATTTTCTTAGCAGCTTGATGACAGTTTCTAGCTGCTGAAGTTTCAATATTGCAGGGCAATAAAAACGATATTTTGAGGGTGGGGGGAACAGTCAACAGCTCAAAGAGCCTTTTCCTGCAGTCCTGCACAGATAAAACATTTGTAACTTTCCACACACCAGGAACCAAAGAGATTTCAATTACTGCAGACATTGGATTTGAAATCAGTGAAACCAAACCCGGGAGCAGACTGTCTTAGGGATGAGGGGGCTTCTCTGCTCATAGCAGGGGTTTGGGACCTCACTGTCACACACACTCCATGAGACATCAATCCTCCCTTAGTTGCATGCAGATAAATAAGCAAACTTCTTTTTTTTTTTTTTTTTTCCCCTGTGAGTTGCTTTGTGCAGAGAAGACCTGGGATGAAAATACATGAAGAGGTGATCAAATACCTCTGAGATGTTTAACCTTGGAAGATGAAAGGGTTCCCCAGTTGTTGTCACCTTCCCTAAGTCGTTATCAGAGCGATTATGTGTGATTTAGTAGTTTGCTCCATTGCAACACAATTTTCTATATTGTCTGAAATGATAAATGAAACTGCAGACTTGGCCCCTGTATGACTTCTTTGACTCTGCTGCATGGGACAGGTGAGAAATATTGCAGCAGGGTAAAAAAAAAAGTGCTGGATGATACATGGGAATGAGCTGATTCCTGCAGTTTTCCCTACATGTCCTTAGGAGTCAGGAAATTATCAAGAGGGCAAGAAGTTATCCACAGGTAAAATGGGAAAGCTGTCTCTGCCACTGTTGAACAGATGGGATCAGAGTGCTGCTTGGGCACAGCATTTCTCCTTATGTGCCCTGTATTTCTGAGGCAATTTCAGGGATTTGTTTGTTTTTCCAATTCTTAGCAATTTGGAATTTAAAAATAACTCCCAAGTTCTATTTGTTCCTTTGGAGTCCTCATGAGACCACTGAGAGCTTTTCCCCTTAGCTAAAAGGGCTCAAAATATCCTTTCCTTTTCTAATTTTTTATTATTATTATTATTTAATTTTTGTAAATGAGATGGTATTCTTTAGGTATCATAACTCCAGGAGCTGGATCCCACTACAAATTTCAATGCTCAGGGTAAAAAAGTTGTGGATTTCCAGCTCTGGTAACCTCAATCAAAGAGAAAGCCCTCACTGAATGACCTAGAGACATCCAGCAATGCAGAGCAGGCAGGGTTTGGTTTTGGGAATAACAAGGAGACACTTGGCAGGAAAGAACAAACACCTTGAGATTTACAACTGCAATTTTTCCTTCCTTCAAACACAGACCTGGTGCATCCCACTGCAGGTTTCCTGTACTAGTAACACTCCTCCAGATTCTGGATTACTGCTGCAAAACACTCACACCACCACAGGAGTGACTCTACAGAATTCTGAGGTCCTTTACATCCATGCAGAGAATCTGTTACATTTAGAGAGTGACATTTTGTCCCTATATGACTGTACAAGAGTGGGGACACAGAATTCCCCAGGGACTGCAGGGAATTGCCCTGTTCACTGATGCAGCACAAAGCCAGCTTAGAACTCATAACTGAAAAGTCCCTGAACAGTTCTTGGGGAAAACAACAGCAAAAGGGGTTCAACACACCCCCAAGGAAAGCCAAAACTGCAGGTTTCTTTGCAGTGCTGAAGGCAAATTGAAGGAATGAAAGGCAGTAAAAAGGGCTCCCACTGAAATGAATGGCAAAGCTCCTGGTGACATCAGGGATGCTCAATCAGAAAATAAAATAAAATAAAAAAAGTCAACCTAAGCCTTGCTTTTTTTGTTTTCTCCTATCTGTGTAATTCCAAAATAGCCCTAGGAAGTAGAAGAAACATGACTCAAAGACAGACTTTTCCTCTTAAGACCCAACTTCCTTCCTTGAACAGTTTGGAGAAATTTCAGCTACACATCTCTGTGAGCAAGGACTTTATTTGAAGCTGTCCTATTGTTAGGAAAACCCCAGCAAAAAGCCTGTGGCCTCTCCAGCAGACATCCTGAGTCAGGCAGGTCAGGCACAGAGTTCAGGATTTTGTTCTTTTAGGATGCAATTGTATCCAAGAAAGCAGGATGTGAGATTTACCCTGGCATTTTGCTCTTTAGCAAGAGGCAGGGACTCTGCAGGGTGACATTGTGCACAGGCAGTGAGCTCAGACACAAAAGGCAGCACAGGCAGTGTCGTGTGGCACAGCCTGTGCCAGCTGGGTGAGCCCTGCAGGCACAGCCAGGCTGCCCCTGAAATGAGAGAGGGCAGGAGCACCACGGTGCTGACATCCCCAGCTGGGGCTGGGCATCCTCCAGGGGTGTAAAACCAGCTTCTGACAGATCCTTCCTTTTTGAAGGAAAAAAAATCCAGAGTGCAGGACTTTGAAACAGAATTTGGGGTTTCAAGGTTGAAGTTCAAGAGTTTGTAACACACCTGGTTTGGGGTGAGGACTTTTTTTGTCAGGAAGGCTTAAGCCATTTCTGAATTATTACTAGATATTTAGATTACTAGATTACTAGAATACTTTCTATTACAAACTATGACTTTTTTGTACTGAAAAATGAGATTTGAGTGATGTAGAAATGTTGGAAGTCCCTGGACAGTGTCTTAGAGCTCAGATGGAGACAAGGATAGCATTCCAGCAGGCAAGCAGGGCTTCAGAGTTTACAGGGGATTCCCATTTCTCTTCCAGACAACTCACTTTTTTCTCTGTTTATTACTTCTGGTGTCAATTCATCCTCCTCATCAGGCCAGAAGGAACATCACAGGGAGCTGGAGCTGCTGCAGGAGCAGCAGCTGGGGGCTGTGGCTGACTCATCCCTGCACAGGGAATCCCCAGCATTTACATCTCTGAGACCGAGCAAACGTTAATTTCCACAGGCAGGTTAAATTCTCCATAAGTTAAAAAGACAAGTAATGCTCTGTCTCAAGGGCTCTAATTCACCTGGAAGTGCGAGACCAAGCAGAATTACAGCAGTCAAATGCAGAGTGCTGTTTCCCTTTCTGCCCAGCAGTTCTGGTCCTTTTCTCATTTTATCTCTGTTCTCATGGGCTTCTCAACTCCATCAAATGCCAAAATTTATCCTTTAAAGGATAAAACCCAGTTGACAGAATCCAGTGTTTGTAGGAATGGCAAAATTAAAGTCAGGTAAGCAATACTTCCTGAAAAGGTGCAGAAATCAGGAAAGCCTCACGTTTTTCAAGTCACAGCTTACTCCAGCTTGCTAGGTTATGTGTCCCTCAAGATCATAGCCAAGCACAAGGATGCTGTAAGCAAAATGTCACATTATTCAAGCCAAAAAAGCCTCTTGATGCCATTCCCAGCCAGCAATGGTCATTACAAGCTCTGAGAAAAGCTGGATTGTCATAAAATGTGCCCAAAAGATGCAATGAAAGGCTTAGCAAAGGACACCAGAGAGAACCTTAAGTCTTACTTTGCTCAAGTTGGGAAATCCCTGGGAGAATCTAGAGATGGTAGAGATGGTATTACCCAAAACAATCCCAAATCCTTGGCCTAATGCTGGTAATTGCTGTGCCTTTTGATTTATGAGGTATCTCACAGGCTGGGGCAGATCAAGGTCACTTTGGAGTGGCAATGTGCTTCTAATTTGTCACTTGTTGAGGAGGAGCAGAGGTGAGCTCAGGGTAAGGAAGCATCACCAAATTCAGGTTTTTGTGCCTGTTTAGGGTTCTATCTGCCTGTCAGCAGAGCTGTGTGCAGCCACTGCACCTCTCCTGAGGGCACCCCTTGGCACCAGCACCGAGCTCCCTGTGCTGCCCTGCAGCTCCAGGGATGCTCAGTGTCACCCACACGGTGTCACCTGGAAGGGAACAGACCTGGTGTACTGCTAAATGTCTAGAGACCACCCCTGCCACTCTCACTTGTCTTTAACATAACATCTCTGCCTCTTTCTGTGTCCCTTGGCAGAAAGAGAGCTGGAAATTAAGAGTCAGATCCAGTCCTGTCCCACAGGCCTACACATCCCACACTGGATGCCAGTTTTAAGAATAACAACTCAGGCAGGGTCTTTGGCCCTTGGTCCCTGCTGCCCTGGAGAGTTTGGATGCTGTGAGTAATCACAGCAGATTAAAAACACACAGATTAAAGGAACAAAGGGCTTTAAGAGCAGGGCTGCAATCAACTGAATTTAATTTTTTAGCATCAAGGATATAGCTTACTGTGAAATCAGGGAAATATGGAGATATCACTGCAATGCATCTGTCAGTCCTTCCCTAGGCCTGTACTGGGAGAAGGGAACTCCTTCTTCCTCAAAATTGGGGATTTTGGCTTTGTTCCCTGCAGCAGATCCCTTCTCCTTGCTGTGGAACACAAGCACAGACCCAGAACAACCCAGGGGCTCCAAGAACAACTCCAAAGGGTTAAAGAAGCTTTGTTACAAAGGTAGGTCATTACTGAGGTACTGAACAGGCAAACAGTGGGATTTTTCCTTTCCACATCACTTTTCTAATGCCTTTTTTTTTCCTTCCTAGAAACACATTGCAAAAGAGAACAAACATACCATTCTCACAGGTGATGTGCCAGTCCTCAGCTCTGTTATTTAGAGCTAATTTGGTTTCATTTCCATAAAAATTTGATGAAAGGTACTTGGAGCTTTGGACAAGAAGTATTTGGGGAAAAAAGCATTTATTTTTCAGTTCACAGCAATTTCTTTTCCAAACACTCACTTTTGTTTTTCAGTTGTACTGGTGTCATTCTGAAGAAGCATGAACATTGATGGCAAGGAACAATTATCTGAGCTTTCCACAGCAAGGCAAATCTAATGCTGAGTGTAGGATTTTGTATCTGTACAATAGTTCACTTATATTATACCATATCTCCTTGTAATGCTGTACAGAGTGCTCAGAAACTTCCTTCTGGGTGGGTAGAGAAACTGAGTCATGCAGAATAATTGCTATTTAACTCTGTATTCAGCAAGGCATTTAATGAGATGCTGAAGCCATTCTGTTTCATAAAGCATTTAAGATGTCCTGTATGGGATAAGCCATCAAACTGTCAGTTGAAGAATGTATTTTCCAAAGCACTGAGCACTTGGGAAGCTCCAATTGAAGTCAAGTGTGGCCTTTAAGATAAATGTCATCTTTTTATTTCCAGCCTTGTATTTCCACTGTAGTGAAGGGAATAGGTGAAAACGAGCCTAGCAGGGTTTGCCCAAAGTTTGAGGGCAGGGAACAGCACCACCAAGAGAGTTCCAGATCAAGCTGTTGAAAGTCTGCTGCCCATGTGAGCACAAAGGGCTTTTTCTGATCTGAATGGTGGCATGAACCTGGAACTGTAGCATATCCTGAGTTGGAAAGGTCCCATAAAGGTCAAAGTACAACTCCTGCCCCTGCACAGGACAGCCTCAAAACAGGAAAGAAAAAGGAAAAGCAAAACTCCTTTTTACCAGGCTTTAAAGCTGGAAATTTCACTCCAGCTTTTCCTTATCCTGTCAAGACTAAGCAGAGCCTAATTCAGAAGTTACATCTTTCAGCAATCTCCTGTTTTTTTTAATAAACACCACAGGGTGATGGACCTGTATGGAGTAATAGTATTTTCTCCAAGATGAAAACTCTGCAACTAAGCACAGCCTATACTCTCTTCAAAATATCAGGTGGGTAAAATACCCCCCAAATTATATTTGTCACTATCAAACAAGACAGTGTTTGCACACTTGGGAATAAAGTGAAGGCAATTAACTTCTCATACACTTGAAAATATGTTCCACTGCCACCTGATTACTTTATCTTCATTATTTTTAGCTGTAAAATTATGTAAATAGCAATTTAGAGAGCCCAGAGGATTCTGAAGATTCGGTTTAATGACTCATAATTGTTTAATTGGACTATAAACTGGCCCCTGCAGGGAGTTGAGCACAGGTACAAGTGTTGCTTCATGTCCCTACCAAAATTTGCTAATTGCCAGCTTTTGTGTAAGCAACAGCTTCTAAGTTCTCCCAGCAGCACAGCAGTTCAGCACTGCTGAGGATTGAACCTGGAATGGATTGCAGAGCCTGCAGCATCCAGACAGGATATGCAGGAATTCACAGAATCCAACCACAGACTGCATTCCATGAGCAGAGGGCAGCATGGGAGGAGGAAATGCTGTTATTAGAGAGAAAGGAAGAGGTTTAGCTCAATTATGTCATAAACTCCATCACAGAGAACACCACACAGTTATTTAAGAAGGGAGGAGCTGCCAAACCTGTTTCTGAGGGATGTACTCAGTATTTTGGAGAAGTCCTGGACAAATTCAGTTCCAAACAGAGCAGAAGATATTTCCTAAATGTTGGCCAAGAGCCCTCTAAAAGAGAAATCTTTAGGTTCCCCTCAGAAGCAGCAAGGACTTCAAACCACAATCAAAAGAGGGGCAGATCTTGGCTCTGAGCTGAGACAGGTTCAGAGCTTGCACAAGAGGCAAACCCAAACCATCTTCTCTGCCCTCCCAGAAATGGGGAGGAATGGGGAAAGGAGATAAATCACTGCAAAAGGGCAGCAGATGTCCAGAGAAAAAAGGCAGAGGACCTGAGATTATTCCTGCTGCAAGACTAACTGGCTTGACAAATGAAACATAATGGAAAGTGCCACCTCTGCTCCACTCTCTGTCCATCTCTCCCCTGGTCATTTCATTTGCCCTTCTTCCTCTCAATAGAATAAAATGAAATGCATATTTTACTGTAAGCTTCTTTACAGTGCAGGCTGCAAGAGGCTTGAGGTCTTCCCTAGGGGGAATGAGCTAACCAGAGATTGCTTCATCCTTTAATTCCAAAGGCCAGGGACTTTCATTTTCAATTTCCTTTTATCCAGGGCTTCTTATTATGTTCAGGTTGCTCCTCCACACCCTTTACTGAGTGACAGGCATGCACTGGAAGGTGACAGACAGACACTACACGTGTGGCCAGTGGTAGAAGAAACATATCAAAACCTGCTTTGCAAACAGAAAGATCTTGATGGGTTTCTGGATTGTCTGATAAAAGTTTGGGTTTTTTGAGCCATACAGCTGGGCATCTCGCTGTCAAATGTGATTAAAAATATCACTCAAAAGCATCAAGGGTAGCAAGAAGTCAGGTGGGGGGGTTATCAGTACCTGGTAACCAGTTTTCATTAAACAGAAAACAGAGCTGGTGGTGTTGCTGATGGTCTTCCTGGCACTTCATGACCTGGTGTTAGATAGGACTGATCATCATGCAATTATCTGTAAGACAAAAAAAGGAAGCTCCAATCAAATTATATTTCCATGAACTGAAGATACATTGCATCTATTAGTTTATGTTTAAACCATAATTGAATATGTGAAGAGCTAATCATTGTGATGCTGAAAATATCTGCAACCCAAAAACTGAAATCCTTTTTGTTTTAATTCACAGAAACTTGGACCTCCCCTGTATATGGGAAGTGTCTCTTAAATTCCTTTTGGTTCCCCCTTTAAACATGTGGTAATTATAAACATATTGGCTTGTTGGGAGTTTTAAGGACATTACAATCTAAGGATGTCCTAAGAACATTTTGTTTCAGATTTCCAGGCCTTTGGATATTTCAGTCAGAATATTGGAAAGCCTGTGAAAACCCTGAGCTTTTTTCAGCCTTCACTAACACAGTCCAGCCTAACTCTCAGTGTAACTGAAGGGACTTTGGGCAGCAAGGGCAAAGGAAGGACACCATGCAGTAAATATGCAGAAATGTGTTCTGCCTTCCAGCTCTGCTCTCTCCATGGCTCTGGACCTGTTGGATATAGCTGAAGAGCCAAACTTAGCTGAGCCCACCTGGCTCAGCCTAGATTAAAGCCACCATCAAGCCAGGAACATTTCCCCTCCATATTCCTTTCAAGACAGTGAAAATATTGTGCAAATAAAGAGAGCAGAAGTGAAGCTGTTTGGTGGCCAAGCTCACTGCATTTGCTTTCAGCTCTCAATTACAGGCATCACATCCAAGAGCCAAGGAGCAGCAAAAACAAAAGCAGCCAGCCAAACCCTGCCACCAATTTTCAGAGTATAAATCCTAAAAGAGTCAATAGATTTATCCCAGTATAATCCCTTTGTGAATGATGAAAACAGGAAGAAAAGGCTGAGATCTTCCATCCATTTCCTCACTGAATCAGAAACAACCTGGGTGCTCATCAAGGTGATGCTCTACATTAACTCAGCACAGGATCTGCTCCACTTTCAGAGTCTGTGACACCCCTGAAGTCCCCACTGCCTGTGCTGAGCTGAGCCTGCCAGGGTCACTGGCAAGGCTCACAGAGAAGCCATTTAAATTAAATTATTCTGGTTTCACTAAGTGGATGAAGAGGAAATGGACAGATTGTGCAGCCATGCCCTGCCTCACCTGTCCCAGCCTTTCAGTTTTTAGCACCATTCCCTGATCTGCTCCTGAGCTCCTGGCCCAGCAGAAGATGCACTACAGTGCAAAGTGCTGTCCTAAAAGCATTAACATCAAGTACTACAGGGACTACAATCACCAGAGCCTCACTCACCAGCAGTGGAGGGTAACTGATAATTCCTCAAGGTTTTGTGGCTGCACATGTGCTCTGGTTTCTTATAATATGCCAGCACAGCTGCATTTCAGAGAGCAATAATCTCAGAAGTAATGAGGGTTATTCCATTTTCCATCTCAGATCAAATCTTTGATCATTCTAGCTTAGGACAAAACTGGCTCACTGATGCAGACTCTTGATATTTTTGGTCAAACACCCATCATGCACCATCTTGCAGTGTTTACACAGAAGCAGGCCTGCATGGCAAGGCAGTTCCCTGAAGCATAAGATTTGATTAACCTCGTTAGCTTGCCTTGCAGAGCTGCAAATGTTGTTAGACATCATGAAATTATCCAGCCCTATTTAAAACCCTACTGGAGTATTTGGCCTGCTGACCTCCCCCAGCAACAAATTCCACAAGTAAAATTAACCACAGCTTTCACAGCCCAGAGTGGTTCATTCCCTGATCCCAGCCAGGAGCATCTCTTAAAGCTTCACCTATGGGAGCTCAGGGTTTCTTCTGCCACTTTACCTTTCCCCACTGAGTCCCCAGACAGTCTCCCTTTCAGTCCTTAAAACTTAGGTCAGTCCAGATTACCATTAAAACTATTAAAGACAGTAAGCAGCACTGTTAAAATGATCACAAGCTGCATGTGCTTGAAAGGCAAAGATAGAAGAATTAAAAACACTATTCTCCAAACCCTCTCTCAAGGGTTATCCAGCATTATTTGGGCTGATATAAAAAACTTTATCTGCACTGATATCAATATATCAGGGAAATACAAATAAGATCAGGCACCCTGGTAATACAAGCAGTCATATGTGTATTGACTTAACTGGTCTGTAATAACAAATTCAATACTGACAATTTTTCAGTTCTACCCAAGCAGGTGCTTCACAAGGCAGAGCAGTAGACCTTGCCTGAACTGGAGAATTTCTAACCTAAAGAATAATCCTAGAAGTCACAGGAAGTTCACAGCTGGGCTTGATCTTAAGGGTCTTTTCCAACCTAAATTATTATACACAAAGAGTGATAGGGGATTGGCAGCACTAAAAACACTCACAGCTGGAAACTTCCACATAACTTGGAGCCAGTTACTCCCCATCTCACTGATTTCACTCCACAGCTTCCCCACTGATTTCCCCTGGATGCTCCTTTGGGCCCTTTCAGAGCTGCCTGTTGCTTTCCCTGACTCACAACAACAATAAGCACTCAAAGCCTTTCTGCTGGAAGAACACACAGTGCCAATTACAGCAACATCATCCTTCTTAATCAAGGTTAATTTCAGTGGGTAATGTTTTTCTCTGTTGGAATATTGTCAGGTGTTTTTAGATCTCCAATTTTATATAAATTTAGCCTCTGAATTCTCAAGGAGAGAGTTGCTAAGGTAACCAGAGCCAGCCATATTGCTGTATGTTCTCCCCATGGAGCTTCATTAGGGCCAATCAGTCATTTCCAGGGTAATAGAATATGTTGCTTTCAGAGATAAGGATACAGCTTTTTATAGTGTCAGGGTATTTTTATTAAGCATGTTAACCCCTTGCCCTCTTAAGAATCAGGCACTGGCCCTTTCCTTAGAACTGTAATACCCAAGAAATGAGATTCAGGGAGACTAATTGCTGACAGTGGAGCACCTAGGGCCAGATCAGAGGAAGTCAGCATGCCTGGAGTGTGTTGCCTTTTGATAAGAAAGCCAGGGGTGGTTGGGGATTGTTTTCTGCTGGCAGGGAGCCAGATCAGCTTTATATCCCAGCAGCCAGGCACAAAGCCTGCTTCTGAAATAGATCTGACCTGCAGGAACCAAGGGGTTTGGTGTACATGTTTCTTGTTCCAGTCTAGACATATGGACTACCTGCTATGTTTGGTCTCTCGTGTGAGCATCATCATCTTTCACATCTGAGAGTTACTTTACACCTGTTCATAGAATTTATTAGCAGCTGCTTTGGAAGACTGCTTAGAAAAAAACACTATCAGATCAATTCCTAGAGATGAGACTTAGATCTACTTCCCCAGAACCTAGAAACCTCCCAAATTCCATAGGGGAAAACAGCACAGCCAAGATTTGCATCTTGTTTAGTGAAAGAGACTGCCTGTTGTTCTCACTGTCCCTGCACCACTCATTAAGACCAGCTTTAGGACACACATATTCTCATTTCATATGCATACTGGCTTCAACAATTCATTTTCTCCAAGACTTTCCAGTGGGTACTAAGGAAACCCCAGCACACCAGAAAAGCTAATGTTTGTGAGCCACACTTGCAGATCCATCTCCTCAGTCTGTACCTTCAACATGGAGCTGCTCCAAGCTTATTTCTTCAACTCTGAGTAAAAACTCATTTATCCCTGTGCCTCTTGCTCATCCAAGAACACCTGAACTGAACATGACTTGACCTCACTTTTGCAGAAAAAAATGAAAAAATAGTGCTAAGAGAGAAAACACATTTGATGCCAAAGTGGTGAAAAAACAAACCCAAAACCAACACAACTCACTGGCAGCTTTCTGTATCTCAGTCTTCATCCAGCAGGACTCCCCCAGAGTCCTGCCTGCAGACCAGAACCTGCAGTCATCAGACACCAGAAACCCAAAGGAAAAATCTTCCCCTCCTTCCTCCTCCATTAATCTCTTTGGAGGTTCCTCCTGGTGCAGAAAGATCCAGTTACACCTCATCCCTCCCTCCTGAACACCATGTCCATCTTACTGAATAATGGATATAACACTGCAGTCAGGAAGGACAGCATCTGTCAGCTGATACCGTGGTTATTGTTTTCCCTTGAAAGAGTCCATTATTGTAGTCCTGTAGCAGGTTCATTTACAGACAAACAGAAGCTTTACTTAAAAGAGGCAGGAGCTTTTGTGCTGGGGAAGTAGAAACAGCTGGGCACTGGCATATTTTTGTCATCTCATGATTTTTTTTCTTGCTGTTATATATTCACTAATAGGATATGAAAAGGTAATTATGTGGAATTTCAATAAAATTAATGAGATAGTGGAAATAATTTTAAAAAGATGACTGAAAAAAACCCCAGCATTTGCAGCACAGAGGTATTTAATAATCATTTGAGTAAAAAATCCACTTGTCCCAACATGAATTCATAGTTGAAACAAGCACATAGAAACAAATGAATTTCAGGGCAATCTCCACACTTACATCTGGTTTGAATTTGTTACTTTGAAATAGAAGTGTAGGGCATGAACACACATTTGAATACAAGAACAGCAGCATTGATGGTGGCACCCAAACAAAAAGCAAAATGGACAAAGTTTTTTGTTTTGGTAATTCTTTTCTTTTTATTTGTCCTCATTCTTCCTTATGACAATGTCTCACCTCCTAAAAATGGAACCTGCTCCTGTAACAGACCCCAAAGATCCTACAAGAGTGAACATAAAGCATAAGAGTGAACATAAAGCATCATTCTGAGGTCTTAGGAGCCAAATCACCTGTGCATAGCTGTCACTGCAGTGGAGGACAGGAGCTGTGTGTCCATCTGCAGGTGAAGGATCAGATCCTCACCCCTGCTCTATCTCCCCTTGGGGTGGGTCCTGCAGCCTGCACGGGATGTGCAGTGAGGAGGGTGAAGATGAACATTTCCCATGGCTGCTGCATCCCACCACAAGGTGTGAGACAGGGCTGGCAAGATGTGGATGCAACTTCAGCACCATCCCTCTTTCAGTTTTCCAGAGAAGAAACCCACGAGCAAAGAAAAGCAGAGCCATCTTCCTCATCAACATTACCCACACTAATGAGAACGTTTAGTTTGCAATACTTGACTGCAGCTGTAGCAGCAGAGCTCAACTCAAAGAGAAAAACCTCAGCAAGCTGCAGGGAAGGTGCTCCCAGCCCGGGCTCCAAGGGAATACCTCTCCATTAGTAATCATTAAACACTGGAGGGGGAAATCAGAAACAGAACCCATTCTGCTTCAGTTATCTATGCTCAGCTCCCTGACACAATGGCTACCCAGGTTCCCTTTAGCTTCTTTTCATCAGTGCCCCACAAATCCCCAGACAGGCATGGAAAGCCCAGGCAGGCTGCAGCTGCTTGTGGGGAGCAGTTTTGTGAAGCCTCCACTCCCTAGGACTGTCCCCTTCAATAGCAGGTGATGGCTTTTTCTGCTTTGCAAATCAAAACACCTTTCTAGCAAAGGAAGAAATAAAGCAATAAGAAGGTGAATTAACCCCCTGCAGGAAAATTCTGTGTTCCTGGGCCTGAACATCTGCCTTGGATGCTTTGTGAGGCAGCCAAGTACTATTATGAGCATAATCAGCCTCAGAAGCTCTGTAGGGTGAAGCTGCTTGACTTGAACTTGAGTCCTCCATGAAGCCCTCAAAGCTCACATTAGAACCCTTTTTGGACCTGTTTCTTCACATTTTGCTCCTCAGCCACCAGCACTTCCCATTTATCTTTTACCAAGGGCTCAGTTCAGTGCCCACCTGACCCCATTTGCCCAGAACTGTTGCCTCCCACCCGAGGCACCCTTAGACATCCCACACCACGTCTTGGCCACCTGGCAAAGCCCCTTTGAAACAAAGATTCCAGGCACCTGGAGCTCCCTTCCCTGCAAAGCCACCTCACCTCTATCTGCCTGCTGCTCAGCTGCATCTCTGCAGATTTCCCCATCAGCTCTAATAACTGTTCTTTGTAAAAAAGAAACCCAGGATAAATATAAACTAAAAAGCACCACCTCAATACAAGATGCAGCACACCCCTCCCCTCATTTCTACTCAATCAATCCATCACAAAAACCGTCGGGACAGCAGGATGTTCTTTGCAGCTCCATGCTGTGGAGCAGGTAGCAAAGCCCACAGTAATGATGTGATTTTCAAGTTATCTCAGAGAGAATACCCATTAAAGGGTTGTTTTTTTTTTTCAACCCCTGGTTCAGCACAAAAACAAGTCATCTCTAATTGCAGTTATGCCTGTACCAGCTCAGAGAAGTTATAAAATCTCACTGTTCTGCCAGGTGAAAATTATTTATCTCATGAGGCCTGAAAAGTACGGTAACAAAGATAATAACCAAATGCAGGCAGAGGAGAAGACACAAGTGTTTTGAGGAAGTTTAACTCATTGGAAACAAAGAAGAAAAAGTAAAGTATTATGCTTCCTCTTTTCCAGATGTGGAAGTTAAAAACCATCCCACTTTCTGGAGCTCTGCATATCACAAATGAAGCTTAGACACTGTTACTCAGCTGGAGGTTAAGAACAACTCAACAGCTGTTTAGGATTCTGAGCATCCTTAATTCCTGCTGGAGTTAACATCATGCTGATAAGCACCAAGAAAGTTTGAAAGCTTATGCAAAACTTGCCCAAGTAAACTATATAAACTGCTTTGATCTGCAAGCCACAGCAGGAAAATCACAGCAAAATCAGTTTTTCTTCTATTCCAGCTTCTGGCTGGAATTAGAAAAATGCACATAAACAGAGCTTTTTCTGACCTCGAATCACGATACTTTTCAGAGTAAGTGCCACCTTAGGCCACCCTCTTGTGGCCAGGGAAAATTTTGCAGCCACATCGTGCTGTTTTTCCCTCTCCATCGCACTGATGGCCCCACTCCCCCAGCATGGGGGGGTTGCTGAACTCACGCTTTGAGCTCCTTCTTGGGTTCCACCCCGCTGCCAAGAGAGGAGATGCATCAATTCCAGCAAGAGCTGCTCCTCTCTTCTGCCCTGCAGGGTGTGCAGCCTCTGGGTCAGGGTCAGTTCCGTGAGCTGAGCTGGCATGAGGAGGAAGGAAAAAATGAAAGAAGTCTTCCAGGGGATCAGTTTCTTTATCTAATTTGCACTGAGTGGATGAAGGAGAAGCAGGGGGAGGGTGATGCTGAGAGCTGGTGGGGCTGCACTTCTCTGTGGCAGGGTCCTGGTTAGAGGCAGCATCAATTCACATCCTGAACCTGTGCCAGTGTCTGTTTTCATGTCTGGATAGCACACCCAGTGAATACCCACACTCTCACCACATCATAAATATGTGCTTTTAGCCACAGGCCAAAGCAAATTAGAATTTAGGATAAACAGCCCTCATTTTTATTTAAACCTGTTTATGTACTTTTGTAGAGAATTAGCAACACTTCAATCCTCTGCACAAAATACTTATTAATAGCAAGAAAACCAAGTAAATAAGGCAGGGGAAACAACCAGGCTATTTTATTGCATCTAATCCTCCTTTTGCATCATTCATATTTATTCAGGCCAGAGACTGATTTTCTTGGTCTGCCAAGCATGGCTGATAGATACACTGCAAACACAGAACAAACCCTTGCTCACAGCCAGGATTTTCTGTGTCTCACTAGAGTGCTTTTGTTTTTATCTCTCTCCACACCTTTGCACTAAGACAAGAGATCACAGCTCGGATGGGTGGGCAATTGTTAAAGGAAGAAGAACAAAAGAAGCAGTCAGGCCAATCTGAGAGAAAGATGCAGGCAGAGCTAAGGCATAGAGACATCTCTATTGGATTTGGGCACTAAGGACCACTTAAAGCACTTTAGGGAATTAATAGCCACTGGAATAGGGAATTAATGCCCAACTCCCTTTGAAAAATATTAAACCTTTGCCAAAATAAAGAGGGACAGAAAGGAGGAGTTCTGTGCATGATTCAAGGCAGAAGTTTTTTGCTCCCTGGTCCTCTTTGCACCTAAGGGGACTTCTGGGCCTTGCTGGTGGCCAGAACTGCACAAGAGCCACCCCTGTCAGCAATGGTGCATCACTGTGGTGGTGCATGCAGCTGGGACCCCCACCAGCAGCAAGGGCTGAACTTTATCTACATTCATGCTGCCTTTTTCTCAGTTTGCAGTTCCTCACCCATCTGATATGCTCTCCCAGAAAGCCTTAAAATAATGTTTGGGGGTTTTTTCCTCCTGGAAGAAGTAACCTGCCTTTTTTCCATCTTTTACTGCATATCCTTATGTGCTCAAGGCACACACAGCTTTTAAATACTTAGTCTTTAGGAGTCTGAGCTGCAAAAAGCAAAACCCTCTTCAGAGATGTGTAACTCAAGATGCTCTCAGTCTTGTTGTGCTCAGTGTTTGATTGAAGCCCCCACCAGACAACACAAAGGGAGCTGCCTGGTGCTGCAGAGATAGATAGATCTGTTTGCACAAGACTTGGACAATTGCTCAGATAAAATCTTTGTCAATACTCTCTATTGTCACATCCACATTGCATGCACAAATAAATCCTCTCTGGCTGGTCCATCTTTCCTTTTGCTGTTACATCTGGTGTAAGGATAGAGCAACACGTGCTTTATATGAGCCTACTGCCACAAACTGACACTGCCAAAACCTGATTCTCAGAAAGAGGGAGAGGAAAAAAAAAAACCAAACTTGATGCTTTACACCCCTTCTGTGCTCTCTCAAGAGCCCCCAAAATCAGTGGAAATTGAATTGCAGACATGGAGCAGAACTCTTGGCTCTCATGTCAGGAGACCAAGCACACCAAGGGATAATTTTGAGGTCAACATGTCTTCAGAGGAACAGAGGCAGGATTTTCCTGCTCCAGGGGCAGCAGAGTCATTGTACAGCAGGCTAAAAGGATGCTCTGCAGAACAGAACAAAACCTGTGTTACACCATTCTTCCTCTAGACTTCATACTCAGGATGGAAAATGGGGTCACTTTTCCTGGTGTGAAAGACAGCTGATAATTCTGGCACTATTATGTGTCAACCCCACATGTCTAAGCAGAGCCCAGGATCTGCTCTCTGCTCTGTGAGGATCACCTCTTTGAGGGCTGAAGTCTCAGTCCTGGGGAGCAAGCAAATTTCCAAGGGGATAATGGGAAGCAGCTGCCTGGCAGAGAAGCTGGTCAAGCCTAGATTTAGCAGAGAATCATATTTTCTATCTCCTCCATCTCAAGTGCCCAGAAAGCAGACAGCACATCAGTTAACAACCAGCCCCAGGAGAATCCTGCCTTCCTGTCTCTGTCCTCAGGGAAGTGCAACTTCTTAGGAGGAAAGAAATATTGATGCTCAAGAGCTACAGCATAAGAATAACTTGGGCAAAGGTCTCTGCTTTTCCCTCAAATTATGTATTTCCCATTACATTGATTTATCCCTTTTGCCAAATCTCACACTCTCATTTTTCTTAATTATTCCTGACAAGTCAAAAGAGCCATGTGGGCTTCCATAAATAAATATAAAAGGGCTTTCTCACACTGAAAAAAACAGGTTCAGCAGGCTTTGGTGCCAGGAAGGCAGGGAGGGCAAAGGGAGGGGAAAGAGGCATTTCTGCATTGCCTTGTAGCACCAGGCACACACTGTGGACATGAGACCTGATCCCAGTTCTTTAGGGCATTATGATAGATGGGGAGGTGGCAGAAAGATGGCCCTGGCACCAGGTCACAGCTCATTCCTACTCACAGGAAGGACAAGAAAGTAATGACAGTGAAAATGGCCTCACAAAAAATCTGCTCTGATAGCAAGAGAGCCCAGAGTGGCACAGAAATGCCCTTCCCATGGCTTCCCAACCCCTGGCTCTCCAGTCTAAAAAATTATCCATTCTCTGGAGCTGCTTTGGTCTAATTTGCCAGGAACAAGCTGCACCCAGCAGCTTCAGGAGGGCTGAGCACACCACTCAGTCTGTCCTGGGCTTGTTAACACAGGCAGGCAGCACACACAGATCAATAGCCAGGGTCTGAAGTTTCACAGCAGGTCATCATTTGATCTGGTAATAAATCTTCTATGGTTTATTACCAGGGACAACAGAAGTAGAGGGAAAACATAGTTTTCACCCTAGCCATGACCAATGGGTTATGGGGAAGGAATGTCCGGAGTGATGGTCTGAGTTGTTTTCTTAGGGAACACATTAAATACTGATTTTGTTCTCTGCAGGAGGGATGCTGTCCAATGAAAGTGTCAAAACAGCAAAATGAGTTCAAGAAATAAAACAGCCTGGATATAGGGGAAAGGATCCTAAACTGACATTGTTAGGAGACTCTTTGGGATTGGTACCACCTCTATCCCTCTTTCCTGTCTCCTTTGAGTTGTGGGGAGAAGAATTAAGCAGTCCAACCCTCTAACCTTGAAGCTTCAGTGGAATGAAAGGGTTTTTAGCCACCCCATTTTCCAGGCTGCTACTGCAGCACCTTTATCTGCATTAAACTGGAGCCACAGCTGGGCAGCTTTTCCTCTCTTTGGTACCCCAGGAGGGTTCAGTTTAAGGTTTAAGTCACCCATGTGTCAGCATCCCTGACAGCAACAGCCTACCTGGCACAGGGTGTGCTAGGGACACTGAGAGAAAACACTAATAAATCTCTACAAGTTTTATTGTCTCTGGAAAAGCACTTGTTGGACAAATCTCTGTGTGTGCATAAAGGTCCATGCCTTACTGAGCTCTTTAGGCAGCTTTTAGTGGGACACAGTTTACAGCCTTGTTTGGATAAGAAAGGATACTGTGACCAGACAGCTGGGCAAATATTTTACCTTGGGAAAACCCCAGCTGGCATTTCCTGCCTCCTCACTCCCAATAAGCAGGAAGTTTTCACAGGCTGGCTCTCCATCTCCAAAGCTGCCTCCAGCCTTGCACTGCTCACACAGAGGAGCTGCAGACCCACGTGCACTACAGGGTTAACCAGAAGCCAGGCTGTAAAAGCAATTCCAGCCCTTGCTAATCCCATCCACTAAGCTGTGAGTCTGTTCCCAAGGTTTCCCAGCACAGCTCACTGCTGCATGTGCCTTTATATTATAGCAGAGCTCTTTATCTTCAGACTGAGTTTTTGTAGGGCTGTTGAATATAGTGATGTTTCAAGCTGGTCTGTCCAGATAAAGGACTGGGGCTGGACTTCCTGGAAATGCAGGATTTGTGTCCCCAGGCAGAGTGTTTTTCCTTCTGGCATGTGCTCAAAGTGTCTGTAACCTGGGAGAGCAAAAAAAGAGTTTCCAAAGTAGGATGCCCTAGATTTTATCATCACAGCTTGATCTATCTGGTGGCCTTTCTGCTGCTGACAGCACTATAGTCTCAGGTATTTAGACATGGTCTTTTCTCTTCTGGGTTCACTCTTCTGGCTCACAGTTCTCTTGGAATCTCCCTGACTCATGTGTCTTCTGGATGTCTCTGCTTGTCACCGTGGGAGCTGCCTCGGGGTTGGTGTCCCCTGGCAGCCTTGCACTGGTGCAGCTGGAATAACCATGCTGAGGATGCTGATGGTCAGGCCCTGATCTGTAACTGGGAAATACTGAAGGACCCAGGAAAAAGGAAAGGCTGATGGCTGTCTCCTACCCTGTCAGTCTGGATCCTGGGGACCCAGATTGACTCAGAAAGCTCCCAAATCCTTTTTTCCATCTTCTTATTCCCATACCCCTGATTGCCTCTTAGTCATGGCTGAAAATGCTGGCTTTCTTTCCTCCCCAAATATTCCATCTACTCTAACAAGACAGGGATTGCACTTAATTGTTTATCTGAACTGAGGCTGTAAACTGTTTAAATGATTCATCCATTAATATTCAAGGTGGATGCTGCTTTCACACGTTTCTCTGTGCAGGAAAAACAAGAGATGCACGTGTTATTTTAATGAATCAATAATTACTGCTCATAAAATGTTATGAAGATAGAGCACACCACTATTTATTGGAGAGATATTTTAGGTTGTTTTACTTAATTTAGTGATAAAAGCTGGAATTTGTCTTTGAAAGGAAGGTGCTTGTCCCCAGACCATTGTGGGTTTTTTTCTGGTACCTACACAGGGAGGGAAGCACTGGAGCATCCTTAGGAGAGGCAGGATGTCAGCTCCCAGCACTGATATGTAGACCAGCATTTTGCCAACCCAGCCTGCAAATAACTTTGTTCAGACCCAGTAGTTTCTGGGGAAAAAGAAAAAAAACCAAACCAAACCAAAAAAAAAAAAAACGGATCAATTTCATCATGTGGAATTGGAAGGCATCAAGCCCACTCCCAGGAGTAACTGCTGGGAACACGGGGATTGAATGGCTAAAACCCCATTTAAGTGACAGGAATTCTGCCTTTCATTTCAGTGTGGCCAGGATTTACTAGCAAGAAAAGAGGGGAGAGTTCTTAAGATTTCATTCAATTTGGATAAGTACCAACAGTTTGTTTGGTTATCCCAGAGCCTTTTGTCTGCAATAAATACAAAAAGAAAAGGCCTTTGAGAAGACAGATTGAGAGGGTGCTAAATAAGTTGTTACCCTTTCCTTGTTCAGAGTGCAAGTAGCCAGTTTTCATGGATAGAGGCTCTAAAAGGCTGCCTACATACAATCAAGAAGTAAATTGTATTTAAGACTTTAATGATGGAAGTTTAACTTGCTGCTTTGGACTTACTCTGGCCAAGCCAGTGGATTGATGCACCAGGATCATGCATTATTTCAGCTGAAGCACTGTTGACAAATGGTGATGAGTTGGCAGAGAATTATTCAAGAGACATAAACAGCAACACGAAAGGAGCATTTTTCCTTTATCAGGACTTGCCAAAATGTGATTCTGAGAAGCCTGTGCTTCAGTGAAACTTTGTCTCCTGACTTCTCACCTCCAAAAGTCTCCAGTTTTTGCCCAGAATGGAACTCTTGTCATGCAGACAGTGCTCTGGTTTCACTGTAATTCTTCCCTGCTCTGGTGCCAGAGAGGTTTGGAGACTGAATCAATATTTGCAACAATTACAAAGGAACTTTACCTTCAAGCCTTCTGAGTTCAGCTGGCTTTTAAATTTGTCAGAAATAATTCTCCACCATCTCCTTGCAGGTTTTAGCAGGAGACCTGAACATCCAGTCATGCTGAACAGGCAGATGGTCCAATCCCAGCTATCTGTGCAAAGGTGACTCTGCATTTGCGTGATGCCACTTTAAAAAAGAAGTAAAGGACTTCTGAGAAGCTGAAACACATCTACACAATATCATTTCAGTCAGGTTCCCTGAGCAACAAATATTTTCATGCAGCAAATTTATTCTCCTTAAAAAATGTCCCATGGGAAGAAATATCATACGGTTGATTGTTCATGAACATTTAAAGAGTTTCCTATCTGGCAATTCTTTCTCCTTCTGACAGAATATCAATCCAGCCATTCTGTCAGCTCCTGTGCTTTAGTTTAGTTACTACCACAGTTACTGCTACAGCAGTAAAATTTATTGATCAGACATTCTTGCTTTACAAGGTAGAAATGGAGGGCTGTGACTGCTCATTCCCCTACAGCATGCAGTAGCTGTCTTTGGAGGTGAAGAGCCTTGAACGTTTATGGAGCTGCAGACTCTAATTTCCAAACTGGATGTTAGGAATGACAACCAAAAAAAGAATCATTGAGCAAATGGGAAAGGAAAAAAAATCCTGTTTGGGCTCTCAGTAACCACTGTTCACTTCTGGCTGTGGATATCACAGTCTGCTCCTGGCTAGTGTAGAGCTAGCAGTGAGCTCCATGGGATCCTCCCTGTCCTCCCTGCCTCAGCTCATTCTCTCCCTGGAAAGTGCTGCACCAGATGGAAAAACCCATTTGTGTGAAGTTCACCCAGCTGCAGAGCAGAGCCATGGGGTGCAGGTCTGCCCTGCTCCCAGGGCCAGGGCTCTGCATCCTGACCCACAGCCCAGCACCATCCCCAGCCCTGCTGCTGGCGTGGGCAGCGGGAGGGGGCCAGGGGCTCTGCTGGCCCTTGGCAGCTGCTGTCTCATTAGCTCTCCATTAACCATCAGGAACAACATGTGATGCATTCCTGCACCCCTCTAGCTGTCAAAGGTATTAAAATGCCCAATGCCATCTGACTGGGAATGTGAAAGGCAGTGGTGGGAAGACAGGACACATTAAGGGACTCAGAAACCGAGGGGCCAGCTGGTGTCTTTAGAGGGGATCATTTGAAAGGCACAAATGGGTCTGAGGGAGCACAGGGGACGCTCTGACCCTGAGCACTGAAGCACATACTTCTCTTCAAGGAGTTAGTAATTCCACTAAATTCATTGGCAACAATATTTTTGACCAGCTCTTTTCTGTGTCTAATGTTCCCTAGATAAAAAATAGAAGTGATAATATCAGCTTGGCACTTGTTGAGGTTTACAGGCTAAATGTGTGCAGAGTGCTTTGAGACAGGAACCTAGGAAACAAACCCAAAGGGGACTCCAAGGGTACCAAATCTCATAGGCACATCCACCACTTAATATCTTCGATAAATTTAGCAAGCTCCATCCTGAAACCTGTTACATTTCTCACTCAAAGTATTTTGGCTAGCAAACTATTCACAAACGTTACCTTTCTGAGGATTAGAAGCAGGGCTGTTAGTGTGGCAAATGATGAAAAGAAAATGCATTTAGGAAAAGATTATCAGCTGCACTGTGAGCCAAAAGGAACAAGTGTGCTCTGAACAGTCCATTTGCTTCCTGCCTGCTCTGGGCACTGTTCCCCTGTCCTCTTCCATGGTTTATGTCACTGTTTTCCTCCAGCCATTATTGCCCCATTACTCCTTCCTGTTGTCTGCAGATGCTGCTCCCTCCCCACCTTCTTCCTACTGATTTTTGGATCCTCTTCTCCTCCACCACTTGATTTTGAACAGCAGAAATCCAGTCCCCCCTTACAACCCAGGAACAAGGGCATTTCCCCTTTTGCACTGAGCTCCTGTCAGCATCCAGCCACACCCAGGGCTGGGGTCAGGAAAGCCTCTGGCTGCAGAGAAGATCCTCTACATTCCAGCATTTCTTCCCTTCATGCTGGCTGGTGGAATGATCTGTATGGGGGAAATGGAGAGCCTGATGAAGGAGTGTGGGAAGAGTGGCTGTACCAGCACCCCCAGGCTGTCAATAACCATCAGGGTGATGGTGACTGAGCCAGTGTTGGGAACCACAAAAGCAGGAAGGAGACAAAGACACAGCAGTAGCACATTATTTTTCTTCTCTTTTCAGTAATTATTTCCTAGGATGAGAATTTTCCTTTGATCAACATTTTAAAATTGAGGCCACTCTCTGTGCAGCAGTCATAATCTGCCCAGCATTCGCATCCAATGGTGGGGACAGGACCTGCTTTTGGATATCATCCATCAATGACAGAGCCACACCAGTGTGTGATGGAGGGCAAGGCAGGGAGGAAGGAGATGGGGGGAGTGGGAGGTGCAGAGGGCTGGTAAACAGCACACAGAAATCTCATTTTCAGTTGCCAGCTCAAAAACAACCCCAGCTTGCTGTGGCCCAAAGCCATTTCCTGTTGAGTGTAATGACTTTGGTAGTTGCTCTGCACTTATTAGACAGGCAACCAAAAGAAAACAACGGCAAAAAGCTGTCTTTGAAAATGAAGCAGGCATTGCTAACAGCAGCTATCCATCTTAATCTCCATTTCCCCCTGGAAACAGATCCCAGCAATTAGCAGGACACCCGCTTCTTTCATGGAAAGAAAAAAAGTTAAATAAACTCCAAACCTGCTTCTGTCTCTCTGTGAACATCAACAGAGGGAGTGAAGGGACCCTTCAAGCCTATGTAGTCCAGCCCCTCTGCAGTGAGCAGAGACAGCTTTAGCTTGATCAAGTTGCTCAGAGCCCCATCCAACCTGGCTTTGAATGTTCCCAGGGATGGGGCAGCCCATGCCAGTGTTTCACTACCCTCACTGAAAAAAAACCTTCTTCCTTGCAATTAATCTAAACTGACCCCCTTTCAGTGCAAAACCCCCTTGTCCTATCAGAACAGGTCCTGGAAGAAGCTTTTCCCCACAAACACAAGTTTGTGCCCAGGTGCTGAGTTCACCACAAACCCCAAAGAGACAATTTGCTCCTTGGCCAGAGCTCTGTGACCACCCTGGTGTGGAACCCTCCTGCAGCAGCTCTCCCCAGGCTTCCTGTGTGAGCTTGGATCAGGGCACTGAACCAAATACCCTCAAATAATCCCGACCTGGCAGTGTTTGAGGGAGCCACTGTGCATCTGTGCTGTTTGCACACAGCACCTTCACTTTTTCTCCACCCAAGGAGCTCCAAACTGGCAGCCAAGAGTGACAGCGGATTCTTTCCTCCTCAAACAGCTGTGCTGGCAGTGCTGATGAATGTTTCAGGATAACTAACATCCTCCTCATCTCAGATTCCTCTGCACATCTTAGCCTGCTCATGTGGAAATGGCTCAGCCCCGGATTTAAACAGCATTTCTTCCCACAGACTCACTTTCCCTGGTATTTGTCCACGTCATGGCACGTATCCATGTGAAAGAAAAAGTATGTTGAGGGTAATGGAGCAGAAGGACAGAGGGTCATCATTATTTTTTAAGCTGCCTCGAGGATTCCAAAGAAACTACTTCCAACTGACAATAATGTAGGCATTTTGATGTGGTTGCCCTGTGGGAGGAGGTTTGGCTCCAGTGCACCTTCCCCTCGCTCAGAATGCTTTCACCTGAGTTTTAATCTTCTGAAAGACTCTTCAGACTTTGGAAAGATAAAATCAATACAATGTTTAATGTGGAGAGATGGCACAGGGTGATCCTGAGTGCTGTTCTTTGTGGATGAAAAATGCCTCATTTAAAGTTTTTCAGTTTGTGTGTCTCTCCCCCCAGCAATAAATTTGATTTCCTGCCTTTTGCATTTGCTTTTGATTTCAGTAGAAATTGGCTCCCACAAGCAGGGCAGGGCAGGGAGATGGAGCTGGACTGACTTTGTGCACAGACACTTCACAATCACCCAAGAGAGGTGTAGCTGGTGGAGTTTTCCAGCAGCACAGACTGGCTTCTCCATGAATAACAGAGTTGGTGTGATGAATACTGACGCTTTCATCACTACCAAAACATCCACAATAGTTGTTAATTCCTTCCTAGCTGAAGAGGTGGTGTGTAAAGGATTGGAGCTCTTCGAGAGATAAAAGATATTTTGTCCCCAACAGAAAGCAGCTGATAATGAAATAGAAAAGCATAGCCCATGCTGATCATCTGCACTTGGATTTTAATTATCTGTCCCCTTAGGATCCTGTTTTAGTATTTTCCAATGGGAGATAAAAAATTATGCCTTCTTTTATTATGTCTGTGAGTTTTTGGCAGTGAGCCTGTACCTTGCAAAATGGTGCTCTCTCTGATGTGAAGAGTTTGGCTGCTTTGGGCTCTTGTATCTGTATTTGCTTTTGCTTCAGAGGAGGCAAGAGCAAGACAAAAGAGCTCACCTTGCTGTTCCAGGTAATTGGGAGCCAATCAAACAGGCTGGGACCCTGCCCAGAGCTTTTCATGGGGACCCAGCCCCTGCAGGGCTTGGTGCTCTCCTTTCAGTCAGTGCCATGATCTCTGTCACGATTCCAAACCACTTGAAATAACCTGTCTGGCTCTCTTGCAATAAAGGTCTTTCCCATCTCTTTGTACATTGAAATACCACGGAACAGTACTGAAAAATCTGCAGCCTGGAGGAAAATGATGGAAATAGAGATTTTTGTTCACTGCCGAACGGAGTGAAACTCACTGACTCTTAGGATATGTCATGTTTTTCTCAGCACTGAATCTCCTGCAGATGCGTGATTAGATAGAAATCTCAGCTACAGGATTCAACAGAAAAGCTTGAATTCAATGCTAGGTTTTAGGAAGCAGAAGGTGCACTAAAAAAAAGTTGAAATATCACGTTTTCTTGGAACCTGACTCATGTTAGGGATGGTAGATTCTGGAAATGGTTAATTAGTAAAAGCACTTGGGATATTCTCAGCTAGGAAATCTTCAGTTCCAGGATCACAGAGGGCTGGGGTTTAATCTAATACACAGCAGCAGTGGGAATTATGCTCCCTGCTGTATTTCAATATCCAGTGAGCCATTGCTTGGGTGTGTTTGGATACCTCCATAGCCTTGCACTTATGGAGCACAAGGGGATTTTCTTTCCTCTAAACCTGATTAATCAGTACCTCTGGAAGGCACAATGGATTTCAGTACATTTTGTTAATATACTAAAGGTATTTTTTTTCTACTTTTTTTTTTTTGAGCAGATGTGTTCCTTCAATGCTCACTGAATTTAGTTAACTGTGGTTCCTGCCTACAGAGGAATCACCCCAGTGGCAAGCCTGGGCCATCAGCTCTTGGTGTCCCTGCTCACCAAAGGATCATCCATCTGTTGCTCAGAGTGGTGCTTAAAGATCCAAAGATGTACATTAAATCTTATTTCTGTTTTCTCGGGAAAAAGTTCTGTGTGAATAATCAACAATCTGCAAATGCAAGAGACTCATATAAGAGATGGAATGACTCCCAAAATTTTGGATTGATTAAAAATGTAACCAAACCAACAGAGAATGGGTAAAAGAATTCTACTCTTTCTTATATAATATCAGTTTAAAACTGAACTGCAGCAAGTGAAATAAGGAAACAAAATCCTTGACAGTTCATTCCAGAGCTACCCTTATGAAACACCAATCCTGTCATTTATTTGCCTTGTCCTTGATAAATACACACAAAAGAAGGGAAGATTTTACAGCAGAAAATATCAATAATGTCTTAAGGGAGTCAGGCAGAATTGGTTTGTCTATTTACAAATCAATACATAAAATCCTCCATAAAGCTGGTATTTATTTGACTTTGATGCCTGAGCATTACTGGGGGTGTCAAGGTTTGTTCTCTGTGCTGTGTAATGGCACAGGGAGGCAAAGCTGTTGTGCTGTGTTTGGTTTCTGGTTTCCCACATCTCTCCTTGTGCCAGCACAAGCCAAGAGGCTCCATGGGCTCATGGGGGATGGAGGTGTGCTGAGCATCACTCCTGATGGGAATCCCACAGGGATATTCCTCCCCTGCCCTCCCTGCCCCTCCATGCTGCCCTGAGAAGTGAAACAGGAGAACTCAGCCCTCCTGGCATCAGCATTTCCTGGAATATCAGGATTTTGCAGAGTGCTGTTTTCTCCTCTGTTGTATTCCCTAGGGCCTGGAAATAAGTGGAAAAGGCTACACAGACTCAACTGGGAAAAGCTGAGGTGGGTCAAGGCATTTACATAAAACACAGGGAAGATATCAGCTGTAAACTGCGTCCACTCCCCTCAGGGAAGGCCCAGATCTGTCCCTGGAAAAGGGGTGCTTTTCTATCTGTGCAAGACTCAAACTGGGAAAAGATGCCCAGAGAGCCCCAGGCATCCCTCCTGCAGTTACCAGGACCTGGAAATATTTCCCAGAAAAGGAGAGAGTGAAGGTGCAGAGGGAGGGATGAAACCTTTCATTAAATCAATGGAGCAGAGCAGTTGTGGAGCAGCAGAGGAGCAGCCTAAGGCAGGCAGCCCTTCTGCAGGGCTGAGGCAGCCATGGCAAACCAGATAAACACAGGCACTAAACACAGCCAGGACCCCCAAGCATCAATCTAAATGCTACAATTACAAAAATATTGCCCTTAACAATTTGAAAACGTCACTTGCAAGATGCACAATTAACCCTAAGAAATCAGCGAGAAAAAAACGGATTGGGTAGAAATTCCATAAAATAGGGGTCAACACCTTTTCTGTTTTCTCCATCAGGATTTAAAAAGACATAAAATCAGGGATATAAAGGCCAGCAGCAAAAAATAAGGCTCTTTTTTTTTCCTCAGCCAGCAGTAAACAACACACATCTTTCAGAAAATGAGACATGTCCCAAGGAATTTGAAATGGATCATTGCCTTTTATGAAACATTAGATGTGTCTGGAAGTTAACACTGAAAATTAGAATGCAGAGAATAGACAGACCACAGCAAAACATCATTAAGGGCAATGTATTGACTTTCCTTTCACACTGGGGATAAGAGCATTATTGTTTAGGTAAGTAAATGGGAATTCAAATGGGAGACTAGACCAAGTCTACCTGGTTTTGGCTTGTTTTTTTTTTTACAAGATGAAATCTCCTGCAATGTCCTGTATTACTGCATTATGCATTACTGCCTGGAGGAAAGTTTCTCTCTAAACAAATAGATGAAAATATTTTGAGAGAGATCACAAAGGAGCTTAGAGCAATGAGCAAAAACCAAATAGGCAGTGTAAGCATGATTAATTTGTTTCTGCCTGCTCCTCCATTCAGAGAGGGATGAGCTGGGGAAAACATGGTTTATTTGCAAAAGGAACAGATTCCTATCACTAAGAGAATGGGGGCAAAACTGCTTTGAATTATTTTTGTTGTCTCTTCTGCAACAAATTCTCAGACACAAAGATGTAAAACTTAAATCTCCCACATCCTGGAATGCTCTCTCACACTGCTATTTTCAGCAGTGGGCTGTGCTCAGATACCTTTGTTCTCCATATCTCCCTTCCCCTCTTTGTGTGCTCTTTTTTTTATGGTCTTCTACCTGCTGGGTAACAAATTACTGTCCCACATGAATGAGAGAGACTGCACCTCTGATAAAGGGCTTCGATGAGCAGAGATAGTGCTGCTGGCTTGTTCTACAAGGTGCTCCCTAAACAATTTATGCCACAACAGGAACAGCCTCAGGTTAACAGCCTTTTTTTTGAGTCTCAGACACTGCTGTGAGTGGTGCAGAGGTCAGGGAGATGAGGCTGGGAGGTGAAGGCTCTCAGGACTCTGCCCTGCTGGCACTGCTGAGTGGGTTCTGGGTGGTGCTGAGGGGTCAGGGACCCTCTGCTGTGGTTCAGATTCTCAACCTGGTTCTGCTGCTGAACTGGAGGTGTAAGAACCACGGCCTGAGTGCAGGAGCAGGAGCTCAGTTGTTACCATGGGTTTTTCCTAGCTGTGCATTTCATATTAAGCAGCAGATTTGTGCCTTCTCATGCGCTTTTCATGTAAACATCAGCTATGTTCTATTAACATCGTCTTTGTTTTCACATTCCATGCTGGGACAAACAAGACTGTGTGACAGTCTCCTGGACCAATGTGGGTGAGAGATGGGAATGCTACCCTCCAGTCCATGGTCACCTTGCTACAGCTATATTATGGAGATAATAAACAAAGGGGGAGAGTCTCCTGCTCTCCTGCCCTGCTGCTCAGAACCCAGACCTGTCTCCTGATTGTCCTTATCAGCCTCGGCTCGCAGTGATACTCAGTGGTGTCAGGTGCCTGCTTTCCACCCACTCCTGTCCTCTTGAAGAAGAAGCTGTGGTGCCTGACTTGGACACACTTTGTGTGCAGTCTGGCTGCTGCAGGAATTTTCCTGAATCCAATGCTCAGTTTTGCTGTTCCTGGGTCAGAGTGGAGGTGCTGCTCCTCCTTCTGCTGCCCACTGAGGCCGTGGCCTTTCAGGGCAGCAGCAGCCCCATCCATCCCCCTGTTCCCCAGGGGAGATCTGCCCCAGATCTGTCCCAGCACCAGCCCTCCCAGTCTGTCACCATCTCCTGTGTGCTCTCTGTCCAGGTTTGTGATAACCTGGCATTTGTACTGTGTGCTTTGGACTCCTAAGGGATTTGCTGTCATTTTGGTCTTTTTTAGAGATTTACTACTGTCTTCCAAACCAAGACAACTACTCTTTTTTGTGCCTGAGAATAAGTCCTGATTGTGCTGGTGATAAGTCCAGCAAGGGCAGCTGTCACATGAGTAGGAAAACAGGTAAACGCCAAAAAATTTGGAGGAAGGCAATAGATTTTTCTCAAGGTTTGTGTGCTTTCAAGAAATGCAGAACACCAGTAAAATGTTTATTTTAAACTGTAGTTAACCTGTATGGGGTAAGATGAAAAGAGGCTGAATGTACCAGCCACAGGACTCTAGGTTATGGCATTTTTGTTCTTCAAATCACAATATAACCAGCTCTAAAGAAAACAGAAACACTGAAAACAGTTTTCTGGGGACAAAGCGAATTGCTTATTGCTTGGCTGCTGTTTAGAGGTTTGCTCCCTTTTCCTTCCCCCATTCATTGCTAAGTTATGTCTTCCCTCCTGGTAATTCACAATAAACACCTCAGGGATGGAGGGAATGATTGAAAAAACATGACAACGTTTGAAAGCCTTGACTCACTGCCAGCAAACCACCTTCCACTGCAGTTAAATATCTGTTTGCATTTGGATATTTGATGGAATCTGGTCGAACTCAAATGAAACTGTTGCTGGGAGAGAGATAATGCTACAGCAATCTATAGTAATGATCTGAAGTGGTGCCATTTACAGCAATGGCCCTGCTCTGGCTGCTGCATTAATGAGACCACAGAAACACGCAGAGCCCATTAATGCCGGGGAAAAGCCTGCAGGGAGCTGGGCACCCGCAGCTCCGGGAGCCCTCAGCTCCCATCCTCTGTGCCAGATGTGGAAATTTCCCCTGACACCAAGGCATTGCCACCCCCTCACACCTCCCAGCTGAGGGGGTCCTGGGAGCCCTTCCCAGCCCATCCCACTGGGACAAGACTGGGATTGCTGCAAGCCTGCTCCTTCTGCCAGGGGCACGCCAAGGAAGAGGTGGAAAGGCAGGATTTCCCTTCTCTGATGGCTTCTGAAATGAGTTTGCCTGCAAACCTCTAATCCCTGTGCTACTGAACAATTTCCCATACCAAGAGTTTTCCCTCCTGCTTTTCTCAGACAGCTGCCACAGCCGAGGATGGATCAGTTATAGATTCCCTCGCAAAACAGAAAAACCTAAACGAAATGAAAAATTCACTTGACTTAGTGGAAGGTTCCAAGATTAAACCTGGAGCTAAAGCTGGCCCAGAGGTCATCTCTGAATCTCACCCAGCTCAGAAGCCAACAATGAACATCTTTAGCCACTGCAGGAGTTCAGAGTTGGCTGAAGAGAACAATTCTCATTTTTCCCATCTTTTTTCCTTGCCTCCATTCCATGTGTGGCACTGCCATTTAAATTGCTGGGAAAAGCTGGGACAGGGGGCTCTTCTCTCTCTCTCTTTTTTTTTTTTTTTTTTTTTTTTTTTTTTTTTTTTTTTTTTTTTTTCACTGTAAACAGATGTAGGGAGTTTTCCACTCCAGTTTTCTCTGGTTGCAGGAGAGGATTAAACCAGCACAGGCACTACCCAAAGGGAGATGCTCTCACCTTATTGGCGATTGATGAGAGACGGGAAGACTGATTCGGTGATCAGAATTCGGTTTTACTCAGGTTTCCCAAAAGCTTATATACTATTTCAGACAGGTTAATAATTTCTACTACAATAATCAGGTTAACAATCACACAGAAAACTCATGCATTTTACAACAACTCTTTGCTTGCAGAAGTTGATTGAATCTTCTCTCTTCCCGTAAGCAGGTGTAATCCCATCTCCTGTAATTTTCACAGTTCTGTTTGTTCCTGCCATGGCATCTTGGTTATCAAACTAGCTATGCTGATCAAGTCTGTTTGACTCTCTGTCTTGTGTATTCCCATATCACCTCACATGGCAAAGAGCTGGTACTGTAGCTGGAGAGAGTCCATGAGGAGGTCACTTACAGATCTGCTCCTTGAGAGGCTTTACTGTGTCCTCCTCTGAAATATCAGGCTCTGCCCCTCACCTGGCAGGGAATGTGAGATAAGTCCTGGTCTAAGCTCATCTGGCTGTTTGGGCACTGGTTCCCAACAGCTCAGACCTGCCATCAGAACCAAAGAATGATATTTCTTTCAGCAGTGACCTTTTAAACCCAAGTTATTTATTCAGGGAATTGATTAATTTAAAGAAGAAATCGTTAGTTGATCAGATTCTAAGAAATAGCATTCACTCAGGACTTGCAGTGCTGATCTCAGCCTCGTGCTGGCATGTGGGGTGTTTATTCAAGCTTGACCCTTGAAAAGGGTCACCAAGCCCCTGTCCCAGGGTATTTCTGTTTGCTTTCAATTGCAAATGAACATTGGATAAGGACTTAATCTCCAGTTTGCCTTGTAGAAATTGATTTATCACTTAATAAAACCCTTGCTGTGATGGGGAGAGAGCAGGCAGAGCCTGAGCAACAGCTCTATTGTGCTGTCAGTATAAATTAGAGCTAAAGATGTTAGTCTTTAACTACAAGCTTTGGGGTTTCTCTGTTTTTTTACAAGTGCAATTTTCAGCTGACAAAAGGCATCTTGCACAACAGATTCTTTCCTGTTTAGGGTTTCATCCCACACAGTTTTCACAGCCTTGCTGCTCTCTGAATCTCCTGCAGGCAGCAGCATGCAGAGGAGAGGGGATCAAACCACAGGAAAGGCAGAGTCTTCTTTCTGGGCTGGAAATTGCAGTGTACAGCTATTGATGATAATTATAGGGAAAAGGTTCATTGATTTTCACTCTACTTTCTCAAAAACTGAGGTTTCAGTAGAACAAGGGAAAGGAAAAAGTAATAAACTAAGACATCTGTTCTACTTTATCTGTTATTAGAGAGGATAGAGCTGGCTTCAGGTGTCTGAGAGAGTCATGTTAAGCTCCAAGACAGAGTTAAGTCTGAAGAAGGAGCTTTACTTCCAAAGTACAGACTGGCTTGTTTTTACTAGGATCTCACCCCAGGCTGAGCAGCAGAAATCTGGAATCAGAGCACATCAGCTATGTAGAGATGGCCTTGTCCTGAAACAAAGGTTCAGATGGAGCCAGGAGCAGGAGCAGGGTGCAGGGACCATGTCTGGGTTCCATCATTTGGGAATTGCCCGAATGTGCTGTCAGCCTCTTCCTCTGTAAGGAGACCAAAAGATGATGCAGTGAGTAATGCTCAGTCAGTAATATTGAAATGCCAGATATAGATAGATGGAGTGGTATCAGCTCCATCTGAAGCTGAGAGCTCTTGATCTCCTGCCTGGCTGCAGATGGAAGGGTCCTGCTGTAGCTGCTGGTAGAGGTTGGACATCCAAGGGAACAGGGAATGTCACAGCCTGGTGGTTTTGTGCAGAGGAGCTGAATCAATGGGAGTGGTGCCCATGAATCCAGGTCTTGCTCAGGGGTTTTCCATGGCTGAAGACTCCTGTCACTTTGTAATCCTGCAGCTTGTTAGCATCAGTTTTGTTTTTTGCATTCAGCCTCTGAGAAACTCCCATGAACTGTAGATTCCATAACTCCTGATATCACCCAGCCCAGGCTTCAACCTGTAATTCTCTTGGTATAAACAGAAATTCTATTAAATAGTATCAACCAGGGCTTATGGGGTTAATTTACTATGGCATAAAAACTCCTAGAGGAGAGGAAGATTTATTTATAAGTTAACATTTTTATATATACACATGCATATATATATATTCATTAACTTGCTAGAATGTATATTGGGAGCATTTAATACATTCTTCAACAGCTGAGAAATTTCTGTTCAGCTCACAAATTCATCACCACAGTGAGTGATAATGAGCTTTTTGCTGTGGGATGCAAATCCTACATCACCCTGCATCCCTGGTGAAGGAGGGACTGGAAATCCCTGATACTAAGGCTAGACTGAGAATGGAAAAAATAAATTAATCCTTGTAATTTCTGCTAAATGTGTCTATAATGATCTGTATTAAATTTGAAAGATAAAAGTATTTTAAACAAAAAACTAAAATGTACTTAATTACTGTTAATCAAAGAAGAATTACAATTAAGCAAAGGTTTCCTAACATTTTGTTAAATCTTTCATAGGGTCTCTGGCAGGGCAGAAAACAAAACATTAGGAATATCTTCCAAGTAAATTTCCTCTAGAAAACAAATAATTGAATTTACATATTTATTTGCCATTATTTCACAGTACTTTTGGGATATCTTATTTCACTCCTTAGTTAATTCATTTCTTTGAAAAGAAATGCAACTGCATTTCTTTCTTTCATGTCACAGTGATCTTGGAAATAGTTTTCAAAATCACTTTGGTTATCTTAGTCATGACTTGCCAAAACTTTTGCACTAAGGGCATATTGTAATCTACAACTTACAATTTACAATCTACAAATTAACAATTAACAAGCATTCAAGGTCTTTTATACAAATAAAAAATAAATACGTGAGGGTGGGGAGTTTGTGTGTCAAACTTGTTTTTTATGGAAGAAAGAAGAGGGCAGAGAGAGCAGCCCAGAGAAGCAGCCTGGCAGCAGCACCACTTTTTGCTCTTATGACCACTAGTGACCAAGATCCTCCAAAATCACACCTCTCCTCCTGTCTTATTCTTCACACAAACACAAATCTACTCTTTTAAAGATGGCTTTACTGGTCTCTATGGTTGTTCCCTCCTCTTCCATTTATTTTGAAAGGAAAGCACCATTTCTTAACCATAATAAAAAATTCATAATATTAGAGAGATACAGATTTGTGTGCCAGTGAACACTTTGATATTCTGCACAAGGAAACACAGAGCATATCCAATTTCTTTGTCTTGTAGGTCAAAGAGATCTTTTCTTTTTTGAAGTTCCCCATTGCCTTAAGAACAATTCACAGAAAATTTCCCTCCTTGCACTAACAGGACAGACATTCCAAATCTATCAAGCTGAAGGGAAGGCTACAATCTTTCATTAGCTGCTGAAGAATGCACCACACCAACCAGCTTCAAACATTCTGTCAAAAATATAATTAAGCCATCTTCTAAGTAATAATAATGATGCCTTGTATTTTCCCAGATGCTTTTATCCCGGCAAAGAATATATTTCAAAATTCACAGACCTCCTCCTGTCTGCCTTCATTAAAATAAATTTTGAAAAAATGCCATAGCTACTTTGATATTTATTTATTTATTTATGTATCTCAGTGTTTATCAATGAGGTCATCTTAGTTAAGAATACATGGCAGGGTCCCCTGCATGTATATTCCTGAATATGAGGGCTGAAATTTCTTTCTTGAATCCCTGAAGTGCATCAGTCTCTTGTGCCGCCGTGGAACTTTGCAGGACAATTTTAACCCAAAGAACTGGAGGCTCCTTTGTTCAGCTGAAATTCAAAATGTACTTCACACCCTCCAGGTGCTGCAAGACTACTCCAAACCCCTCCAAACTGGGAACAATCCTTTTTTTTCCTTATTTCTATACTGTAGGACTCCCATTTTTTAAATTAATACATCTTTAGGGGCAGGCAGGGCTGTGAGTGCTCAGTGGAGAGACCTGAGTGGACAGGAGCTGGCAGCAGCAGCCCTTGGTTCCCAGCCCACACACCCTGGCATCTGCTCATCTCTTCATCTCAGCTCCTCTGTCCCTGCAGCCCCTGGGAGAACGATGCCTTCATGCAGGCAGAGCAGGAAAATCAATATAAAGTATGCCCCCTTCTATTTTATTCATTTAAATGTTTTTATCTTTGTTAAGGGAAGTTAAAAAAAAAAGCCAAGCAACCCTGTCTCTTGCTTGGTTGTCCCTTATGAGGGATTTTAAGGTAATCTTTCATCAGCTTGCATGACCACCACAGCAAAAAATCTCCCTCTCTTGAATTCTTACTTCAGGCAACTGAAGCATGAAATGGGAAATCTCATCTGCAGTGGAGAGCAAATGTGTCACCTTATTTATTAATTTCATGATCAGCTGAAGACTTTGATTTATTGGACAAGCCCAGCCAGAGTGTTTTTGAATAAAAGCAAGAATAAAGACTAGCTCTGGAGAAGGTTGCTGAATATTTTCTTTTGATTATTTACACAGAAAAATGCAATGAAAATATTGTTTAATATCAAAAATAAAAACACAACAAAACACTACAAACCCAGAATCCCTTATGTCTTTTTTCCATCCTGTGGGAAGTTTTTCTCCCTTTTTCTTTGCCAAGTCTCTCATCATCTCTCTTGGTCTACATCCACTCCTACAGGTTGTGGAGTGCTGTACCTTGGATTTGTTTGATTTAACTAAACTTGGCTGCAAACATGATGGGTTGAGACCCTGGAGTCCTGGCTTCAAGGTGCCATTGGCAAAATGAGCACAATTTAAAATATTTGCAAAGTGCTCACATAGCGCTGGGCACTCTGGAAGTGCTTGGTATTTTCTTTGCAAATGGTATTTGCATCTATCTGAACATTTAATCTCTTACAAGAAAAGGTGAAGTCACCACAGACTGGCAGGAGACAGACTAAGAACCTCACATTTATTTCACTGCATTTGGGAAAGAAAACACATAAGCACTATCTCTCAAAAATCTACATTTCCCTCTTTTCTACAGCAGCATACACTGAACCGTTTTGTATAAATTGTTTTAAATTTACAATAACAGTAATAGATCCAGGAGAATGTGAAGGAGCTCCCTGTGCTGGAGTGCTGAGGTCTCAGGTATAAAATCAGGAGAACAGTAAAAACAGAGAGATGGACCAGGCACAGATGTTGGCTTGGGTGGGTGCATGTCCCAGAATGATCTTCCTGCTTCATTTCCCCAGGGCTGCTAGTGGATTATCTAATGATGGATAGGTTTTAATTAGGAGTGGACATGTTTTCCAACATCTGGTCTTCATCCAGATGTTAATTCAGAGAAATATTCTGGTCTGGTTTATGCAGGGGAGTTGGCTAAGATCACCTTGACAGTCCCTGGTGGCACCATAATCCATGAGCCTTGCCAATAAATCCCACCATTGCTCCAGCCTTCTCTGTGGGATCACTCAGGTAAAGGATGTGATGAAGAGGATCAAATCTAACCCTGATTTTTGTTCACAGCTCCCTTTTTAAGAGGAAATGCATATCATGATTGATTCACCCACCCCACTTGACCCACCATTTAATCAGTTAGGGGGGAAAATACAGACTGTCCTTAATGATGTGCACATATGCAAATCTCTTGCCTGTAAGGCAATTAAGCTCATAGATATAAAAAATTACCTTTTTCCTTAAGAGAAAGCCTGTGGCATTTATAAAACATACATTTAGAATCTTAAAGCCATTGGTTTTGGTGATGTTTAAGGGATGTGGGGCTAGAGAGTCAACTGAGTTAGATGGTTTTCAGTCAGCATCAAAAAGAGCAGAAATGAGTCCCTGTTTGACAGCTTGGAGATAAACTGTAAATGTGAGACATAATTTATATGTATTTTAAAAATTCAACAACAACAGCAAATAATTCAAGGGACTGTAGCCAGCTGGTCTTCCTTCTAAAACTGGATACAGCAAGCAGGAAGTTTTTGCACAGCGATGATGACATGCAGGAGCCTTCTATATAAATTTACACATTTATCAAGCCTTTGTGGAATAATAAGCTACAATCTAGGCAGCCTGGGGCAGTCTGCTGTAATTGTTATGATTTGTTTTCCAGATACAGTACAAATTCCTTGGTAATCTTTCCTGAATTTTAATAAGGGGAAGGGAAGGCTTAATTAAAGAATCCTTTGTGCCTTCTCTGGCCACTGCCATCTGCAAGTGCTTCCTTCTGGGTCTTATCTCCATGGTACAGCCCCAGCTCTGCCTTTGTGCAGGCTGCTGGTAACTGAGGCTCAATGAATGAAATACCCACACTGAGCAGGTTTTGGGAAGCATGAACCACTTTGGCATCGTCAGTGGAGAGGCAAGGACCCTTTGATCAGCCCTGATGCATTAGAGCATTTATTGAAGACAAATGGCATTTCTTTCAAGGCAAATTAATGGCATTTATTTCAAGACAAATTAGGGAATAGCCAGTTTAAATATGAAATAATCACAAAACTTTTTTTTTTTAAGGAGTACGTATAACATAATTGACTTCTACCAAGAGTAGTTTCTGGTGTGATAGGGCCTTTTGTGTGTTGATATAAATGGGCTTTTATTTTTACAATGAAATAGGGAAATGTATCTACCCATAGAAGCTGTCAGTAAGCTGTCAGTGAGCTTCTCAGATCCAGCTCTGTACAGGCAAAATTGATAATTTATTTGGAAATAAATCCTCCCCACCAGCAGTTTCAAGAATAAGCAACTTCTATAATAGGAGTTTCTAATTAAGGCTGGGTGTCCCAGCTTATAAGGTCCTGAAAATCTGAATACTATGATGGATTTCACAAGTATGACCCAGAAACTGGCTGGCATTTCAGAGCAGGATGTGTCTGACCACAGGCAAAAAGAATGCTAGAGACTAACTCTCCTTGACTTAATGCAGAAAGAGCAAACACCAGAGGCATCTTGTGGAGCCCTTGCTCCCTCCTTGCAAGTCTATATATCCTTATGTACCTTTTGCTGTAAGAAATTAAAAGTTTGGCCAACATGTTGTTCTTTCTGTTTTATTAAATGATGCCTGGCATAGCTGTGAAAGATTTACTAATTTCCTCTCTTTGTTACATCCCCACTCCCTCCTTTCTATCCATCTATCCTATATTCCTGTGAGCTGCTTTGGTGTGGGAATCCTCAGCACTGAGTTCTTTCCTTCCATGCTGATCCCCCTTAGGAGCAGGCAGGATGTAATTATTAATCAGTCACTGGAGAGCCAGGACTGTAATCTCTAGATAACATCCATCCCACTTAAGCCTGCCCTTAACACGAGTTTTTTGAGAAATGTCTTGGGACTTTGTGTCTTCTGTTACACCTTGATGGGATCACACAGGAGTCCTCATGGGAGTGGAGAAAAACACTGGCAAGCTGATAGCCAGGGTTTAATTCTTCCTGTCTGGCTGCACACGTTGGGGATGCCATTGCTTTAGCTGATGGGTGAGTGAAAGCCTGAACTGTGGGCAGAGGTGTTAATTTGTTGAAAGAAAAGTTAATGCCCTTTGTCTTTTTTCTCTCCTTTTTTTAATGCATTTGCATCAAAACTTTATCAAGCAAACTGCTTTCCTCTACGTCTGGAAAAATTCAGTTTTCACTTTATTTCTATTGCACTTTTGTGCACTTTTGTCCTTCCAGCTCTGTTAGCATAGATCAAAATAATCTAGGAGCATATGTTCCTATCAGATTTAATGTGCAGATTTTCTTAAATCTCTCAAAAGACCTTTCAGATCTAAGCCTAAGTTTAAGTAAGCAATTAATTATTGCATAGCTCTTCCAATGAAAATACAACTTGTTTTCAGTTTGAACTGTGATTCTGGCTCTTTTGAAGTTTCCTGTCTGTTCATTCCAAGCCAGGGATTGTGCAAATTTGATCTCAGACAGCACCTGTCAAATCATCAAAAGGCTTTGGGGAGCCTCCATGTGTCAGGAAGAATCTCCAGTTCTCCACTCACCCCCGTGCAGTTCAGGGACCAAATTCAGTCACACACATCAGTGTGTGCAAACCACTGGACTAAAACCTTTCTCTAAAACACTTCAAACACAGTATCTCACCCAAAGGACACAGCCTTCCTATAAAAACAGGGGGAGAACATTAAATTAATCCTGTGACACTGTGAAATGTCAGGCAGGAGGGAGTCCTTAGGGAGGCAGAGGATTTGGGAGCGAAGTGTTTCTTGTCCTGGTTCACAAGTCAGGGACAAAAGCCAGGAGTGATTTCCTGAAGAGAGGAGGTATCTGTGATTCAGCTGTCACATTGTCAACTGCTCCTGGCCACCCAGTGCCCTGACAGGGCAGGGAAATACCTCCCACCAGAGCTGGGGGTGAAATGATGTCTTTCTGCTGGAAAACTCCAGGTGGTAGCACAGCTTGTCACGCAGTAAATCGAGTTCACTGTGCAGAGCATCGCTGCTGCCAACCCAGCAGAAGGCACCAGAGCCAAGCCCAGCAAGCCCCATAAACACAGAGAGAGCAGAGGATTAACCTGGGGCTGGTTGTGTTGGTTTTTGAAGGACGGTGTGTAATTCATCACTTGGGGGCAATCATGAGAGGGATGTTTGAATCCCTCAGAGAGCGCAGAGCTTATAAATAATAATGAACAGAATAAAATGCAAATGGCCTGGAAGGAATCAATAGTCATGAATGAAATCAGCCCTCGGTTCCTAATTGAAATGAAAATGAGATGCATATTCAATATGTGCTTAATAGAATATACATAATATGAGCATCCTGAGCTAATGAACAAGATCTTTCCATCATGCAGATGCACACAGGCAGACCCCCCCTCCTAGGAGGAGAATGCCAAGAGATGCACCCAGCTTCACCATATCTCCATGAATTGCTGTGTATATATACATATATATTGAGGATAATGGAAACAATGAACTTTTAACCTCTCTTAGGTCTCAACCACAAACAGCCACAAGAAGAGCAGCTGTTGTTTCTGAATATCCATGAAACTGTGATAGGTATTTTGCATATTGCTCCAAAATAAATTGACGCTTTTGTTTGTGTTGGAAATCGCGTGTGCTGAGGCATTTTTCTCCTTTGTCTTTCAGGCCATTCTGCAGGAGCTGATTAGTGCCCACGTGCTAATTGCTCTGGTTCCTTGGTAGCCCTTCCTGGGACCTCACTGACCCACGCAGAAGAGTGGGAGCTGCTGCTCTTTGAATCTAATTACAAACAATTGAATTATATCCTGCACAAGGCTGAGCTGGGGATCTCTTTATCTCAGCAAAAAGCAGATGTGCACTTCTGTGGGGATGACTTGCCCTGATATGCTGAACACTGGCACACTCCCTTGCTGTAGGAAAAGAGCTCCCTGTTTAAAACCAGATTTTTGGTGTTTGTGACTTGGAAGAATGACCAGCAGAGACAGGAACATCGGTGTCACGTGCAGGAGGGCCTTGGCTAGGGCTGCAAACATCAGATATCTTGAGCTCAGCACTGCTGAGACAGCAGCAGGAGATGGTCCATAGCCCTGGGACACAAGGAATCCTGACAGCTGGGAAGGTGTGAGGCACCCTGGCTCATGTAGGATCATCTCCCTGAGGTCCCACTCTTGTGTTGGAGAAGACAAGTTAAAAGATGCCCAGTTTGCTGCTGAAATGCTGATTGCCCTTTGCCATGCTGGGTGCCTCACCCAGCAAAGCAGAATTAAACATTCTGCTCTTGGCATAAAAACCCAAAAGCGAAGAGTCCTAATTGGGATTTTGCCTCAGTTCAACCTCTCTGCCTCCAATTCCTCATCTCCACCCCACATCTGTCCTGAGGGCTAAGTGTTTAACGTTGCAATGTTTTGAAAATGTTCTAAATGTTCTGTGCTAAGTCCTATCTGAAAGTACCTAACTGTTAAACAGATGGAGCTTATTTTATTGCTTTGCAAAGCAAATGTCATCTGTATTGAATTTCTTGCCTTGTCTGCTAACAGAATTCTTCTCTCTGATTTTATTTTTCCATTCCTTTGGAGACTGAGTTGTTGGGGAGGGAGCCGAACACAGTAATTTAAGGGCCAAAAATCTCTTTCTTGCTTTAGTATCCAGCATTAAAGTTACTGCCACATCACTACTGAGCCAGAATCCCAACTGGATATCAGACTGATGAGGTCTTTATCCCAGACCCATTACTGGATGGAAACACATTCTTCTGAATCTGCACTCTATGACTGAATGGGGGCACTCATTGACAGGAAAAAAAGTGTGTTCTGAGCACAGCAGAAAGCTGAGCTAAAATCATCCCTCCCTCAGTGCAGCAGAACAGCTCTTCTGACACACTGCAGGCTTTGCTAAGGGCCACTCAGCTAAGCTAAGGGCCATTAAGCTGCCATGGAAGTCCCTGTGGATTTTCCTGGTGGGAAGAATGGCTGAGGATTATCACTGGTTAAGCTGCAGGGGTGCAGCCTGTGCTCCTGGCCCTTGAGCACAGCAGAATTCCTGCAGGGAGCAGTGCAGTGCTCCTGGCTGGGAGTGCTCTCACCCACCACACTCTGCCCCTCTGCCCTGTCTCAGCACCTCTGTTCTCAGATATGAGCACAGAGTTTGGGAGGGCCCTTGACCAAGAGCTGTTCTCACAGCCAGCTGAGTAATTCTTCCTGTTGTATTCCTTTCTCTTCCAGCAGATGGTTGTCTGTAGCTGTAGCTTTGTAATTTTTTTCCTCATTTACTGGGTCCAGGCAGTGGAAAGCCAAGAAAGGGGATGATGGACCTGTCTTCCTTACCTGGCCTGCATCCTGTCAGCCTGCATCCAGGCTGGGTTCCAGTCCAGACTGGGTTCCAGTCCTTCCTCCCTGAGACCCTACAGCCTCTGCACCCTCAGGAGTGTGGCTTTGAGTCATGAGCAACAAACCTGGAAGGACTTGAATCTATCTAGGCTGCTGCTAGGTACAGCAGATGTTATCTGTTAGATTTTACTTTCCCAGAAATACTGATTCATAAAACATTCAGGGTTGTGAACCCCTATTTCATCAACTCTTTCTGTCCTGCTGTGTAGCTTTTGGCAGTGGAAACATGTATGAGTGACTACAGAGCTGGTTCTCTTTATTAACATCTTGGTTGGCCAGAACATTGTTGGATCTGCCATGGAGAGTCCTGGAGAGTCTGCAAGGCATCAGGAAGTGATTTTCCAGATGAGAAGTAGAAAGAAAGAAGGAAAAATCTGTTTTGAGCTATACACACGAATTCCCATGGATGCAAACAAAAAAAATGGAGAAGAATTAATTCAATTAAAGAGCATTCAAGCTTAAGCCTTGTTTTAGGATTTTTTAAGTGATAACTCATGTAGCTACACTGCACTGGAATTTCCTTGGATTTTTTTTTCTTTGTATTTCTTTTTCCCAAGTAAGACAATCCCTCAGTTAAAAGGATCAGAACACTCTGAAATAATTGCTGAGAAGTAATTCCTCTTGCTGTTCTCCCTGGGGACCAGCACTCCAGGGTGAATGCTGGTCCCAAAGCAGCTGGAGACCTCTCATCTCTCAGCATGTGGCTCTCAGCACATCCCTTAGTGCTGGGATGAAGGAGAGGAGAACCACATGAATTAATCTGGAGCCTGTGCTGCTGGTGCTGACCCTGCAGGGCCAAATGTGAGCCCAGGCTGAGTGCTGGCAGCTGGCAGTGCCACAGAGTGCAGGGAAGTTCCACGTTCCTGACACCCCTGTCAGGACCTGGCAGTGCAGCTGAGCCTGGGGACCTGACCCCACAGCTCCCCCAGCAAAGAGCCACTGCTGCTGCTGCTGCTGGAGGGCACCAAGAGCAAACTGAGGGTGTGAGGGTGGCTTTGCATGAAATACATCGACTGCTTGGCTGAAATTTCCCTCCTTTTTGGCACATCAAATATTCAGATGCATTGTTCACTAATAGGATGCATCTATATCTAAACCCACCTTATGCTATTTAGAATGGAGTCAGGAGACATTCACGTTATACACAGAGGTTGATGGAAGTGATGGAAGGGGAATTCTGTGAGTTTTAGGGAAAATTCTCACCATAAAACCTGATCTAGTCAGTAAAACACTCATCCATGTCACCCCTTCCCTACTAGTGGTCCTCATTTCCTATTTCTACACTTTGTGTGAGGATTATCATCTTTTCCCTCATCTTTTGGAAGACTTTTGTTGCAGTCACAGTATCAAGATCAGTTTAGCACTTGTTATGGTGGTTTCAGATTTTTTTTTTAAGCACAAAAAATAATATTTTAAACAGTAAAATTGCCAGATGGGAAGCTAATTTAATAAGTTGATAATATCTTTTCATTTTAATTAGAAGACTGAACATAGAGCTGTCTGGTTGAAATACAACCTGACACAACTGCAATAATCCTAAACTGCCAGATCTGATTTTGTTTTCCAAGTAGAAACTAAAGAGTACTTTAATTTCTTTAAAACTACTTTGGAGAGGATAATATCTCATTTACAAGGGCATCTTTAAGGAAGACTGACTCAGGCACTAAGAGACATGGAAAGTGAAAAAGTAAAAACCGAGTTGAAAAACAGTTATGACCACCAAATGAAATAAGCAAATAAAAGCTGCAAAGGAACAGCTCAGTTTTGCCAGCTAAACTTTTGTCATTTTTCTACAAGCCATGGGTAGAGTGCTACTGCAATTCACAGTCAGAGCTTGTTTTAATACTCTGTTCTGTCTACACCTATTCCATGGCTGGGAGAACTGGGCTTTATTTCAATATTATCAAGGCCTTTCCATCTTAAAAATAGTGTACAAGAACCAGACTGACTGGAACCAAATACAGTATTCATGGAGAGAACAAATACCCACAAAATTTCACCTATGTCTGATGAAAATCAAGATGTACCCTCTGGAGAGAAGATTATGTTGAGCCCTCCCTCCCCAGTCATAAGTGAATATTCTATTTTTACATATACCTGCTTCCTAACTCTGTTTCCAGTGAAGGAAATAATAAATTATTTTTAAAATTCCATTTTTATCTATGAAGCAATCTCAGAAACTTATTAATGGACAGGAAATGTTGGCCGATAGTAATGTGGTTAAAAAGCACATTACTTTATAATCATCTTACCTGGGTTCAGATTAAGATTTTTAAGCCACAGAAGAAATTATTTCTCACTCTTTTCTTATCAGAGATTGAGTACCTATAAAAATTCAGATGGGAGATAATACTTGCTGAGTTTAATACAGGGAAAAGCTGTGGTAGAACATTTCACAGGGAGGTTTTGGGTAAAGTTGCATATTTTTTTTTGTGTGGTGCAAAGAAAGAAAGGTCCCCACTTCCAGATATGTTTGAGTTACAGGGAGAACTGAGCTTTTATCAAGAGGAAATGGGAGCTAGAGAAATATTCCTTGTTTCTAAACAAAAACATCCATTTTTCCCTCACCTCCTAATGCATGGGATGCAGTCAATATGAAATATTGTTCTTCAGCTGCCTCAGCATGCATGTCTGCTACACCAGCACTTTCTTGGCTTGATTTCATTTCAAAACCCATTCACACTCTTTTCTCCCTGTGCTATAATTCTGTAACTGATTCAGGTTTCAAGTAATATTTTGCTGTTTTGCCTCAAGAGTAAAAAATCAGAGCTGACTCCTGTGGGCAATACTGATTTTCACGAGCTAGAGGCAAACCTTAGGGTTCATTCCACACATATTCTTTTGTAAGTGTGTCTAGCTTGATTGAAACATGCAAAAAAAAAGCATCACCTACACCTGTGATCAGCACAGCACTTATCTAGGAAAAAAGGCTTGCAGATGAAAATGATCCTGGGAGTAATAGCAAATCCAAGATGAAAAAAAATCAAGTGACCTCCTTTTAAATACCACAGAAACATATTGGCAAACCTTTACCATTAGACTGGAAAATAAATATCCACCCACTCATGGTCAAATTTCAAATGAACATGATCTAACTAATCAATTTTTGTTTATTTAGCATGCTCTAACTACTCAAGTAAATCTAAATTAATGGCATGAGTAATTGGATTCATTTAAGACCTTGCACTTCCTTTCCGTATGCTCTGCTGCTCACTGCTGCTTAAATGGGAGCAGCCAAACCATTTTCTTCTGTGGGCCACACAGACAATGCACTGATCACCAGAATTTAGGTCTCAGGTACCTTTTCAGAATTATCTTCTCACATGTGGCATAGCCAATGACTAAACCAAAAGGGAAAGAAAAAAAATGTTTCTTCTACCAGAGTATTTCTGGGAGAGAACAATCATTTCTGGGCCTTCTCAGCAGTCCTGTCCTCTCTGTGCTGTGGTTAAAATTGCTCAGCAGGGATGCAAATTCCTGGAACCTGGACCCCTCAGCCCAGATGAAATTGGTGTGAAGTGAGTGAGGGTGAACAGGCAGGACTGCAGGAAAAGGCAAAGGGGTTTTGGACCAGGAGCAAACAGAGTTGTTAAAATGGCATATTTTCTAACTAGCAGCAGAACTGCTGACTCTGGTTTAGATTATTGTTCCTTGCCTTCCATGAGTGCTAATAGGCTATAAATAAACCCACAAAACCTTACTGCCAGGGAAAGCTAATTTCTGGTGCATTTACTGATGTTTAGGGCTTTCTTTTCACAGCAGATGAAATCACTGGAGTGTTTGCTGTGATTTGGTGTATAGCAGCTTAAATCAGAGCTTTGCTTGGACCAGCTCCCAGCGCTCCCTTTGTTGTTGGATCAGCAATCTTAGGATGAATTTGCAAGGGGCCAAAGGAATTAAGTGCCCACACTGACTTATTTTGGTCATCAGGATGCCCCCATTTGCCTTACAAATGCAAACTTTGAAAAAGTACACCCTGTTTTCAGCAAGAAGCCTACTGAACAGACTTCTACACCAGGGAAATTTCTTCTCCTTTGTCTCTTACTTGAATTCTTCCTTTGGGTTTTGGTCTGTGCAGCAGGGGAGAGGTGCCAGTGTTGAGAACACCTGAAAAGCAATTAAAGGTAGCAGCTGCTGAGGGACTGCTTCTTTATTGCCCTCCACTGAAAAGGTTCATGGAAAACTATTTGCTTTCCCTGAGCTGCTGAAGAAAATGTTAGACAAGTTGTAGCTCTGTGCAGAGGTTTGTGCCTGCTCTAACCCCTCGCATCATTTTATATCTGCAAATCTATTGACAAATTATTTCCTATCTGCTTTTCACACTTGCTGGATTCCTGGGGTGAGAGAGTCTTTATTTCTTTGCAGGGCTGAACTGCAGCCAACTAGATTAGAAAATGTTACTTTCTGATAGGGTTTTTTTTCCCTTTTAGCTGCCTACAGAATACTATACTGAGGTGCACAGAAAAAAAAATAAATTCGACACCAGAGATATGATTTTTCTATTAACCTTCTCACCCCAAACTTCCTCAGAGATGTTCATTTTTCCACTGGATTTCTATAGAATTTTTCCTTAAAAGCTGAAGAAGTTTGCAGAAATCAGGCATTCTTAAGAGAATTTCTTCATGCTCATATACTTATACATTGCTTTTAAAATCAGATTCCTTGTAAATATACAATTCCCCTATAGATGAGGCCTTGTAAGGCTCAGCTGATACATTACAGAGCCCTTCATTACCAGGCTTTGGTGAAACCCAGCTCTGCAGCAACTGGTACAAGGAAAAGGTGTCCAGGAGCTGGTACCACACATGGTTCTCAGTAGAAATCTGGTGTCTGACAAGAACTGGAGTGGTTTAGAAAATGGTACTTTGGGGGCTGGGGGTTCACCAGCCCATGGGGACTGAGTCTGCAGCACTTCTTGGCCAAATTCACCAGCAAATGAGTGAGCCTGTAAATCACCACTGGTACAGCAGGGATGTGAAGGCAGGCACAATTAATCAAATTCATTTGAAATATGGAAAAAATCCATTTCATATGCAGCTGAAGACAGCCCTGCAGAAGAGTTCATCCCCATTCCAAAGGGAGACTTCCCACATTTTGACTGCATGAGGACTTGAAGAACAATATGCAGAGTGCTGCCATCAGAGAGGTATTTGCAATCAAGCACAGCCTAGTGCAACCCTGTCTCTTGGGAGTTTTGTTGGTTTTTTTTCCTTCCCTGATATTTGTTCATTCTCCCATTCTTCCTTTGTGGTTTATTTTGTCCTTTCAAGCATTAATTTCACAACTGATAAATAAAATTTCCTACTGACTGTGGTGCAATGGCAGTCAGGCCAGGATGTACACTTCCAGTTTAATAAAACCAGTGAGAATGATTTGTTAAATCAATGCAGGAAAAATGCAGGAGGGGAATTTCAAGGATCTCTGAGTTCCTGGGTATGATTGTGTCAGATGGAAGTAATAGCTTTGATTTTTTTTTATATAAGCAGTGTTCTTGTGACCCTCACAATTACAGTGGTCCTACATTCCTTCTTTATAAGGATTGATGTTTATTGCCTGGGATTTGGGATTTTGATCCTGAAATCCGGAGAACTATTAATTTCAAGATAACTTATGGCTTACACATAAATCTTATAATTCAAGACAGCTTTTAGTAAAGGGCCAATGTGGTAATGACTCCCTTGAAATCTGGCTATGAATTTGAGCAGGCTGACTTATTTCTGTTCTGCAGGCACCCAAAAAAAGTCATTAATCTTGCTGCAATATTTAGGTATCAATGTTTTGGGTTGTTAACTATTAGATTAGAAAACTTGGGATTCAGAAATCTCTCAAATTGTTAGTGGTTGCTGTGGAGAGTAGACTAGACCACGATTTTTATCAAGGTAGATGTGTTTGGCTTTACACTGCTTTTCTTCTCCCTGGTGTGTTATTGATGGTGCTCTGTTGCACTCATTCTTCAGACAAAAAAGAATTCACCAAATAAAACAGTTTTCACTGATGTCCACATTTCATTGTGTTGTAATGCTGTTATTTTTTCCCTAAATTTTATCCAGGGCATGTGGGCCTTTGAGGATAAGCACAGAAAAAAAAAATATTCTGGAAACTCTTCAGTCTTCCTTAGTTATAACAGAGAGGAGAACTGCATATAGGGGCTGTAAGGAGATGTGTAAAAGTGATCATGATTTGGCAGACAGATGTCTTAATAGCTTTTCTTATTCCTGTGCTTTTAAAAAACTTATTTCCTTTAAATATATCCCACACCCCATCCCATGGCAGCTCAGGATACAGGGGCAGACATACACAGACACTGTTACCAAGGCAGCAGCAGCACAGACATTGGGCTGCTACCATGACAGCAAATGTTTTATAGTTTATATATATATATATATATATATATTTGTTTGTGTGCAAGCATCTGTCCTGGCTTCAGGCCTAAATCCCACAAGTCAGTGCCAGAAGCTGCAGTGATTTAAGACCATGGAGTTGGGCTGGATGTGGTGGAAGCTAAGCACGTGCTTCAACTTGCTTCTTGATGGGAACCTTCTTATCCAAGTCAAACTGGGAGGACAAGGACACTCAGAAAGCCAGGAGCACTCAGATCATCCAGGGAAAATGAGTGGGAGTTGTCACCTCCCATCACAGCTCCCCAGGCAAACAGGGCCAAATCCTTGGAGCCAGTGTATCCTACCAGGAGTGTCCCAAGTCAGGGTTTTCCTTGGCCATCTCCAAGTAATTCCCAACAGACAGTATAAACACTTTTAATTTTTGCCCACAATCCAGAAGGCTTGTTGCATTATATTTTTGTCCAAATAGATACAAATATTGCCCCTCATTATCCATAACCCCTGAAATTTTGTGAGGTTTAATTTTTTTCTTCAAATAATTAAGCCTGTTTTCTGTTGGCAGCAATCACATTTGCCTACACGAGGCCAAGTCTTTCCAAGTTTATTAGATTTACTATTTCCAAGAAATAGCTTTCATAACCAGAGGTGCCCATTAGTTCTCCAGCTATTTCCTGTTGTATTCCCAGGTTGTTGCCCATGCCAGATTCCCATGCAAGGGTGGTCTCATGTTACAGAAAGAGCCTCCTTCTCTCTGGAGGACACCAAATTCTCTGACCCCACACAGATATAATGATGACTTTAAAGCACAGAGTGCAGCAATTATCCACGCACGTGTCATAAACCAGGTCCACAGAATTATTTATTGTCTCTCTGCTTTTAATTTTGTCCTGGTTCTGCATCCTATAAAGGTTCCTGTCATGCTGCCAGCATTTTGGTGCCTGTTATTTATTTTATTTATTGTTGAGAAATGAAAATATGTGTAAATCCATAAATAGCTAATACAAGAAATATTGCTTCTGTGGCATAAGTCTGAGTCTTTCATGGCTCTTGCATCAAATGAATGGTCCACTGGGTCAGGCAGCTTCAGCCAATCTCCCAGCACCCCATGACATTTAAATATAATTTAGCTTTCAGGGTTAGGGGGGAAGAGGGGAGGGGAAACTGAATGAGTTATGAAAATACAAATTAAACTACACTACTATTGCTGTACAGTCTGTGCCATATTAAATAGCTGACGTGTCTTTTCCAAGACCTTGTCTTGTTACTTTTACATTTCTGTAAACTTACTTCAGTTAAAAAGAGAGCAGGAAAAGAAAAATCAATTGAAACAGAAGACAGAGATTTAATTTAGCTGGCGGAAAATCAGATCAAGGAAGGCAAATGATGAAGATAAAAGTAACCCCTGTCCCAATGTAGAGGGAGAGTGGCTGTCTGATGTTCATTAGAATTAATTAACAGCATTCTGTTCCTCTGGGACCTGGGGGGCTGAGGAGGGTGGGATTTGCTGCTGTTCCAAGACTGAATTAGAAACACAGACCAAAGGAAAAGGGAGCCAGGGGTTCCCACCCTTTTAAGACTACACTGGGTTGGTAGATTTGGATGTGGATGGACACAAGTGAGGTGGTTTAAGCCCAGCCCTTCCTCACCACAGCTGTGGTGGGAAAAGGCAGTGAGTGATGGACTCTTGTGCTGACAGTGTACCTGGGAAAATGAGGTTTAATGTGATCCGTGCTGTGTGTGCAGCTGGCTGCCTCTGCAAAAATCACGATGTGCACTGGCTGATTTGAATGGGACACCTGAATACTCTGAAGGATATTAAGTTCCCAGAAGGAAATAAGCCAGCAGGTAGGAAAGTGTCTCTGTTCGGGCTGATACTTATGAGACACTAGAGAATCAAGATTATACAGAGCTATTAACATCCCAGCACTGCCAAGCCCACCACTAACCCATGTCCCCAAGTGCCACACCTACACATCTTCTCAATTCCTGCAGGGTTGGTGACTGGACAGCCTGTTCCAGTGCCTGGCAACCTTTGGTGAAGAATTTTTTCCTCATACTCAATCTAAACCTCTCCTGGCTCAACACAAAGCTATTTCTTCATGTCCTGTCCCTTGAGGAGAGCCTGACCCCCACATGGCCCCTTCCATTCTGGGAGCTGTAGAGACCACCAAGGTCCCTCCAGAGCCTCCTTTTCTGCAGGCTGAACCCCCCCAGCTGCTCTTTAGCAGACTCATGCTCCAGTTCCTTCACCAGCTCTGTTTTCTCTGGAGACACTCCAGACCCTCAAAGTCCTTCTTGTGGTGAGGGGCCCAGAACTGGCCCCAGGATTCAAGGTGAGCCCTCACCAGTGCCAAGAGCAGAGGGACAATCACTGCCCTTGTCCTGCTGGCCACACTGCTGCTGACACAAGCCAGGATGCTGTCAGCCTTTTTGGCCACCTGGGCACACTGCCAGCTCAGGTTCAGCTGCAAGCCAGACTATTAAACCCAGGATAATCCAAATACCAGACACAAAATGGAAGGAAAAAAGTTTTCCTAAATTCATGTGGGATTTTTTTCCTCCTCATCTCTCACCAAGAAGTCCTGCCAGGAAGTCTGTTCATGCCAGCCCTGAAGATCCTGTGCCTGCACTTGGGGTGTGCTAGAGGAGGAGAGGCAGCCAGCCTGGGAGCTCGAGCAGACCAACAGAGCTGCTTCCAAAAACACGGGAGGCAGCTGAGCGTGGAAGGACACAAACTTTGTTTGCTTGTTTTGGATAGAAAAGGAAGGCTCATTTTAAGCTTCATAGGAATTTTCTGAGGGATGGAAGAAATCAGGCTTTACCAAATGCAGGGAAAAACTGACTTTTCAAAACCTGTAGAGGATCAGGGCTTAAACAAACAGAGTCTCTGAAATTAAATCATGCAAATGTACTTGACAGATTCCCTGTTCGGAAAATGGTGCCCAAGAACAAACAGTTCTTTGGCTGTTGAAATGTTACAGGATATTGGCAGCCTAAAGAGATGAAAATAACCCCCTGAATCATGACATTCTGCAGCCCCTGAGCTGCTGTGCTCCTGCCCTGTGGTCAGGGGGTGTGAGCACTCTAAATGTGGTGATGACTGAATGATTTATGAAGTCCCTTTTTCAAAGGAGGCCTTGAGAGGTACCTGTGTACAGTGATCCCAGCCAGCTATGGCATCAGTCTCTGAAGATTGTTCCACTTGTTGTCTGTTCATTAGATAAAAACAGAGTGTGGGCCACTGGAATTTTTGTTTACTGCCTCTCCCAGCAGTTTAGAGAGGGGACAAATGTGAACAAGGTACATGGACTGCTCAATTCAGTATTCAAGAGTAAAGCAAGGACCAGGGGATGGGGACAAACCAGGAGCTCATATTGGTGGCCTGCTTAGATCTGTCTGTCCAAGCCTGCTGAACCTCAGGCCTCCAGAGCTGATCCTTCCAGGTGAGCAAGCTGATTCCATCAGATTAGGAAGATATGATGCTGTTGGGGAAAAGGCCTCTTCTTTAGGATCATTTGACCATGGAACATCATGCATAAGGAATTCCTTAGCTGGATACTGACTTGAAAAACAGGAAAAGGAGGGGGAAGGAGCAAGAAACCTCTTGAGCTGACTCTGACAATCTGAAAATTCACCAGGCATTTTGACTATCAAGCTACCCCAAAACACATGAGCAGCATGAAACATGAAAGTAGAGCAAGATCTGAATTTGATGGGTCAATATCTTCAGTGATTTGATTGCACTAAATTCAATCTTTACTTCAGAGAGGTGACACAGAGCTGAAAATTGAAGCTCAGCTACAGAAATTGAGTCTCAGGAAGGCAAGAAAGCAGCAAGGCATAAAGGGAAAAGAAAATAATTTCATAAATAACTTCCCTTTTGATTCCTCTAGCTAAAGCCAGTGTTTGCCAAGAGATAATCCATGCATAGCTTTGCCTCCTGTGCTTTGGAAAGGGAGTCACTGGGGGCCAGACTTTGAAACCCCAGCACCCAGCAGCCAAGTATGAACTATATTGCTGAGGAATTTCTTTCATGACTGATCCTGCTGGCTGTTCTGGTAGGAGAGGGAGCCCTTTCCTCCTTGGGGGAAAGGAAAGTCAGTCTGGGCCATGATTTGCACACAGCAGAGATCCTGAGGGCAATGGGCAGTGTATGGTAGTGCAATGCCATGGAGCTGTTCCCCTACCAGGAGCAGGTTCTCACTCATCACTGGGGCTGAAGGGGGAATGGATTGAAGATAAACAGCTCCCAGTGCACTGGCAGAGACCCCAGCCAAGCTGGAGATCGTCTGCAGGCTGCTTTAATTTCCAGGGCTGTCACCCATCTTGGAGCAGTTGTTGTTCTCCAGGAGCCAAGGCCATGGCTCTCTGTGGTCCTTGGAGCCAGTTCATATCTCAGTATAAGAAGTTCTGTTTTGTCCTGTGCAGACATAAAAATTTGGTCTTTTCTGCACTCAAAAATATTCAAACAAGAGAAACTCTGAATTTGGCCCTCTGCAGGAGCTTTGGGATTTCCTCCCTTGCCAGCCTGGGAAAGCTCTTGCAGGCATGGTAGGGATTATCAGTAGTATTTACAACAATATTTATGCATCGTATTTTAAAACATTTTGCTTGAAGCGTTCTGCAAAGAACCGATATTACAATAATAAGCAACAATTTAGAAATGATCATCAAAGTGGAAAACCAAGATAGATTTAACATAAAGAGCCAAAGGGCATCATTAAGAGGAGGGGGAGGCTTAGCTTTGGAATGCAGCCACGATGCAGAAAATGCCTATTCAGAGTTAACTTTCACCTGATCCTTCTCCCCTTTGAGAAAAATGTGCATTAGAATTTAATGTTGCAATTTCTATGTTAGAATTCATAAAGCAAACAGAGCCATGAGCTTCTGCTTGTTCTGAGATCTCATTCACCCTACTTCTCTCCTTAGATCTTATTAATCTTTAGCAGGTTGTAAGGGGAAACAGACCTCACTTGACAGCACCAGGGGTCAAAAAGGTTTTCTGCTCTTGCTTAAGTGAAAGATCAGGATTTTCATGGACTTGGGCCACAGTTGTATTGTGTATGACCACACAGTCAAATAGCAGTGACACAAGTAGAAAAGAGGAATAGCTTTAAAGAATTCTAGAAACAATTCACCATGCTACTTATGTTACTCTGACTGTACAGATTCCTACAGCAATCAAGTTTTTTCATTAAAGCCCATTTATAAGAGAACATTCATTTTCACTGGAGGGAAAAAATGTTAAAGACATATCTGTTTTCCATAAAGTCTGGGCTTATTTTAAAAAATAGTTGGAGTCCTAAAGGAGACTATTTTAATTTTCAGCTAGAAAATGCTGGCCAAAGTGCCAAAATCTCAGCTTCATGCAGAATATGAAAAAGAAATTAGAATGTTTGGTGAAGCCTTTTCCTCTGGGTCATCTTTACCCGGTCACTGTTACAAGCTACATTCTTTCTCTTCCTTGACTGCTCCAGAACATCCCTCCCCAATTCTGCTCTTTCCTTGGAATTTCTCAGCTCTACAGTTTTAACTTCACTGTCTCTTGATGCAGCAGGAGCCTGGCAAAGCCCCAGAGGCTGCTGATTTGGGGCAGCAACTCTGTTGTGCTCTCAGCTGAGTCCTCCCATCAGTGCTGAACTCTTTCTAAGGCAGCTTTTACATCTGTTTGTATGTGAAGGTGTCCTTCACTCCGCTAATTACAGAGTTCAAGGATAAAATATTTAATATTCTCATCAAATTTCTCATTTCAGATTTCTCTAAGCTTCATCCAGTTAAGCTGAATTGGGTGAACAAAATGTTCAGCTTATGTGAAACTTCTGATAGAACATCCTGTTTTTTTTAAAGAACGTGAAAGATGGGACAACCATGACATGTATTTTGCTGCTTAAACATTCTTCCTATTTAAATGTTTTTGCCTTGCATTCAGATTGATTTTTTTAGTATTTTGACATTTATTTTTTAAGTATTTTCCCCAGAACCACACACAAATCTAGTGGCCATCTGTATTGTAAATCTTCCTTTTGGTCCTAATATAGTTTAAAATTTCTGACAGATGTGGTTTTCCCCTTTGTTCTTTTCATTCTCACAGCAGTTTTTCACCATTCTTGATGGGATGATTGATCACAACTTGTATTTTTCACATGTAACACTCTGAGTGTATATATAGCATGCATATATACATTCTATATGTTTAGTTTTGGGCAGCTGGCTGCCAGTGAGATGCCCTTAGCCAAGACTGCTGGATGGTGGCTTTGGCCTCATCTATTTGAGACAGCAGGAGCTCCTTGATTTTAGGACCCTGTTTACCCCTATTGAGCTGTGTCTGGTACTTCTGGCGATTGTGCTGGTCACTGAGTAAATGCTGTAGATAATTTCAAAGCCACTAGCAAAATATCTTCTGGAGGCACCAGGACTGATCCTTTGTGAGGCAGAAAGGCATCTCTGAGTGCACCAAGGGCTGTCTGTCCTCCTCATCCCAGTGGCTGAGCACATCTCTGCCTTTAGCAGCTCCATGTGGGAGGCACTGGGCTGGCAGGCAGAGCCAGCCCTGTCACAGGGTGCTGGGAGAGGCTGACCAGCAAGGCAGAGTTCCCTGTGTCACACTGAGAAAAGCAATGTTCCCATTTAGTCACTCACACTCATTGAACCCCAACAGGGGTAGAAAAGTCTCTGTGACCAACCTGACTCTCATCTGCAGGACAGAGACGTTTAGAGTCTGTCACTGCCATCACTGTGGCTGGGGTGAGGCTGGAAGGGCTCTGCCAACCCCACAATGAAAACAGGATGGGGGAGCCCTGCTAACAACAGGCAGCCCTCAACACCTCCAAAACCCTGCTCTGAAACGAGGCCACTGGGCTGTCTCCAAACCTTGCTGTGGGTGTGTGAGCTGCAGTCTCTGGGTTTTAGGGACTGTCTGGAGCAGGGAGGGGCCCTGCAGCTGCCAGACCCTGGCTGAGGGTGACAGCTGTAGTGGCATCATTTCTGCCACCTCCCACTGCTGCTGCTCACAGCCACAGCCGCCTCGCTTCCCTTTAGTTTATGTGTGACATAATTTGCCCATAAAGGAGGGCTGATTGTAAATCCAGATGGAAATGGATTTGCATGAAATGCACTTTAATTAATTAGCTAAATGTTAGCAAAGTGCTTTGAAGATGTAAAACTCCATACAAGTGTTCAATGGTTCTAATAATAAAATAACAATAATTAATTTCCCCAGGAAGCATGTGTACAGCATGTGCTCAAAATATCCCTATCCAAGAACATAAAAAAAAATAACCCCACTTTACCTCTGACATTTTATTGAGGACTGAGTACTGCAATAAAATAAATTAATTCATTTATTCATCCATGGAGACTTCAGTTTGGCTCTAGTTTAAAAAAGAAAATAGCAGCCACAGTGCCCATTAGTCAATGTGACAGAACAGAAGTATAATTTAGAGCAGTTAAGCAAGACAGGACTGTTTAACAACGAGGCATCTGATAAGGGGACCAAGTATCTCTGCTTTCAGTTTTCCCCTAAAAGCAGTATGGCCCTGCACGTGGTCTGCAGTGACTCAAAATCTGGATGTTATTCTGAGTACATTACCTATGAGGAAGCAGGCAGAGACCTGGGTTGTTACAGATGCTTTTACACATCTTATACACTCCTGGATGGAGTCTGGTGAATTCTGCTCCCTTCTCTCAGAAGAAGTGTTGATTTTGGTGCTTGCACTCCCTTGGACTTGATTTCTGCAAATATTTGGTCAGATTTCTGAATGCAAGAAGTTAGTGAGGAAAAAAAAAGCCATTGCAAAAGCTCGTGAGAATGTGCATTTACCAGAGGGTTTGCTTCTCCAGCAAATGCTTCCAGCATTTCCTCACAGCAAACCTTCATCTCAAGAGTCAGCCTTCCCTGCTCTGCACCACCAGGATTGTGTTCTCCAGGGGAAACTGGCCTGGATCATCCTCACCCTGAAGGAAGGAGCTGACAATGTAGTGCTCCTCCTCCAGCCTCCTGACAGGTTTTCACTGGAAATCCCTCAGACTTGTTAATTTACCCTTGACATCCCACCAAGTGCATCTGCTGGAGCAGTTCACCACAGAGACTCAAGGGCAGGGCAGAGAAGCTCTGTGGATGGGCTGATCCCCCCTGCACTTTTTGTGTTTTATACAACTGCAGAGATGAGTGGGGAAAGTTTGTGTCGTTAATCAGTAGCTTATACCCAGGGCATTAGGGATTTTAAAGCTGAAGCAATAATGTGACAAATGAAAAAAACGATGTGAATTAGCAGAAAACTGACTTTTTCCCTTGATATTAGTTCATTTCTGTGGCAAGGGCGCAGTTTCAGAGCGCAATCAAATTCATTAAGAGGTTTTGATGGATATGGAGAGACAGGAAAACACCATTTATCACTTGAAAAAGCTTCACAAAGCACAAGAAGGGCTCCTTTATGGAGTCATAACTGCAGGAGATGTCATCTGTCAGGGAGCCTGCATGATGGCTCTCCCTCCCCAAGTGGGGATGTGCAGATTGCAAGGGAGGCTTTAAACTTCTCTCCAGAGCCTGAGATCAGGAGTTTGTTTTTACTGTATTTTAGAAATAAAATCAGAGAAGAAAAGTGATAGTTGAGCTGCTTTCTGCAGAGGGACTCTGCCACCCAATTCAGCAAGGAATTGCATGAGATTCACCTGATTCATCTGTCTCAGAGCACAATTTTATGACAAAAACCATTTGTTTTGTTCCCAGTAGTTATTTAGAGTATTATATAACAATAAGCACTCAAATGAGACACTCAAACAAAACCAAACCTTTACTTTATCTCCATGCCTATAAGCAAACTGAGTGACAGCAAATGATTTTAGATGTATCTTTAACCTCCTTACCAAAGCAGAGGAGATATTCATGCTCCACCAGAAGTAAAAAAGAAACATTCAAAAGAATAGCTGTGGCCAGTCATTTTCCCTAAATATTAGCTGTTTTCCAAAACCTAGAAGATTATTTGACAATAATCAGCGTGAATTTTCTTGACGAAGATGCCTGGAGTAAGACCTGAAGGTTTTGAGCTTCCAAAACTAATATAACTTTACCCTGACTCTGAATTCATCCTGCTTCTGGAGAGAAACTATGGGGAATTTGAAATCTCCATACAATCTCAACACCCTGACTGAATAAAAAGAACACGACTGACCTGCTGCATTTGACCATTATCTTATTGAAAAATTCCCACCTATGAACTAAGGGATTTAGCCTTTGGAAAACCTACTTGTATTTGCAGAGCTGTTTCCTGACCTTTTCTGTAAGCCAACATAGTCATGAGCAGTAAGATCAAAAGCCTGATGAATGTCTGATGTGAAGAGAAAAGAAAAGGCTTCAGGCTCTTTCCCTTAGAGACTGATGAACACTCATTTCCAGTTAATTTAATAGGGTATATGCTGAAAAAGGGACTCCTGTACACAGTACATTGAACACAATCTCTTATATTTTCTCTGCCTAAGTGGATGGTCTGTTCTAGTGAGCCTCTGTCTTAGCAGACACTAAATATTCTGTTTGTCAGATGAATGTAGCTCTCCAGGAGCTCAGTTTGCAGGCACTGAGTGCACTTCAGACATCAGATGTCGATGTGGAATGGATACAGAAACCCAGAACCCTGCCTGATTTGGAACAAATGCAAGAGGTGACCTGGACCTCCAGTGAGGTAAACCAGCCAAATTTAATTGATTTTGGTGCAGCAGCAGTAATTGTGGTCCCTGATGTTCCAAGCTGGATGCTCCAGACCAGCTGACTGTGAGGCAATTAAAGCAAAAGGATGAGGAAGGAGAGTGTTTTAAGGCAGCAGCACCAGCATCAGGCTTAAAGCTGACAACTGAAATTTAATAATGCATTTCATGACATGTGAGCATTTTGTTCCTGAGCCATCACTGAGGATTGGTCTTTAGCATAATAACTGAGCCACACACCTTGAAGGAGCAGGATTGATCCTGGGGGGAAGCAGCCCCCCTGCCTGAGCTCAGTGGGACCAGCTCTGCCTGGCAGACCCTCAGCCCTGACTCCTGCACATCTCACAGCAGAGAAGAACACCAAATATGAGTCCTCAGTGGTAATTCCTAGCCCAAACCTCTCCATACAAAAACAAAACTCAGATAAATTTGACAAAGACATCTCCAAAAAGCTTTTGGCTTGTTGCTACCTGCAGAGTAATAATCTGTCTCTACAGAGAACAGCTTTGGGAGGGACATAATGAAAGGGAGGAGGGAAAGAGTTGACTTTTTTAAAGAAATCCATTTAGTGAAGTTAAGCATGTCATCTAGATCTTCATTTTGCAGGTGTGAATATAAGAAAATTGTATTTGTAGTAGGCAAGAGCCCATGCTCAAACCCAGGTATCTACATTAATATTGCCAATGTTGCTTTGGGTTTTCTTCACTGGGACATTATTACAATCCAGCCCTTTCAGCTGCTAATTTCCTGTGCTTTGCAGGATGGTGAGCAAGGTACAGGGAAGGGAAGAAGTTCTTAGAGGGGAATGGGGCATTTTACTGCTTTTTACTGCAGTAAGTAATTACAAATTTAATTATTTCATATACTCTCTGCCTTTGATGGTTTTCATCAGCATACAAATACTCTGCAACAGCATAATTTCTCTGGCAGCAGCAAATAAAGAATCAGATGGTGATTGGAGCCATCAACTTTGTCATCTGTGTCCCTGCTTTTGTCAGGTTCTTTTGTGGAGCTCTAGTTTCTGTGGGTCTCTCCCCTAAATCCACTGAGCAGAGTCAGGGCCACATAGCAGACTGTTCCCTGTTCTTTTAGGAGCTTAAATGAAGGCTGGAAGAATAATAGAATCATAGAATATCCTGGGTTGGAAGGGATCCACAAGGAGCATTGTTAATCTATTCCATTGTAGCTGGGGTGGTCAGGGCTGTAAAATGGTTCAGTGCTTCACTGCACTTTTATAACCCTCTCCAGGAGACAGAGTGATGCCAGAAAGCCTCTGCATTTACCACTGCAGAGGAAGTGGAAGGAGACTTGCTCCTAAAAGTGCAGTTTACCAGGGAAGCTGCAGCAGCTGTATCTGTGCTAGCAGCGAGCTCTTCCCTCAAGTTCAGCCTAGGATTCACCCTCCCTTTTTCCTGAAACTCAGACTATTCCACCTTGGATCAAACACGTGTGAGATGCTCCCAGTTTGGTCTCTGACAGCTGGAACAGCTCCAAGGATACTACAGATTGCTTGTGTTGTAGCAGGTCTGAATTGCATGAGGAGGAACAGGGAGCTTGCCATCATTACCCTCTGCAAATCAGGACTGAGAGGATTCTCTGCAGATGTCCCTGCCTGTCCTGTTCACTGCTATCACTTCATTGTGTCCTTATCCTCCATTCTGTTTGTCCTTGGTTTAAACTTCAGTCATGAGCACTTTCATGCCACCTTTTCCCTCCTTGGCCCATGGTTTTAAAGCCACCTTACCCCACAGGATATTGCTGTGCCTCACGGGCTCTGTCCCCATTAACCAGCTGGGACAGAACTTTGGCAGAACCTGAAAAATGGAGGTGCCAGCAAAATGAGGAGCCTCAGTTCTTCTTCTCTCTAAATCCTGTTGTTGGTCTCAGTGGTAATAAATCAGTGTTTAAAACACTTCAGCTTTTCATCATCCATTAGCCTAAACATCCGCTGCTCATCTGTTTTCCTTCTGCAGTATCATTGTCTTCACGAGTTGGAATTAATTGATTTCTTTGTGTTGGGATGGGTTTCATAAGAAGGCTAAATATTCCCAAGAGATGAAAACATGAACTGAGTGGTGTGTATGTGAATGTGTGCAAAATAGATTCCCATCTAGATAAGGGGGAAGTGAGGGTTCAATACAGAGCTACTGTTATAATCCTGGAGACACAGGAAAACCACAAAATTGCCGTATGTGCAGCAGGGGAATGGGTTGTTCAGAGAAGCTGTGGCTGCCTGACCTTTGGAATTGTTTGAAGTCAGACTGGATTTCCCTGCCCATGGCAGAAGGTTTGGACTAGATAAACTTAGAATGTCCCCTCCAACTCAAACCAGTCTTTGATTATATGGGATTTTTAGGTAGGTACAGAAATACCTATTTTATAAATAAAATAGAAATCCGTGATGGAAGTTAAATTGTTTGAGAGAGATCAGATGACAGACAAACCACATAATCCTTAAGTAATCTGATGAATTCTGGATGTCATTCATGCTCTCCTTCTGAACCATGTCATCATCTGAATCTGTAAGAAAACAAAATCTACAATAAAATAAGCTTCAATCATAAGTCAGTGAAGCTGAAGGGGCAGCAGGTCGCTCAGTTTTTCCTCTCAAAATCAAAACCCAAAAAGACAAGGAAAGCTCAATTTCTGTCCAGTAAAATGCCATTATTGTGTCTGACAATGACAGGTTTTGCATCCACTGACACACAATGTGCATGCACATACATACAAAGTTGTTCCATAATAACAGCTTTTCTGGCTTAGCCTCAAAGCTGACGTAAATGAGACAACCAGGAGCTTCTCTTCTGCTGTTTTAGGGACTATGAATAAGATTGCACTTGTCCTGATGATCCTTCCATTTGGCCATCATTCACAACCATCAGACTGCCCCTCACAAAGAAAGGACACAACCATACCCAGGAGTCTGTCAGGCAGAGTCAACATGTCATTCTAAACATACCTACAGTGACCCAACACATGTTTTCCTCCCTTCCTTCTTTAATTTAAAATAGTTTTTCTCTTTCCTTTCCATCTTCACCTGCTCCCTGGATGGAAATTGCCCTGCTAGGAAGGCAGGGACACCAGCTGCTCTGTAACTCTCCATTCATCTCTCTTAGGTCCTAAACCAGTCAGGTGCTTTTGTGCATGCTGAAAAATGAGCACCTGCTTGAATCTATCCTTGTTCAGTGAAACATTTAAAACTCATTGTAAGCCCCACTGACACCGAGCAGAGTTAAACACAAGTAATGCCATATTTAAAATTCAGCCCAGTTGTGTAGTGCTCTGCCAAATCATTGTTTGGCACTGGATAGCAATGCAGGCCTGAGTGACCTCCTGCTCATTACAGCTGTTTATGGCAGTCGGGGGCAAATACCTTAAGGTGCAGTTTAGGAAATGTACCCAACTTCAGGTCTTTGCCACTCACAAGCAAAAGCTCAAGGAAGCTGAGAGGAAGAGGTTCAATTCGTTCTCCAAATGTGACATAAGCTCTGAGGAATAAATGAACAAAAAAAAATGCTGTTTTTAAAATTTTGTGGTTAGCAATCATTCACATCTGCCATAAAAGCCAGACAATTTCCATGTACTTCATTTTAGCTGCCTTTAAAACTAACTTCGCATGTTACAAAATCTGAAGGTATCTTAGGGATGTTTGCTTCTATCTGCCTACCTACAATTTCCAACACTTGAAAATTCATCTAATAAAATTATTTGAGTGGAAACCATTCAGTGTCTCAGTTGTGCTCCTGACTCTTCATGACCAACTGAGATAACTCATCACTAACACAAACAGTGCATGTGCACATCAATAGCAGCAGAAACAGCCCCCTGAGGGTGTGCAGTGGGCTGGTTTATGAGAGTATTTATGCCAGAGCACAGGGAGTGGGGAGTCCAAAGCTGTACCTACACCATCCATGTCCTCAAGAACATAAAGGCACTGAAAGTGCCTGACTCTGGTCTACAGAAAATCTGTCTGAGCCATCTGTTCTCCAAGAGTTTGTTGACCATGCACAACTGGAGTGGCAATTAATGGGAGGTGTCTAATGGGCAGATGAAGAGAGCAAACTAAACAACTCAGTCTCTGACTATTAAAAACTGGCTTTGGTTGGGCTGCCTGGCTGAACTGCCAAAGGTTCAGCTATTAGAGGGATCAAGATGCTTATCTAAAAATAGGTTTAGGGCTTTTTGTCAAATTTTAATACTTTAGTTCTTTCTAACCTGCTATAAAATCTGGCTGATCTTTGGATCTGCCTGGAGCTCTGTGAAGATCAAGCTAAGACAATGAGAACCACAGAAAAACAACAGTTTTAGTGATGGGAAGTATTTAAGCCTATCTATTATTTTCTCCTAGATGCAGCCCTTAGTACTGACAGCACCAGAAACACCTGAAAGTCCTTTCAAAGTCCAAGGAATCTCTCAGGTCAGGTGTTAAATGGAAGAAGCAAGACCTCAGCCATGCTGTCTGCAGCCACATCCCTCAGTGTCCCTCTTCTTCCTGCTCTGGAAGGAGATTTATGCCTTGAAAGAGCTCCAGTGGAACATAGCTCCTCTGCCTAGCAGTACACTCACTGTGAGCTCACCAGAGGTGACTCTGCACCATTTCTCCTGTCCAAAATATCTGCTGAGATGTTTATATTTGGCCCTGCCTGGGTGTGAAACCTCTCCTCAGCCAGGACCCTGTAAAGAGCTTTGCTGCAAAGCATCAGTGAAGACCCAAACTGGTGAAGTGAGTGGTGAGACAGGAGGCACAACCTCCACAGGAGGGAAATCATGACAACACAGCTTGCAAAGAGTAGCAGACGCCACCATGCTCCCCCAGAGCTTGCCAAAGATCTTGTTTGTTTGGGTTCCCTCCGTTGCCTTTTTCCATTTACGTGATTGCTCATGCACACAGAGCCCGTGAGCGACTGCACAGGGATCAACACACACAAGCTCAAACCCAGCCCAACCTGCTCCTTCTGCCAGCTGCAAAGGCAGGGCTGGAGCCTTTCTTGTTTCCCCTGTTTCTTACCCCCACAGAAAAGCCTGGGACAGCAAACAACAACCTGTGCAGAGAAGATAGAGCAGTTAAAATGGACAAAAATACCTGAAACCATCTCATCTGCTCTGCCCAGAAGGAGCTGCTATTTCACTTCGATGCCTGCTGAAGCTGTGGATGTCTCCCTTAGTCTCAGCAGTGATTTTCATTCCTTAATTAATCAATTACACATGTAACTGTGGTCCATTAGCAAGGCAGATGACTGTCTTCAGATGCTGATTACTGGTTTCGGAAGAGCCCAAAAATATTTCACTAGGATGAATAAATTTCCTCTATGAGGTTTTAATGAGACCATTTAGCTTTTATTCTTTTTTTAAAAAACAAGAACTGAAATAGGGGTAATAAAGCAACTCCACCTACATGGTGCACAGGGGAAAAACAGCAGGCCCCAGTTTTAGACCCTGTCTGCACTTAATTGTACTTGGAAGAGAATATAATGGAGGACTAATGGTACCTATGTGTTTAGCTCACTTAGCAGTGCAGGGGGGATGATTTCCTACACACAGTATAGCACTTTGGTTGGCTTTTTTATAAGATAATGATCAGGACACATACATTAGTAATAGACTGCCATGGCTGGTATGTCCTGAGTTATAAACCCCAGCTGGTCATGATCATAATTAATAATAATAACAGTAATCTGCATTTCTAAATCATATCTGACCCCAAGAGCTACTGGAGTCTGTTTATTTAATATACACATTGCAGTAAGTCTAATTTCATCTGTGCATAAATATAGGGGCATCTTTTCAGTGTGGGGACACATTTTCAAAGAGGCAAGAATTCAGTTCATAGAGCAACTCAGTCTACTGTGCTGCACACAAAAATACAGCCAGGATTTCAGTACTTAATTTTCTGACATCTTCCCACAGTATGCACATTGTGTCTGTTCATTTCATTAATCCATTATTGACAAGAAGAGCTCAGGACTTTGATTTTAAATCTCATCTGAGAGTCTGAAAGCCTCTCCTCTCCAGCAACTGCTTGCCCCTGGGTCACTGCTACCATTATACAATGATTTATATTTACATATTCTGCTTGGAGGCTGCATTGTATTTGCTTTCTCCTGTTTTTCTTCCTGACACTGAGGATAAAAACAGCAATCAACATGGGACATCAGCAAGGGCACACAGCTGGCCCCATCCCCATTACCTTCAGCCCTTCTTAATGTTTCACTGATTATTTTCCAAACCGAGAGGCTTAAGCTGTGAAATTCCTGAAAAATTAGTTCTGAGCTCAAGTGCTAAAAATACACATTTCATGTAACGCTGGAAAGAAGACAGGGTGATCCCCACTCTACGTTTGCCAAAGCATCTCTGAAATCCAAATAAATTAAACTTCTTATTCAATCAGTGTTGCCAAGTGGATGGGTACAAACAGCTCCAGTGGTGAGCAAGTAAATTGGCCATATTCTGGGATTTATTCTGGTAGGCTTTTTACCAATAAAGGAGGCATCACAGTCTTTTATTCCTGCTGGACCAGCATCCTACATTCCCCCTGGACACATCTCCAGAATTCCTGGTGCTGTCCAAAGTTTTGGGCCTTCACTCCTCATTCCTTTAAAGATATTTAGATTCAACGCAGGAGTCAGAAGTCAGGAATCCATGGATTAAAACATCGCCAAAGCTAGGATAAAGGCAGTAAGAAGCAATTTGCATTGTAAAGAAGTTTTATAAGTATTCAGCCTATTAATAACTGCCTCCACTTGTGACAAATGTCACTGGGCTGATTTGAGCTGCTTTGGAGGCGGAAAAAATACAATTATCTGCTACCCCGGAAGACACTTTCAACAAATTATTCACATTGAAGGGTGTTAGGATGGTGATTTCTTTTGTTTTGTTTACCTGATGAGCAATTTCAAGCCAAAGGTCCTGGTTTTAAAGGTTTCAGACCCAGGGTCACTTCTGCAGGGCATTTGCATCTCCCCAACCCATCAGCCCTGTTGCGCTTTGTGTTGCACAAACTTGAAAGCAAAACATGAAAAGAATTAGAAATCCACGGAGCAGATTTGGGCATTTACAAAGCTTCAGGGCTGTGAGGGCCAAGGAAAAGCTTGCTGTGGCACCTGGAAAGACAGTGAGCCTTCTTCAGAGAAAAGTTTTGCAACTACCTGGCCCTTATCATAGTTTGACACTTCTGAGCTGTCTTCTATAGAAATGCTCTTACTGAACCCAAGGAGAGAGGAAACAACTCCCACACAGTCAGAAAAATCACTGTAATTCACCTGGTGAATTCACTCTCAGCAAAAAGCCCATGAAAAAGATCCCATTACCCCAGCCTTGAGCTGGGAACAAGGAAAACAGAATTGGTCACTTCCCTGGATATGACTGTACTTGGGAACTGTCAGTCCTCAAGATTGCATGACTGCTGAAAGTCAGACAGCAAAGTCAACAGTGAACATTACAGCTCCTCCATCTCTCCCTGAATGGTTTTGTGCCCAAAGGCACCAGTTCCTCAGTGTCACCCAGTCCTCCCCACTCCCAGGCACTTTGAGACAGTAATGGCACAGTCACCAACACCTTCACACTTTCTGTCTTGTTACCTCCAGAACAAATATCAATTACACAATCTGACAAGGAGAAAATGAAATTGCAAAGTGTTAGGCTGCTGGTATTTAGTCCAATGATTGGGTCTGTCTTTAAAACAGTGTAATGACACCATCCTGAGTGGATAAGAGAGAGATGGGGTATTGTGTGCATTCCTACACTTTGAATTTAAATTAAAATTTGCTGTGATTTAAGATGTTATCTCCTTTGAAGGTCTATACTTTCCTTGGAGAGAATAATTGTTCTCAGCTAATAATGTGAGTTGCTAGGCTAGTGATTAGTATATTTGCTTCCTGTTGACAATGACTCAGGTATGTTATTTACTGTCTGATAATTTCAATCTGGAATTAATCTTTGGCTTGAAAGGACACCTATTCTTCAAAGCCCATCATCCCCTCACCCTGCTTTTGCTTATGTCTTCAGTTTCGAAGGTACATTTTTCTTCATGATTTGCAGAAGTCATTACCAAAGGCTTGGAAGTCCATCAGCCAGGTTACCTTGATAATTTCTTTTATGAATAGTAATAACAACAATGTCAATAAATAAAGCTAAATCACACCCAGAGGAAAACAAAGTAGTCACTTGTGAGTTGTGCTTGCAAAGATTGGTAGTTAGAAGGTAGCAAGGACATAAAATAAGTAGGCAGCATTATCCCCCGTGTCTCATTTTGAAATCAAATTAATCAGGCCACCACCCAAAGACTTTATTCATACATTTAATGCCACTAACACGTTCTTGTTACAAAGTCAAAGGGGAACACAAGAGCTAATAGCTCAGGGCTGTGACCACTGAGCAGCTCAGGACAGAAATTTTAATGCTTTATTCCTCAATCAGCTCAAGGGCAGACATCAAACTAGACCAGGATCCCTATGTGGCAGAGATCTAGATTGACCTCCACATTGGCTTTAATGCTTGGTACAGTTATTCAAGAGGCCTTTTGAGAGCAAATCATTGCACTGAGATCTCTGTGGTACAAACATTTCACCTCATACTCATTCCTTGTCATGTACGAGGAAGCCCTGGCTGAGTAATGCCTGGTGATTAGCTCAGCCCTCACTCCTTCCCTGCCATTATCTCACAGGCTGGGGGAATTCATTCTCAGTGATTATGCTGCTGATAAGGGAATTCCCAGCACTACAGTGACTGAACATATTGGATTTACATAATCTTGCTCAAAAATCAGCATTTCATTTGCATCGTGTCACCAGGTTCCAACTGCATCGAGCAAGGGGGGATACCTGGGAAAGTCATACCTGAGGCAAAAAAAGAAAACCCAGAAGGAAAAGGAGACAGAAGGTGATTTTCCCAGATTTTGCTGTGCCGTGAGACACCTCAGAGATCTAGTTCAGAAAGTCTTCTAAAGTGAGGAGGAACTCTCAGCTTTCTAGTGAGCCACACCACCACCCTAATTTTCATTCAGAGAACTTGTCACCCACACCTCCATGAGCTGGGGCTTGCACACACAGCAGAGATCCAGGCTGAGGCCTCTGCCTTTGGAATGTGCCCAGTGTGGTACTGGGAGAGGGCTGGATGGGGCTCTGAGCAACCTGATCCAGTGAGAGGTACCCCCATTTAACCTGAGATAATGGTCAGAAAAGGGGGTGAGTTTGAATTTGGGGCATTTTTTTTGGTTGGATTTTAACATTTCCCAGCTTAATTTTCCCATCTAAATTTCCTCTTCTTTATTAAATCCTGTCTCTAAAGCCTATCAGGACAATATTTCATCCCCAGTGGACACTGGAAGGTTGCAATAGTCATGATTTAGGGATATGCTTAACTTCATCCTTGAACTCTTCTGTGGTTGATGTGGCATTCACCCAGGCTCTTTTTTTTTAGTTCAATGAGCATTTCTTCCCACAAGTTTTATACTGAACTTTGACTTGAGGAGACAGAGAAACTGATTATTTGGAAACAAAAGTGTAGAAGCTACAAGAAAAAGCTGCTTTAACTGACCTGGAGGAAGGGCATTCTGCAATAGCAGAGATAAATAGGACATAGAACAATAACTGGTACCCCAACCCCAAAACCTCAGAAAATCTGTCTGGGAAGGTCTCTCAAGCCCCTAATGTAGATGTCACCCCACAGAGCAAGAGACCTGTCCCAGAGACCAACACAAAGGTGACACTATTCCTGTCCTCTCCCAGGTGGGATGCAAAAGGGGACAAAGTAACTTAGCAGGGTCCCACGGCTGTGCTGAGCCAGGGCTGCTCAGAACTCTTCATGGTCTCTTTGGATAGGGTCAAAAGAAGGCTGTAAATAGTTGTTCTCAAGTATTTATAGGCCTAAGGGCTCAGCACAGGGCTGGTTTCTTCAGAGCAGTTTGTTGTTCAAGGGTCTAAGGGAAGGAACAGGGTTGCTGGGAAGATTTCAAACCTCTTATCCTTATCCTTATCCTAAATAAGAAAGCATAAAAGAGCTGAGTTTATCATTCAAAGATCTATTTTAAAGGGCTAAGTACAATATTCTTTTCCCAGTCTGAAGCAGAATATTTCAAGTCTAAGAAAGGGCTCCCTCTGGAGAAATCTTACACACTTCTTCTGAAAAGCCAGGACAGGAGTGGATCCTGCTCCTGCCCATGGCACTGCACTGCTGGACAGGCTGGGAAGTCACATCCTCCCTCGAGAGTCTCTGGACTTTGCCAGGGTAACAAAAGCAAGGAATGAAGCCACTTAAGATCTGGCTTTAGTGTCCTCACTATTAGATCTATTTGTATTTACTGAATAGCTTTTTTGTTTATGTTCTAGAGTGAAGGAAAATCTTTCCAGGGAATGCTAAGCTTGTGGTTCTCAGAGAGAAAACATCAACACAAAACCCACGGTGGAGCTCAGCTGTATGCAGGGGTGGTGGGAGTGAGCTCCTAAGGGGGGGTAAAGCCCTGATTAAGAGGATCACAAGCCTCAGGCTGGGCTCTGTGCGTTCTGGAAGCTGGGAAGTGGGCAGGATGACTGCAATGTTGATTTTAGTTGGTTAATTCCCAGCAGGATCACAATTCTGATCTGAATCATCCATATGAGGAAAGCATCGAGGGTTTGTGGCCTCAGGTTGTTTTGAGGTGATGAGCAAAGCACTTAGAAATACCTGTGCTGTCCCCTGATTTACATTCCTCACACAGAGATGTGAGAGGGGTTCACCAAACCACTCAGGGGGGAGACTCCTCCTTCTAATAACCCAGATTTTAACTGCAGAAGGTTCTTCCTTCTGGAGAAGGAGGAACTTAGGAGACAACTTTGGTGGCATCTTGTCATGATTAGCTGGGCTGGAGACCTTCCCTACAAAGCCCATTCCCTACAAAGCCCATTCCCTACAAAGCCCATTCCCTACAGCAAATCATCAGGCTGCCCCAGGAGGCTGTGCTCATGCAGCCCTGTTCACAGCCCTGCAGATAAGGCATTGCCCAGTCCACAGCTTTTCTCCTCTAAATGCAGTCTCACCACATTATTACAAGAAAGCTACATCTCCCCTGGAAAAAAACACTCAGGATGTGCAGGCTGAGAAAGACTGAAAACCATTGCACTAGGATACTGAAGCAGAAATTCTTATTTTCTCCCCCATAATTGCATTTGCTTTACTTCGGGTTTGCACAGCTCACATTCCAAAATCTCTGGCATTAACCAGGGCTGTTCACTCCCTAAACTTTTGAATCACTGCTTTTTTTGTCACCCCCTTTTTCCTGATTTCACTGAGGGTCAGGGGCCTGTGAGCTGTGTCTGATGGCTCTGCTGCAGCACCTTGTCTGTCTGATGGGGGTCCTGGGCACAGGCTCCAGCAGTTACTGGCGAGCACACACCAGTCAATGTCGTGGGCAGCTGCTGCCATCTCCTGGTCTTTCAATCCCCCAAAAAGCTCAGGCATCATCGGTAAGGTCATGTGCAATAATTAATTTTGTATACATCTAAGTATATACATGTGCATATATGTGTGTGTATGTATGTAGACACACATTTTTATAGGTGAGAAAAGAAGTGCTGAACAATAAATTTCAATCTTTTAGTATTTTCAAATAGTATTATATGGATTAGTGCAGTAATAACTCTGTACACTTAAAATGTTAAAAATTATATGTAATCCCCTAACTGTTTGCATTATCATGGACCATTCTCCTTGCTGACTAAGGAAGGTAAGAAAAATCTTTGGATAGTTTTTTCTGGTTTGTAATCACCTGCTCACAAAAGAACTTGTCTGAGAAGAACAGACTCATCCCCAAAATCACACCATGGTTTGTTTATTGGCAGCGAGCTCAGTCGCCAGCAATTTCTGCCCCAAGCTGGAATAACAGGGCTCCATTTCCCATCCATGAGGGCCTGGCCAAGTTTTGCTCTTCCCTTGTCTTTTCAACATGAGTGAACTCAGATTGCCAACTTGGTCTCTACTTTTAAAGTCCCTAAATTGGGATCTGAGATGCAGAAGCACTGGTAAAACGATTTTCCATCTTACCATAACCTGACTCAAATCACATTTCTAATATGAAGTCACTTCACAGTTCAGAAGCATCACTCAGACCTGCTGCTGGATTTTGTGGCTGCTGGGCATGCCATCATCCCCAGCCTTCTTCCTCCACCAGGTAACCTTCTGTGACAGCTTGGATGAACTGGCACATCCAGGAAATCTGGGTCATTCATTAGTAGCTACGAGAATCTGTGCCAGAAAATCCACATGATGAAAATGAGGTGGTCAGGGCAGGAACATCAATATGGAAAAGCAAGAACACAGATTTGCAAAGGTTTTCGTGCAGGAACACAGATTTGCAAAGGTTTTCTTACCAACCAGTCCATCCTATGTGATCTCAGGCAGACATGTCACATAATCCTGCTTTTAAATTCATTGCGCCCTACTTTAAAATTAGTCAGGGATTTTCATGCACTGTTTTTATCAGCAACCCTGTCTGAACATTCAAATATGGGATTTTTCTGCTTGCTGAGACTTCAGCCTTATGCAGAATGTCAACTAGCCTGGAGTAAGAACGACTCAAAAGCACCTCCAAGGCTTTCAGTGCAAATCTCTGACCTTTATCTAAAAACTCACTTTGCAGCAAATGCTTTCTGATGGTGTTTGCTGATGCACGTTTTCCTACAGGCTGAACACACAACAAGGGCTCAGGGAAGGTTGACTCCAAAGCTCTGCACTCTGCAGTTGGACATGAGCATTGCAAAATTCACAGCTGGCAGCTCCCACCTAGGACCAGTCCTTATGGATTTGCACCTGAGACCAGCCCTGACTGATTCCCACCTGAGACCAACCCTTACCTGTTCCCACCTGAGTCCAGCCCTTACCAATCCCAGACTGCTGCTGGCTCTGATTCCCCCACTGGAACCCCAGCCCAGACAGGTCCTATGGGACCCAGCTGAACCCCAGCTAAGGGAAAATGCTGGTTTAGACCCCTGATGATGGAAATACCTTCATGGCTTCTTTATTACATTTCTAATCTCTGTGGCTCTTTATCTCTCACTTTAATATTACCTTTAGCATGTTGCTGTGGATGTGATGAGAGGACTAATCACTGATTTACCCAACAACTTCTCAGCACTTAAATTTCTGAGCAATAAGCCAGAGCTGACTCAAATCAAAATCCTTCAGCAGGCCTAGGACAAGTGGGATCACTGCATTCTATGCTCTACATAAAGAAATTCTTGCATAAGCCCCATAGGCTGGCAGCCAGCCCACACTGCTGGTGCCATGAGCTCTTTTCCTGTACAGTTGCTGCTGTCTGTATCATTGCTCTGAAAGCATGGCCTGGACAGTTAGATAGATACAAAAAGCTGCAAATAAAAAGAAAGAATTCACATCCTTAGAAATGCATCTGAGAAGGGAATATACTGTGGTCAAATGGTGTGCCAAGCCTCAAAAGAAATGCTTCTTTGGGGATGCATTCTTGTTACAAAGCAGAGTTTAGCTTTTTGGTCTTACACAGCATTTGAAGATATTTCATGCTTCCTCCTACCAGAAAATTTTTTAAGGTAAGGATTTTTCCATGTCCTGTGCTTGGAAGTCCACGGTGTGAAAGGATTGTGATAGAAGGCAGTCTTAATTGAGTTGGGATTGTTTGAGAGAGGAAGGATGAACAAATAGCAAGCATCAAAGAAAACCCCCACAGTGTCAGGGTACAAAGTTACCCTGGTGAAAAGGCTCAAAATGTACATTAAACACAAACACTACAAGAGCCATTCTTTTTCTTCCAGCCTTTTAATGTGACAGAGAGAACAAAAACAAAGTCCATTGGAACAGCTGCAATTTCCAGTGACGACCAGACACAGATCAAATAAAAAAAATAAAAGAAGGTTTTAAATGAAGAAAAGGAACCAAGGGACTGGAATTGGCTATTTCACAACAGAGCTGACAGAACATCTAAATGAAACTTTCCATTAAAGCACGACACCAGGTGTTATTTACAGTGGGACTTGCAGTGTGTGTACATTTATACAGCACTAGCATCACATACAGCAAAGAAATTAATTTAATTTTGTTTCCTTCACAATTCCCAGGCTTGATTCTTTCTAAAAGCAGTATTTGCTAATATAGGGGTGAGATACTGAGGGAGAAACTTAATGCAAAATAAAATACATAGGGCTCAACTCTACATAAACCTAAAAATATCCTCTCAGGTTTTGTGACTCCTTTGCAAAGTCAAAGGACATAAGCAGGGAATATAAAAGGACCTAGGGCCTCCTTAAGAGCATCAGAGTGTACTCCTCTGTTGGAGGTCTCAAAGCAGGACCTGGAAGGGACCTGGACATCTGCAGAAAGCTCAGCTCCATGCAGTCCTGCTCTGTGCCCTTGTGTGAACCCAGCCTGGGGGCTGGGCCACTCCCAGGGTCAGGGGACATCCCTCAGTGCCTCTCCAGTATCACTGAAGGACAGCAGGAGGCCTGAGCACTTCCCAGTGAGCAGAACCTCTGGCACTGGATTAGTTTTCCATGACTGACCCTCTTCATAGTCCAGAAGATCCATACACCACCATTTGTAAGTCCCACAGCATTTCAAGGAATTCCAAAGAGTGATGTTGATACGGGCAAGGAGGGGATCACCCCACCCAGCAGAATCTGCAGCCACCACCACTCTGGGATGTAGCAGAGCCAAAGGCAGCAACAGGAGCTGTCCTGCACAACTGGAGTAAATAAATCACAATATCACAACCTGTTAAATCAACAGGGAATACAAGGAGGCAGAACTCTTATTGTAATACCACTGGCCTTTAATAATGGTATCAACAGTGCTTGGTGTTCCTATAAAAGCCTGTGCCTGCATGCTCAGAAATTCAGCAATGGACTCGTCCCACTACAGTGCTGTAGAGCTGAAGACACAAAGCCACAGCAGGCCAGTCTGGGTCCCCAAGACTCACCTTTCCAATGCCACAATGTCCCTGGCTAAGTGGCTGTCCTGGTGTGCCATACATGCATGAAGAGATCCAGCTGTCCTCTAGAAGAGGTCTTTGGGATTTAAGGCAAGTCCCCTGCCTTGGTCCTGTGTGTCCCTGTTGCAGTAAAGTTCATGAATCCATGGAAATAGTGCTGAGCAGAGACCAGCAGGGGAGCTGTGCTCAGCAGATTTCTCTGTGGATGGTCCAGTGTATCCAGGACAGAGATGTGGGCAGGGGACTGAGGGAGGAGATGTGCTGGCTCTTGGACAGCAGAAATTAGGCTGAGCCATCAGAGGAGGTGCCTGAGGAGAAATCTTCCCTTGCTTGAGGCTCAGGGATCCGTGACTGAGGCTAAGCCTAGCAGGTGGCCAAGGCTTGAAACTGAGCCCAAACCAAACCCCAGCCAGTGCAGAGGGGTCTGCACCCAGCAGCTGTTTTTCCCTGGAGAGCAGCAGTGTGACACCTGAATTACACCATGGCAAGGACAGCAAACAAACACACTGGGAATATTGATTAAGCCTGTCTCACTGAGCTGGGTGGGAGATGTCAGCCCAGGAGTCCCACATGCAAGGCCTGAGCTGCAGCTGTTCCTCGGGTCCCTCTGTCCCTGAAGAAGCAGAACTATCCAGGGTAAGCCATGCACTGCCTCTGCCTTTCAGCTGAAAATGGAAATCCAGTCAGTCCAGTCCTCAGTGTCTCAGGTAGCTGATGGCAGCTCTCCTTGGCTTTTCCTTTCTTCCTTCTCTGCTCATTGCTGTCCTTTGTCTCAGGCTCTCTTATGCAGCTGTGGTGTGTGTTTGCTCTCTCCTGTTAGGTCACAAACTCCCTGGTCAAGCCAGGGGTCGCAGCCTTGTCCCAACACCCCAACATGTGCAATATCTCTGACCCCCTCAAGTGACTGACCCATGGATTTTAGGAGTGCAAAGAATTTCCAGGTAAAATTGACAATGAAATCCTATTACTCTTTACCTTAGTCCCACTGGTCTGTGTGTGAGGTTTAGCAGCCTGTGAAAGAGCTGTTCTGTAAGGAAGAAAGGGCTCTGAGATTGGATAATATTTCCTAATATTACCTTGCCATTTCTATCTCCTCAAGGTTTCAGTTTCTTCCTTCTCTGAAAATTAACAGGGAAGTTTTGCAAAATAAATGATGTCATTAATGTCACCGCAAAATATCAGTGGAGAACAAAAATAGGTTTGCTGTGAGAGCTGGGTGACATGGAAATAGGAATGTTATGCAAAAGAAATATTTAGACAATTAGGTTCTGGCTCCTCAGAGCAGCACAAGCTAATAGTACAGAGAATGAAACAAAATTTCACCCCCCTGCCCAGTTGCAATGTGGTAATTGGCAAGCACAGCCAGACAAAATGGATGAAACCTAAAGGTCACGGTGATCTTTTGTGTTAAAATACATATTTAAACTGTTTCTCATCATGCAAAAGGACCAGATATTCTTAGAGAAAAACCCCACATTCTGGGCTGTGGTTCTGAACACAAGCTGTGATCTGCTGCCAAAGGACATAATTACATTCACTCCTACCTTAGAGAAGGAACCTTGCTGTTCTGAAGACAAATAAATAAAATAAATATTTTTTAAAAAAGCCTAAGCTACCCATAAAATGAAGGAATGAGGCATAATAAGCTTAGTTATTACAGCAGCTTGTGATTTTATCAATTTCATAAACCTCAGACTGAAAGTCAAAAATCTCAAACAGCCCATTGTAGCCTAGCTGATCCATGAGTGTTCATCCCTGATTGACACAATGATAAAAGTGATGCTGATTGGAGACTTTTGCCTCATTGGCAAGGATTTGCTGTTTGTGACCTAACCCTGCTGTGTGTCCTTCAGCTGCCCCTGCAGCAGCACCAGGCTGACTCCCACAGCTGCAGTCTGGGCTGGCCCTGGTGCAGGGGACTGTGCCTGTGCAGCCAAGGACAGGGTGTGAGGCATCACATCCTGCAGGATTTCAGCCTAGCCTTGCTTGGTTTTCTTTAAAAAACCCCAAAAACAAAAACACCAAAAAACCCAAAAATAAACAAAAAACAATGAAGAACTTCCAACAAAAGGTAAATGAGAAGATCACCAGCAAAAGTACAAAAGAACTTTTTATATCACAAAATATCCTAGTTGGGCAAATTAGCTGCACTATGTGGTGGTTTCAGGTCAGTTCTGGTCTATTGCTGAGCTTGTGGACAGATATAATCAGAGTTATCTCATCCATTGTGAGCACTGGTGTGTTACAGAACAGGATGCTTTTCATTCTGGTTTCCCAAAACACCTCAAAATACACAACTCACTTTGCCTCTAGGTGCAACAGGACTTAACTCCTGTGATAAAAAGGGCACACAAATTTCAGAAATGTTCTCCACAGGATACCAAACTACACTGTGCCACTTAATGGGGAATTTAATGTTCTGTACAGTGAAAGCTTGCTGTGTGCACTCCCTGTGTAACAAGTTAAATGGCTTTAAGTAACTGTGCTTACAGTGTTTCAATGAGACCCAGGTATATTAGAAAATCAAGCATCATATTCTTCAAATAATATGGCTAAAATGCTGGTAAATTCACAGTTACCATACTGTAGGTATTAGGCAAAAATCCCCTATTTACACTGGATAATATGTACACATTTGGTTTGTGGAATGCTCCAATATCATATCAATTTCTCCTCTCTTTAAGCTGTAGGAAAAAAAACCCTCTTAATCATTATAGAAATATATATTCCCAGCCAGTAATACATTTAAATATTTGGTATCTGGATGTAAAGAATGAAGTGTCACTAAGTTGGTCATGACTCCTGATAATCTTGAATTACTGGGATTTGTTTTCAGTGTCACTCTTAAAATCCTCTCAAGGGTGCAGAAATTAAAAATCTTAACTTTTAATAGCTGATCACTTCAATGGGTGTACGTACTTTTGCAAGTAGGTGTAAATACATACATATATATATATAATTATTTAGATATTTCTCTTCCACTGCAAGAAGGTGCCTAGTGATTCCCTGTGCCCAAGACAGTGAAGACAGGAAAGGGCTTTGAAGCTCTGAGTTTTCTGAGCCAGCTGAGCACCCACCCTCACCTCCTCAAGGGATCAGGACTCTCACACTTCCAGGTGGGTGGAGTGGTAACCCCAAAATCAAGAAATGTCTGCAACTCTTACCCCTATTGCTGGAGCTCACCTAGGGCAGGTTCATCACCTGCCTCCCCTGGGTGCTCTGCATGCCTGAGCACAGCTGATGGGGATGTCCAAGGAGTGCAGGGTGGGCAGGGCAGGGTCTCAGCTGGGCAGAGGCAGGAGGGTCGGGGTCTGTCCCCCCGTGTCACATCCATAGGGGCACGGAGCCCTGTCTGCTCTGGTGTCCTTGCAGGGGATGGACAGGGACAGGGACAGGGAGCTCCCAGCCTAGGCAGGGTGGAGCCCAAGCTCTGAGAGGGTGTGTGGGGGCTGCATGCACCAGTCAGGGCTGTAATAATGTCAGAAAGGGTTTGTTTATATCCCTGTGGGTTCTTCTTTCCCTCTGCCGTCTCGCTTTGAGGTATCCACACAACAGCGTAGAATGAACGGTTTGGGTTTTCCACACATGGCTCTTTTCTTGTTCTTCATCTGCCCCCCACGAGCCCCCTGGCCTGTGCTGCTCACATCAGGACCTGATCTCGAGTCTCTGGCAGGCGCAAGGCGAGCAGGCCCCCTCCCACCAGAGCGGAGGAGGCCAGAAGGATGGGAACCACCTTGGTTATCCCCACGAAGGAGGAAAAGATGGAGTTCCCCAGGATGGCACCAAACTTGCAAAGCCCGTTGAGGATGCCAAAGGCTGTTGCCCTGTGGGGAGGAAAAGCAGAAAGCAGTGGTTAGGAGGAAGGTTCTGGCACAGCTACAGAAGGTTTGGATGGGTGGTTTTGTGAATGCTCTTTTGTTGCCAGGGTTACAGTTCTGGCAAGTAAAACTGGGTGGAATAAATAGATAAATAGATGTAACTGTTTTGTACATCTGTGTGAATGAGGAGAATGTCTGTGTGCACTCATTTCTCTTTTTCCTCTCACCTTCTCCCTAGCCCTAGAGTGGCCCACTCTGTCAGCCTTTGCCCTCTCTAAAGACAGCAGGACAAATTCTGCTTCAAATCTCCTCAAAGCCCTTCCAAGGTCTGCCTGGAGTGGGTTGTCACCAGAGAAACAACCACAGCTCACCTCTAAATCCTGTTTCACCCAGCAGCTAAAAGCACACTATTTTCAATGTACACTCCTCCTTCATTTCTGGCTTCCCCTAACAGTCTGGAAAAGGGGATTATAATGATTTAAGGAAAGATTTAATCTGCAGGACATTGTCCCAAAGTCTCCTGTTCTTTCCCATGTTCCAAGTCACTCTGTGCACATGGTTTTCTCCAGGTTTTGGAGGGGAAGGCTGCCCCAGTGATGAGCCATGACGAGAGGCCAGGGAATGCAGTGTGAAAGGCCAGACCCCCATGCTCATCCATGGAAATGACAGAGAAAATCTTTCATTTGGTGCCCCTGCCCATGGCATGGGATTTAGAACCAGTTGATCTTTAAGGTCCCTCTCAGCCCAAGCCATTCTGTGATATCATGATTCTGTGATTCTTTGATTTATCAGCCCATAATTTCCATATGTCCACAAGACTCCTGTGTTCAACCTGCCACACATGCAGAATTAGGCTTGCAAATGTCTGTTCTGACCCAGGATTACACAGCCCTAAAGGACTGGTGGAAGTAAAATAATTAAAAATATACAGCTCCCCTATCTACATGTCCCTAGGGCAGCTTTTTCCACTGGGAACCAAGAGGACCAGGTAGAAGGTGGAGACTGAAGGGAGAAAAGTCCCGAGCACCTTTTGTCCGTGGGGTAGAGCTCCACGGTGATGACATCCAGGGCGTTCCAGGCGGCGATGCTGGCCCCGCAGAAGAGGCACTGCCAGCCGATCATCGCCGACTCGCTGTTCCCGAAGAAGAGGAAGAAGCAGCACACGGCTGAGATCAGCATCGAGCCGCCTGCAGGGGGGAACGAGAGAAAAACGCTGGCACCGCCTTCCCTGCCCGCAGCTGGGCAAACACCTCTGTCACAGACGGCTTTCAAGTGATGGCTTTCCATCCCAACAGAATCAAATGTGTGAGAACCCAAAAACACCTCGATGCTGCCTGTCTGTCATTCTCTGATGCTGGAAACCAGCCTGAAAATGTAAACGTTGACAATATCCACCTGATCTTGCTGATCGTCCTGCTCCAAAGTCCTCCTTTTCTTCACAAAGACTCAAGAAAAGCTTTTCCAGGCAGGCTTCCAGCATCTTAGACTTCCAGACGGACCCAGGAAGAGCAGAGGCAAATAAACATGAAAGCCAATGAGGAGGAAGCATCATTGTGAAGGTTTTTCAACTTCAGTTTCAAGTGATAAGCTTGTGCATTTCATATCACATTGAAGTCACTTGACACATTTCTAGTCCCAATTAGGATAATTTACAGTCACTTCTATGAAGCACTTGAGGTCTCTTTTAATTATAAGAACATCATTAGATTTCATGGCACATTTGCACAGGAGCCATAATTTTATGAACATCACCGAGGGAGAAAGTGAGAGCGTTCATGCTCAGTTAGGCACAGTTCAGATTCAGAAATATTAATAGCTACATCACTGCTTTCTACCCCATTAGGAATTTTCACCTGAAAGATGAAATTTCTGAAAAATCAAACTATTTTTCACCAGAATGTTCTGTTATCACTGAAATATCTCCATTTATTACCAGCAAAGCAAACAATTTTCTCTGTTGTTTGGTGTTTTTGGAGTCAATTTAGCACTATCCAAAAGAATCTGGATGCTGAAGCATAACTAAAATGCTTCAATTTGGACATTAGTTTGTACCTTGCCTCTGCAGTGTCCTGGCTATAAAAAGCTGCTGTGCAGGACTCTGTGTCCACTTCTCCTCCATCGTACAAGGCCAAACTACATCCCCACAGTGTGGTGTGAATATTCCCCCTGCTGCAAAAGCCCAGCCCAGCACTGGTCACCATGAGGGCACCAAGAGAACTAATGTTTTATACAAGAGAAGCTTTGGCAGGACATGATAAAAAGGAACTGAAGCCCCATTGAGGCACATAACACAAAGGAGAAATTCAGTTTTCCTGTTAAGCTGACCAGGAATAGTATGTTCAACAGTGATACAGGTGGGATGCCAGCAGGCTCCTTCAATTGGAAATTCCAGAGTGAAATGTTTCAGCATGTCATTACTGATTTTTGTCCTGTTCCCTTCGTTTTGCAGGAGAAATAAGCATTTAGGGCTCCAGCTGTCATCTCAATTCCAGATGAAAATGCTGAAATGCTGACATGTTTGCAGGATGGACAATCTGATTCTCATTTGGCTTCCTCTAATTTATTTCCTACAGACCCTCTGGTTTGTTTGGGTCTTTTCCAAAATCACCACATGAATGCTCATTTTTCTCAGTGTACATTCCTGACACATCAGTCATCCTGCTCTGCTTTAACCTGTCTGAAGTGAGGCTGAGCTAAACCTCCCCTCTGTTCTCAGAGGAGAGAGAGGAGCTCAAGAGAGCGATTCATCCCTTACCCCTGAGCCACATCCCTGATTTTATTACCTTCCTTTGGCTGTCCCTCGGGGCATGATTCCCACAGTACCTGGAGAGCAAGGTCCCTGAAGGCAGCAACACCAGCAATTCCCAAAGTATCCATAAAGCTGATAAGGTGATAACTCGATACCTTATTCCCATGATGCTAAAGGGTGACTCCCTTCTCGGCTGTGACATGGTCAGTTAATTTACCATATGGTCTCTGAAGCTGCTTGTGCAATCATTTGAAAATCAGAGAAAAGCCAAAAGAGGGAACTCCTGGGCTGTCAAGCTGCCACATCAAATAAATTTTGTGAATATTCATTGCTACAAGCAAAATGTTCATTTATTTATATAGAGGCTTTGGAGTTCAGCAGCAACTCAACAGGACCAAGAAGTCCTTTTTTAGCTCTGACCCTCATTTGCTGAACACTAGAAATACATGCAGGATTTGACACAAAAGGCAAAATTATAAAAGAAGGATGCTACAGACACAGAGAAAAGCAGGGTGAGGAGGCAGGGAGTAGGTCACTTGCTCACTGCCATGGAGTAGATCACCTGCCTCACCCTTTAGTCTGTATCCTTCTGCTCCTTTTGTTTTGGGGATGACTCAGAGCCGTGCCAGTGTGCAGACACAGGAGCCCTTCACACCGAGCAGGGCTCTTTGCAGGGCAGTGCTCCCACCATGTCCTGCACCATCCCCACTCATCTGTGAGCCTGATATTTTTGGGGTCTGAGAGATTTTAGCCTACAGGTAGCTTCTAACTCCTTTCCTAAGAGAAAAGTTTCTTAGGAAAGCTTCTTCCCAAAACAATTTTGGCAAAACGACTACCCTTTCCCAAAACAATCTTTCTCCAGGTGGTGTTTTGCCTTTCTGGATCTCAGAGGAAAACATTTTGGCTGTTTCTCTAGTTTAACCAACAGGATTGGGAAGGTGTCATTCCTGTTCACCAATCATGTTAAGTCTGTATCAGAACACCTTATAAAATTAGACAATTAAAGCCTTTTTTACACCTTTTGCCTTCCGAAACATTTGAGTCTTTCATCTTTTGTTTGTGTCCTGTAGTGACACTCACCGATCATCTTTATCCTCCCGATTTTGTCCATGAGCAAAGCAGAGATGATGTTGCCTGGCAGCACGGACAGGCTGCCCAGGAAGCTGACCAGGTAAATCAGAAAATCATTGTCCTCCTCAAAGTCGATGTGGCAGCCTTCCTTCTCCTTCATGAAGGTGCTGTTGATGAGCCTGCAGTTGATGAATTTGTGTTCGTAGAGATCTGTGAGGGAAAGAGGCAAAGGTTTGACCCTGCTTGGCTGAACTCCCTTCATACAACCAAACCAAAGACCCAAGAGAAGTTTATAATCCAGTGGAAATGGCCAGGGAGTATTTATTTCGGTGGAAATTTATGAGTGCCAAACTCCAGCTGAGTCCTTGGCTCTTGGTAGGTGCAAGTTCATAAACTCCTTTTATTTGTGGAGTCAAATGAACCAGTATCCCCATGCCACAAGGACAGAGTAATGCAGGCTTTGGTTTTCATAGCATTATCATTTTTCCTTTATTAGAATAGAAATTAAGAGGGTTTGGGTATAAATTAGGGTATAAATTTGGGTATAAATTTTATTGCTGATGATCTTCAACTGCCTGTGGCTTGAAATGATATTTTAAGCCAGTTTTACTGTGTAGAGGTGTAAAGTGCTGAGAATTTTTCCATTACTTTAACCTGTCAGGGTCTGAGCACAGAATTTAGCATTTCCCATATTGCACCCACAGACACCAGAAGCCATGGGGTTAAAATCACTGATGGAGCAGCCTGAGATCTCCTTCCAAATGCATCACACTCTTCCTCCAGCATCACTCTCATTACCCAACACACACTCACACACTCTGATCCCTACCATCCTTTCTCCCAGAAACCAGATAAAACAGTTCTGATAAAATAGTTTTCTGATAAAATAATTCTAGTTACAGAGATGACACTGCAGCAGGAATCCCATTACCAGTGTTATAAAAGACAGTAGAGATGATGGTGCAGTTTTCAAAGAAGGTCTCAGTGGATCTCACATCTTCAAAGTAGCAATCCTCAAATAATGAATCCTCAAATCTCACTTCCTTGAATTTCATGCCAATAAATCTGTGGGGCAGGAAACAGAACTTCACTCTGTGCTTTAGGAGATTTTCTATGCTGTATAGGGTGCAGTGGGTGTTTCAAGAGACACAGCACTAATTCCAGTTCCTAGTGTCATTTACAGAAAAGGTGTTGCTTGAATGCATAACTCCCTCCAGGTTCTTCCATGTTTTATTACAAGAGAAGGGTTTGAGGAGGTATTTTTTAAAAGAGAGATGGATCCTTTAGGATTTGGGCAGTTTTTCTATTCCTCAAAATAATCAGATCTGAGAAAATGTGCTTCTCAAGGTAAGGGACCCAAATCCTCTCATGTTCAGTCTAGTCTGTCTGAAGAAGACAGAATTTCACTCAATGCAGGGCATTTCCTTCATGAGCTGACCTTGCTGCCTTCCTTAGTCTCCCCTTCCTCCATCATAAATAAAACCAGACATTATCAGGAGCCTATTGAGCCATTTGCTGAAAGGCTTCTGACAGTTGTTTAAACTCAAAGTGATTTTTTAAGTGAAAATGCAGTAGGGATTCTGGAGAGAGTGGGGAGATTATCTGAGTTCTTCTTGTAACCATCTCTGTTCGAGGTTTATTACTTATCATATAATGAAAACAGATTTCACTAAAAATAATAAACTGTGTCAGATGATTGATTTCTCCTCTGATGGGAAGTGTGACATGTCTGACCTGGCTGCCTGAAAGATGACACAATATTGATTTACCTGTGAGATTTTGCAGGAACACTGAGAAGATGTATTAGGTAATGCACAGGCATGTTTAGAAGATGTAAGGAGCTATTAAGAACAAGTATTATTCCTCCAGTTAATGACTGTCACCAGATTAAAAAAAAACACCCTTCTGACATATACTCTGCAGCTTAATTGAATTGAGCACTTTTAACACAGAGTAACGTGATGGTTGTTTACACCTTTAAATGAGCACTGCAGGGCTTCTTGACTGAGCCTACTAACAGGAATTATTAATGCACAAAATACCACAAGAAGATTATTCAAGTGTTTTGCTCCATGTAGAGGGTCTCAGAGGTTACAGCAAAACTTAAGCTGTTCTGCATTTGCTCAGGGATGTATTTGCCTGTGATGTATTTACTCCCAAAGGCTGTTAAACCCCTTTCCCCCCCTGCAGTTTGCTTTCCTAACACCCAGCTTTAGAAGAGTCAGAAAGCAATGGCCTGGTGATCCATGGAGTTTTAGCTCACAGCCAAGGGCTGCAAGGAAAACACAGCTGTAAACCAGACTGAGATAACTTCTTGGCGTTACTGCAATTTAGCTTGATGAGGTTTTGAGTATTTGAGATGAAGAGGGCCAAGACAGGAGAATAGAATTGTATGTCTTCATCCAGCAAAGTGCTGAGTATCCTTAATTCTCAATGAAGTTAGTGAAAATTCAGCACCTCCTCTAGGCATAAGAAAAATGCTCCCAGTCCCTACATTTGACCAACATCCACTTCTCACCACTTTCTTTTGGGGAGCAGGAATTGTGGGGCTAGGTTTGCATCCTCAACCTCAGATCTTTGCTGCAGGAAAGGTGTACGGAAGGACATGAGGACACATCATATATCAAATATACAACAAGGAAATGGAGAGAAATAGTTTCTAAGGGGATTGGAAGAACCTGGCTGGGCAATGAGATGTGGCTGCAGCTGTGAAGATTAAAACAATGAGTGTTTTGTGTAAGATTGAGTATCCAGGGGGACCCTCCCACATGGGGAGGAGCTCCCTCCAGCAAGGCAGCTGGACCAGCAGCCAGGTCTACCTGGGGCAATGAGATCACAGAAATTACACAGGGATACTTTTCCTTTTTATTGGGATTTTGAAAAGTAGGAATGACTAGGATTTACATTGCTGTGAACATAGAGTGATTGGGGTCCAGGCTGGACACAGAAGAAAAAAACAAGTCCAGCCTAAAAAGAAGAAAAAAAAAGGAAGGAAAGCAATGATGTTCTGGTGGAGGAAATTCACTGACTTCAAAACACTACAAGAGAAGGTGACACATTCATCTGTGGGGAGACAGGGACTGCAGTTGGAGAAGCACCCCAGTATGGCCACGGCCCAGCTTGCACCAATTGGCTGCAGGATGGAGACTGGGGTAATTCATATAGAGGACTTCAAGAGGAAATAGCTTTTTATTCTGGAAATACAGCAGCAATTTCATTACCAATGCTGCCCAAGCCCAGTAGATGTCAGTATGGGCTAAGGAAAAAGAAATCACTCCTGCATCCAGCACAGCTAGGTGGGCATGCACTGCCCTGATCCAACACAGGGCTGCTGGAAGCAGGACTCCTCCCAGACATCCCCTGGGCTCTGCAGAAGTCAGTGACAGAGGCAAAGTAGGAAAAAAAGGATTAAAATTATACTTTTTCTGTCAAAAACTACCTCTAGAATTTGACCGATTTAGACTGAATGTCCAAAAGAACAACCAAGAGGTTCAAACTGATGGAGAATGGAGAAGAAAAAAACAGCTTTCCAGAAATTTATTTCAGTTTGAATACATCAAAGCAAATTCTATTCACTTACTTGTCATTCCTGTATTCCCCATTTCTATGGATCTGGTTTTCCAGGGTGAAATTAAAGGTGAAATGGGACACTTCTTCCTCATCGAAGATCTTCACTCGGGATTCATACGCCTCATCTTGGAAATAGCGGATCATGTCAGGGAACCAGACAATAAGGCCATAGTAACTGCAGCAGGATTGGGAGACACATCAGGGATACAAGATTCTTCCAAAAATCTACCTCACAGCTTGTGAACTTGTTAAACTCCAAATGTGAATGCATGTCTGACACAAATTCTTGCTCGGTTCTGACACAGGACTGAGCAAAGTGATTCTGCCCTCTAAGCACCCTGCTGATCTCAGAACCATGTTGGTCCTTTCCCCTTCACTTGAAGCAGGACAATTCATTTCAGTTCCCCTTGGCTGGGGAATAAGAAATGTGCTAACCTTGCTACCCATTAAATTAGCAGAGAAGAAACAAATGATTTCTGTAAGTGTGCAGTTCAAGTGAGAATTAGACAAAATTTATCTGTAGTTTAGATTTAGACTCCCCTGAGTGGTTTTGATCTCAACTAAGGAACAGCTGAGAATCTGATAGGGTTGTGTCTTTTGTGTCTGTGTGTGTGGATAAGATCAAATGAAAGATCTAAAGGTGAGCAAGTCAATTTATTACTGTGCTACGAACCACTTTTTAAGTCCTGATTAGTTCAAAGCACCTTGTACTTCATATAAAGGAATCAGATTGATCAATATTTGTAGGAGAGCAAGGCTTAGTTCACAAAGACTCTTTAAAATAAGACCAGGATTAATTTTGTAATAGTTTATTTACATGTGTAAATAACTATTCAGACTCTGAACAGTGCTTTTGTTTCCTGAAAAATATGAAGAAGTACTTTCCTTACCTTAAGGCCATTGTAAACCAAACCACAGCCAGCATCAGAGTGTTCATCCTGTACTGGGCTGTTAAACAATATAGCACGTTGTCCCAGACCTACAAATCCACAAGAAGGAATTAGCTGCCAGGACACCCCAGCAGACTCTTGACAGCCTAATTTCTGAGTGCATAAACCTAACGTCAGAAAAATGGGTTCATTAAGGGAAGGTCGGGTGTGTGGCTTATATTCAATGTTATTTCAAAATTATATTTGCTGAGTAAATGGCTTACAAAAAATCACTTATTTAGCTCAGTGCCAGAGTACTTGATCTGAGCCCTCTGTAATGAGCTGGAGTGCATGATTAGGGCTGGGTATGAGGCAGTGTCTCAGGTTATATCAGCAAATGTGGATATGAGACTGTTCTCAGAGCCTCTGACAACTTTATCTTTTCAAATATATGTATGGTGTCAGGAGTGCTTTCAAACTGGGATAGAAAGCTCTCTGGAGAGCAAAAACCCAAGCACAGCTGGCACTTCAGGAGGCATAAGATGAAATCAGGTAGGGATGAAGTCAAGGAGGCAGACCAAGATCTGCTCTTGACTCGTTGCAGAAAATGCTGCCAAGGACATGAGGGGATGTTACTCCTCAAGCTCTTGCCACAAAAGTACAGTAATAGTATAGCACCTGCATTGCTATTAATTAATAAATAACCTACATTCCTATCAATTAATAAATAATTAATTAAAAATAACCTGCATTATTATTAATTTATTTTCAGCTCATCCTTCAAGACTAGAAGTTCTAGTAAGGTTTTCCACAGTCCTACATGGGCACTGGGTGAGCAGCGTAGCAGATGTGAAATGTTAAATTAGCCTGGAGACAATATAACACTTTTAGAAACTTGGTCTCAGCAGGAACAAAGAGCAAACACTTTCTACCTCCACTGCAGGTGGTAATTTCACTCAGGCTTGGGGAGAGAGAATCAATATTTATCTGCTCAGGAGGAGAGCCAAGCACTGGGGGCTGTGGCAGGTCCTGGAAGCTCTGCACTGCTGGATGACAGTGATGCTCAAAGAGACACNTTTTTTTTTTTTTCTTCTCTTTACCTGTTTTAAAGTAGTCGTGATTCTGACCAGCCACCTCTGGTACCAGGTCCCTGTTGAGCTCTGGATTTCAATAAATTCATCTACTTGCTTTGGAGTTTTGATATAGGAAACCTGGAGGGAAAAAAAAAGGGAAAATTTGTACTGAAGTTTCTAGAATTGATCTTGGGTGGATTTAAATTCCACTGTCTTCTGGGCAATATTTCCACCTAATACTCATTATTATTTTTTTCCTTGAAAGTTAACATTAGCAATTGGCCTAATTGATTTAATTACAGCAAGAGACTATTAACAGAAATAAACCTTCCTTCCTTCTTTCATCCATCCCTTCATCCTCTCTTTCTTCCTCCACAAAATAATTTAAGTACATCATGTCCACTCTAATCTTTGATTTTCTGGCTAATGTACCTGTATACTACCTTATTTGTCTGTCTTCAGATTCCCACTACAAATTAGGACCCAGAAATTATAGTTAAATTATCTCCAAGATCAGCCACTTGTACCCAAACTGTGTCTTCTTCTAAGACAACTAGCAGGAATATTTCTCATTCAACATCTTTTAAATACCACTGGCAGAACTTCTATGACAAATGATGTGTAGATGGGAATCTTTGCAGCTGAAAATGAATCCTGCCATCAAGTGAGCCCACGCAATGCAATTGGTTTGCTTCACCAAAAGAGTCTGAATTTTCACTGCTGAATACCTGAACTGGACTGCTCAGGAAAACTTACAAATGGATCCCAGTAAATATTTGCTTAGTGACTTTAATTAAAGGACATATTCAAGAAAAACAGAACTGTTTGTAAACACATGGAGGAGGAAAAATAAATAAATGCTGAATAAATTTCTGAGTGTGAACGAGCGCCTTGGCTCGGCTGCGGAATCTCCTCATTCCTCTTCCTGGCACCCATTAAATGTCAGATCTGGGAACTGTCCCACACCAGCTGACTCACCACAAACTGACAACTTCTGGCCTATCAGAAAAACACAAAATCTGACCGTTTGTGCTACAGCAGGGGCTCTGATCACCCACCCTGCCAGTGGGTGTCAGCACATCTCGGCTCAGGCGGTGCCTCGAGGTGCAGCACCGAGCTCAGCTCCTCCACTGCAGTCATAACTCTGCTCCATGGAGTAATGAGCACTAACAGAGGCTGTACAGCTACTCCTGCATTCTCCTGCTCAGATCACACTCTTATAGTGCCCCACTTTGTGAGAAATACATACATTTATATATATTTATAGTTGACTTCATTTCCCAGCTCAGCGTTACGGCAAAGCCGGTGATGGATTTAAAGAAAACATCTCTCTCACCTTTGCTATCAGGGCTTACATTACTCAAATGGTTGGTAGCCTAAAAATAACACATGCTCATTAATATCCTACATGAACCTGCAATTGTCATGCTCAGACATGGAACTTTAATTTCCTTGAAGGGTCACTCCCAAGGGGCACAGTTTCCTGACAACCCTCCTGAACATGGAGTGTTACTCTCCTTGATCAAAAATACGTTTCACACACAAGTGTATCTCCTTTTTTCCCATCCTTTAAAAGCATGTGTGCTCTCATCTTTAAAAGCATAAATCAGGAGTTCCTCCCTGGCTGCCTAACCAGGATTTTACAACTGAATTATAGTAATTTGCCGCTAACCCCAGCATAAACCTTTCCTCTGATTTTACTATTAATGACTCCGCTGGTGTGACCTTTTTCACAACAAGAGACAGATCAATGAGTAATAGCCACTCGTCCCACTTTCCCTTGGAGAGATTAAAGACTGGGTATGAGGCAGGTGGAGCTTGGAAAGCTTATTAGAAAGTACATGAAGTTTAATCAGACTCTGATTAGAAGCCAGAATGGAGAAAGGAGTGACTCAGGTCTCCCTCATGGCTAATATCTCTCTTATTTTGTTTTAGTCTCTTAGAGCAAGCCAATTAAGCATGTGCATAATTGAGAAATCTGGTCTAAAGGATACAGAGTACTCACTGCAATTGACAGACTTGACTAATTCTTGGGAAAACAGACCCACATCTAAATTTAAATGCACAAAATGTTTCTCACAGTCCTTTTCCTGGTTGCTGGGGGAGAGATTACACTGAAAGAGTCCTGAGGAGGAATGAAGTTGTGCTGGGCTGCATTAAGGGGGGTATGTCCAGCTTTTCTAACCAGTGGCTTTGCTCAACTCACCGTGAACACCCTCTCTGGCTCGCCCTTGGCCCTCATGTTGGTGTCATGGACTTGCTTGAGTATCATCCAAGCTTCATCATGTTTACCAATCTGAAAACACCAAAGAGAAGAAAAGAAAACGTTCAAGCTCCCAGCTCTATAATTTATCAAAGCAATTCTAGAGGTTCAGCAAGGTGGAGAAGCACACAGAAACCCAAAGAGCTGAAAGCATGGTTGGTATTCACAGAGGGCAGCATCTCTGTGCTGGAGAATGGAATTGTCTTAAAACTGCCTGAGGCACAAAAAGGGTCAGGGATAGAGCTTTAAAAACAGGTGAAAGGGAGATGGATGAGAAGAACTGGACTCTCATCCCAACTCTGCTAAAGACTTGCAGGCCTGAACCATGTACTGCTACATTTCCCATCTGTGGAGATACAGAATACTTGCTTAAGATTTCTGAGGTCTGAGTCTTTTACTCAGTGAAATGTCTTTTACTCAGTGAAATGTATTTTGCCCTTTGCTCTGCCACCAGGATTCAGCAGTTCCATGCCCAAACTCTACAAGATATTTTCAAAGTGCTTTTTTTGGACAGATAAAATCCCCATCTCTCTCTACCTTCCTTCTGTACCCCATCTGGCAGTGACACACCAGTCATCAGTGATTGACCCCACAGTCTGCAATCTTTGGGGTTTAAGCAGTCTGTGGAGCAGGTATAGACATGTAGGAGTGCCTTTGCCTCTGAGCTCGTGCTCTGTATGTTTGATGGGACAAAGAAAGACAGACAGTGACACATGAGGGACCTGCCATCCTCTGCTGATACCAGACTGCAAGGTTTGAGATGAATCATCTTACCTCCAGCAAGAACCGTGGGCTTTCAGGCATGAACTTCAGCGCCACCAGGGAGGCGATACAGGGCAGGGCACACACGAGCACAAAGACCCTCCAGCTGTGGAAGTGGTACTTGGTTCCCATGCTGAACCCCCAGCCTGGAAACAGCAAGGACCAACAAGTAAAAATACTGACCAGGAATTGGATTTTTTCTCTGCTGAAGCAGCTCTGAGCTTTGCAGATCTGCCTGGCAGGAGGACAGGTTGAAAGTTTGCTATTCTTAGTACTGGTGGCTCTTGGAGGCTCGACAGCATGTTCAGTAGATAGCAGCAAGTTCATGTTCATTACAGAAATTGGAACATGCTCAGGCTCTGCCTTTTAAGAACCTTTTTTATCTTTGAGTTTAGCAATCACCTAGTGATAGGAACAGCTCTGTGCAGCTGTAGGCAAGTAAGGCTGATACAGGAATAAGAGGCATAATTGATTGCTCCTCAGGGATTTTACCAAAGATTTACAAAGGTTAAATCTCTGATCTAAGAGGCTCATAAGAGACAGCTTCTTTCCATCTCCTGCATCACATATGTATTTCACTTTTCATGGAAGTGAGTAAGAAAAGCAAGGTTTTTTTTTTTTCCAGATCTAAAAGCCTGAGCTTGGGTTCAAACTTAAAAACTTTAAAATCTTAATCCTGCATTTGAGGTAACCCCTCTCCTGCCTTTTTTCCTGGTGTTTGACCAAGTTAGGTATTTCCCTGCTAAGAACTGGAAAGTACAGAATGGAGTACATTGCTCCATTCACTCTCCCTAAGATCAAATCTCATAAGGAGTGTTCAAAGCATTTCTTTTTTCTATAAAACCTTTTTTTTTTTTCACATAAAAATGAAATCATCAAGCAATGGGTTTTGCAGAGGTCTCATCTGAGCCAGTCCTGATGTTCTAATGATTTCACAATGTTTCAACATAGTAGGTGGAACACTGGAAATCAAAAAAGAAGATACAGAAACACAACATCAAAAAGTCATCTGTAAAATTATTGCAATGTAAATATCTAAGGGCTTTTAAAAGCAAATGTTGTTGCTGGTAATAGAATTATTTCTACCTGAAACCACTGCAGTAAGTTTGCCCATTTCTTCCAACAGTCTCTGTCATGTCAATCAAAAGCATGAATATTTCTTTATACTGAATGTGCTTATAATGTGCTAGAAATGAAATGATAGACAGGTAAATGTTAGTGGTTTCCTTTGTGGGTTTTGTGAACTGTCCTACTTTCCTCAAACAGGATTTTGCAAACAGCTGGTGTCACTGAATACTGGGGGAAATAATCTTTTCCAGTAGATACTTGCTTCTGCTGTTTTCCTAGGTTATACACACAAGTTACAAGGAATTTCATGTGACATGCATACTCCTGCTCCTCAAAACACAAGTAAATTTCAGTTTACAGGCATCTACTTTTGCATTCCCACTTCCAGCTGAGGGCAGGGATCCCATTCCACTCCTGCACCCATTTAGTTGAAGTCAGAAGTGGCTTCAGCCCATCCTCACATGCTGGGCAGATGTGTCACCAGGGACACAGCCCTGACAGTGTGGACACTTGGCTAAGGGAAAGCACATGTGCTGTCCTCACTGCTATCATCCACAGCATCCAGTAATTCCCTGATTAAAGTTGCTTATTTTTGATAACTGGATCAATTTTTGCAATATAATCTGTCAATTTTTCCCCAAATGAGCTGACATTTAGATTAAGAGATCAGGCTGTGTAATTCAAGGGATGTATTTGAGGCTTTAGATGCAAAGCAGCCCCATCCAGTCCTATCTGCAGCCTTAGTATCCATCAGTCAATTGTGCAGTCCATTTATGAGACCTCCTGTGAACACTTCAGGTATCTTTATATTTATGTTGGGATGTGTAAGAACTGTTACTACCTGTGCAAGGGTTTGGGGTGGTGTAGTGGTGTAGGAATGTGGTGGTGTAGAAAGTCAAAAGCACAAATTACCGTAATGTGGGATGATGCTCCAGGCCATTGCTGAAGCATAAATGCCACCAATCATCCAGAACATGCAAAGCCAGCTCAGGTGTTCCCCCCTCTTCTCACGAGACAGAAATTCAGAGAAATAGGCAAACACGATGGGGAGGGTGCCCCCAATACTGAGGAGAAAAAACAGCACAGGGGAAAATGAGTCTTCTTCAATGTCTTTGTGGTTAGGATTGCAAGTTTAATGAGGGAAGGTCACACTCACAGATGGGCTGTGCAAAAATGAGGCTGGGAGGAAAAATGCAAATCTCTCATTGGCTGGACTGTCTTAGACATCAGAGATGAACAAGATCCTTCTCATGCTCTAAAGCTGAATTTCCTGTACGGTTTGTACAAACCCAGAGTAATACCCTGCTCATCACTTAAATATCTTCTCTTGTTATTTCATGATCACTCATTTTAGGGGGGCAAAATACAGACAGACAGTGGGAATTGCTGAGAGTCTCATTAGAGGAATTGGAGGTGGGCATTTTTCAGTCTCCCCCACATTTCTGCACAATTTGGGCAGTACCAGGGGAACATCAATGACCAACCTTTCTCACCATTACAGCTCTGAGGGTCAAGAGTGAGCTAACACATCCTAAATGTCAGTGCCATCCTGGCTGGGTACCAGGGATGTCCCTGGCTGGGTACCCTGAGCAGCCTTCCCTGTCCCACCCCACACCCCCACCCTGCCCAGCTGTGCTGGGGCTGCCCCAGGACAGAGGCAGGTTCACCAGGTACCCACCCGAGGCCTGAGATAAGGCGGCAGAAGAGGAAGAATCCGTATCCCTGGACGAAGGAGGAGAGGAAGGCAAAGGCAGCGTTGATTGCAAGTGATATGATGAGGCATTGCTTTCTTCCCAGTTTGTCAGCGAGGCCACCCAGCAAGACAGCCCCCACCATCATTCCTAGGTAGACTATCAAGCCTGCAAGTGGGAGAGACAGTCAGCTTGTCAACAGGGTGGAAATACCTGGAAATACCTACACAGTGCAGAAGTAGATTTTAAAGTGCCCATGTGGCAGCTGATGTTGTCCAGGCATACCATGAAATAGAGATGCTCCTAACCACCCCAAATCCCAGAAGCCAGAAACTCTGCCCGTTGGCAGGACAGAGTTTTCCCAATTTTCCCATCTCGTGCTTGCATCACTTCAGGCAATGTGGACATACCCTCATTTGACCAGACCCACATCTTTCCTTCCCAACCTCGCTGCTCACACATGCCCTGCACGTAAGCAATGGCCAGGCATAAGCAGCTTAGGATGCACGTGTCCCAGCTGTGTGCCACCAACAATACAACAGAAGTCTGATGTCTTAACTCCTCTGACCCCCTGAGTGCAGTGGGATGGAGGATGTGTAGGGAGAGGCTCTGGCAGGCTGCTGTTTATGCTCAGAAAGCTGTGGGAGCAGAGAGACTGATGAAGCGTGGCTAAATCTCTTTGCAGAGTTTCATCTCTTTCACTCTCTGCTTTTCCCAGCTGTCTCTGAAAGGATCAGTCTGTTACCCAGACTCACCTCGAGTAGCTCAGCTACTTCCTTCATTACTGAGCCAAGATCTGGCTTCTAACTAAAGGACAGATTACTCAAGACTGCAGTCTTGGTCTGGAAATTTGAGGAGAAGGGAGAATCTAAGGCTTATCTGGACAGTTTGCTCTATAGAATTATCTCTCTAACATTGCTAAAAAAGATGAATTCTTCTTTTTAATCTGACTTCACTAGATCTTCTACTATAGGGTCCCCAAAAGACAGTCTCAATAACTCATTTAGTGCCAGGCTGATTAGGAGAGGATGAGTTTCCAACCAGGGTAGTGTCCCTGTACCCTGCTCAGTTTGTGCTTGCTGCTCTCCTGGAGAACAGCAAGCTTTTCTACTGCCACTGCTGCAGAAGGGCCACAGATTTTATTGCCTTTTGCTTCATGCAGGTACCCGTGTAAATAGCACTAGCTAATAATGCTCAAAGGTTCAGGAATATTTTTTTTTCATTTATTTTATCTACTTTCCAGCAGGGTTTGAAGGAGAGCAGCAATGTTCCCTGCATCCCTGGCTCTGAGTGAAGGCATCAGATGCTGAGCAGGTAAATACACTGCCTGAACAGGAAACATTCCTGTTCACTGATTGAAGAAACACAGCTAAAAGAAACATTTTTCAGGCATGGCTGACCCTTTAGATATTCATTCCTCACCTTGAACCAAGCTTGGCTTCTCTTGAGAGCCAACACCTTCCCCAGGTTCTGTTCTGTCAAACACTTGGAAACAAGGTGGCAATGAATATTTTTGTAATTCATTAATGTTTAAACCAAACAATCAGTCTGGGTACTGAAGACAGCTCTGTGCCATCCAGCAAAGCCAGCTAAGGGCTAATGCAGTTATCTGGCAGCTGATTCTGTCTTCCTTTGGATTGCAAATGACTGCACTTGATTTAAAATGCATTACTAAATTAAAAGCTATGCAGCAGAGATCCATTGCAGCATTTGAAGGACACTTGCATCACATTGATCAGATGTGGAAAAGTTTGATTTTTTCAATCTCTCTATTCCACAGTGGGGTCACCTCTCTGTGAGTGCTTCTTTTCAATCCACACAATGTCTGATGGGCAGGATTTGTGTGTCAAAGGCAAAAAATCTGTTCTTGTGTATTAAAAGCTTTTGTACCAGAACTGTGGAGCAGGATTTGGCCAACTGTACCTCCACCATGAGCATGTGGATCTGTGCAAGCAATCCTTGCACTCCCTGCCCTGCCCTCCTGATCCAAGCTGTCCTGGTGAGGTGATCTGAAGGTGTGTAAAGGTTTCAGGTACTGATCTGAAGAGAAGATACAGACACATCTCAAAGTCTGGGATCTCTATTCCTATTAACTTTGACCTCCAGCTTGTTCACCGAGGTGCATATTACAAGGGTGAGCCAAAGCAAAAACAGCTTCAGTCCAAAAACTTCCTGAAGGAAGGATCTTAATGCAGTGCTGGATGGCTTAATGCTTTTACCCTGGCTCCTGAGCCACATTTAATGGAACAACTCTGATGGCAGACAGTGGAAGGAAGTGATGATCAGCCCTGTATCTACTCACTGGTGCATCACAGGACCCATCTGGCAGCAAGCCCTGCCAGCACCGCCAGACCCTGATGAGGAAGAAAAAATGATCTGCCAAACTTTTTTTTTTTTCTTTTTTTTTCCCTTTCATTTTTTTCCTTTTTGTATTCTTTTTGTATTTTTTTTTCTAGAGAAAATCCCTGAATGGCAGATGTTCATCCAAATCCTCTTAGTAACAGAAAATGTCCCAGGTCAGGAGGAGGTGGAGGAGATTGTTACTGTTTTCTAGCTGATGTTTTACTACAGTGAGTGGTGAGGGGCAGCCTGTTCTCTGGCCAGGAGAGTGGGCTCAGCATGGGATGTGGCAGTGCTTGAAACTTGTCATCAAGCAAACCCCTGCAGATTCTGACAAAGGAGACCAAACTTGTGATGGCAGGGAAGATTGGATCTCTGCAACTCAGCATCCATCAAACACTGAGCAGATAAATCACAGCAGAGCTGTTAATGTCACAAACTCATCTAGAGGATATTGCTTTAATTAGCTATTATATGATAAATCAGTTGATGCATGGTCCCTCAGAAATATAAAACCATAAAAAATCTGTAGTAAAGAAAATATCAGGGACAACCAGAGACTGTCTACTTAGCCAGGTTTTGAGGGAAGGATCCTGGTTATGGAAATATGTGCTTCAGGGTTGAAACAAAATCAACACAACACTTCATTATCATGGAGAGGNTTTTTTTTTTTATGGGGGGGGTTTTTTTTTTTTTTTTTTTTTTTTTTTTTTTTGGTGAAGACTGCATGTTCTGTCCAATGTAATTAAAATTTTGGGGTAGCTGCTGCAGAACACTCTGTCAGCTGATGGATCTCGGGACCCAGGGTGCAGAACAACATCTGCTTTGCAGATTGCAGTGTCAGTCCTGGATTGACAACAGGGTGGCAGGGACCCAGGGAGGAGTGGAACAGCCTCTTTGCAGGGAGACAATCTTCCAGAAAACACAGTGATGGTTCCTACCTCTGAAAAAGATCCATCTTTTGTCAAGGAAACTAAAAAGAAAAGTGATCACAAAATGGTATTTCTTTTGCTGGCTTAGTTCTGTCCATCCAATATTCTCCAGAACAACATTACAATGGTCTGCACCAGATTCCTGATTTCTAAACTTGGCTTCAGACCACAGACTGTGCTAGGAGGGGTCAGCTTCCCAATTGACACATAAGGTGCTCAGATGAAATGTTAAGGACAACTCTGAATAAGCCATTATCTGCAGGCTATTCCACAAGTCCTGGAGCATAATGAATGCCTGTGGGAAAGTCTGCAGCAGCCTCCCATAAAAGTGGTGGAAAACCAAAGAGCTGAAATTCTATGAATAAATTTTGGGTTATGACTCATCCATTGCTGAAGTTATAAGGAAAATATGTGACCACTGACTGGGCTTATTCCCACTAGAAAAGGGGTAACATATTTAGCATTTTCACACTAAGAAATTTATTAGCCTTTACTGAAGTTGTGTGCTCTGTATTAGACAGGAATTTGAAGTTAAAAGCTGAAGTTTTAGGAATAAGGAAAGGAATATACTGCAGATATGTATATGGCTCTCAGTGTGCTAAACTGTATTTTTAATTATTTCAATATAGTTAAAAGTAGATTTCTCAGGGTTTCAGAAAAAAAAACAAAAAATTCAAGGTTTACCTAAATCTGCATCACAAGCAAGATTTTTTCTCATTGTCAGTTAATGGGATTAAAGTTCTTAAAAAAAGAGGCACATCTAAAAATAATCCCTTTTATGACAGGACAAAGACTTGTGAAAATTTGAGCAGAAAAACCCCAAACAGCTCACTGAGAAGAATTAGTCCCAGAGTCCCTGGGGCTGTCAGGGAGGTGAGGAGGCTGCCTGGGCCCAGGGTTGTCTCTGACTTGCATGGAGCCAGTAACCACAGGAATGGGAAAGCTCCTGCCTGCCTTCCAATCCCAGGCCACTACCAGTACAGCCCTATAGTAAAAAACACAGACTCTTGAAGAGGGAAAGCATTTGGACAGAAAATTATTAGAACCTTATATATTCTGTAGTTCAAATTGTAATAAAAAATAAAAAATAAAAAAATAAAAAATAAAAGTTCAAATTGTAATAAATTCCTGGTGCAGAATCTTTAGGGATGCACCTTATGGACACAAACAAAACTTTGTGAGTTAGGTCTGGGCAGTTTGGGAGATGAATGTGATGAATGTGATCCAGTTGTAAGTAACTGAAAGAGAACAATAAAGCAGTGATAGTGCTGACTCTCTTGTCTCACAGTGATGTCCCAGAACAGGGGAGCGTCTTCACAGAGGATGAGCTGAAGGTTGATGGCCTTTTTTTCCATTTTGCTCAGGGTGATGATGCTCCTTGGGCTGCATCTTGGGCTGAGTGTTTCTAACTGAGAGCAAATTTGCAGCCAGGAATCCATGCCTGACAGGGGCAGGTCTCACCAGGTCTGTGCCAGGAGTCCATGGCCATGGAGGGGAAAAAGAGGCAGCATATAACCATGGCAGAGCAATGGAGACATAGTTGGGCTTGTCTGTGCTCAGCCAGAGGAAAAAAAATGAAGTGGAGAAAAGCCATTGAGCTCTGCAGAGGGGATTAGGATTTACTGTCATATCAGGTGAATTCAGGTCAATGAGGAGCTGTGACCAGATTTTATCTCAGCTGATAATGAAACATCCTCTTCACACAACTAAAAGCAGGCATGTTGTACACATTCTAACCTGACTCACACAGCCAAGCTTGAATTGCTACATAAAAGCATAGTTACTTGTAAGATTTTTTTTCTAGCTTTTTTAATCTGGCATTGTGAGGTGAAGAGTCTGTAATATGATATTCTCCTTAAAAAAATATTATTAAATCATAAAAAGGAGAAGAGAGCCTGAAAAAGTAATTTTATTCTCCACCTTGGTGTAGCTGTTTTACAGTTATGGGTAAAGCCCTTAAAAATTTCCTTGTCTCAGTTAAGTGAACTGTGAAATGACAATAACACAACTGCAGCTCTGGGAGCAGGGAGGGCTGATGCTTTAACTGTGCTTCCAGTTTTTTATATGCAGGATGTGAAGAAGTTTAAAACATTACTATGTCATTATGTTTTATACTTGTGTACTTACTGCTCTGTGCTTGCAAACATAATATTTAGTCCTCTAAGAAGTGATTTATAGCATGTAAAGATATATATTTGTAACATATTTATCCAAATAATGATACTGTGTGCCTTTCAGCAGCTACAAAAATATAATTTTTTATTACTCTTTTTATTATCCTTAGCATATTAAAAAATGCTTCCAATAGGATGTATCGTACTGAGAAGGAATATTCTGTCTCAGTAAATTTAAGAACTGAATTATTATTTTGACTACTGCTGATGAAAGCTCAGCAAAGTTGATCTGTCTGATGAATATGTAAAAAGTAATGTTGTTACATGTTACCAAACTTATTCTTAACAACTTGTATTATAAGTTGATTGAATCAAACTGCTAAAATATGCATACTGGTTTTTTTTTTGTTTGTTTTTTTTTGTTTTTTTTTTGGTTGAGTTTTATTTTTGTAATACCCCTGAAATCATCTTTAAAATAGCATTTATCATAACTGAAAAACTCCAAATACGTGTTTGGTCCCACTCGGGATATTTCAGGCTAAAATAGCTGTTAATTTGCATCTGATGGTGAGATGTTTATTTTCAGAATGAAATGTAAACGTTTCCTAAGATGTGTCATATCCATTTCACACATTTCATGAAACACTGTGGGCATCTGTTTATTTGCAATTTTTGCATAATTTGGCCATAGTTTGCTTGATATTTTCCCATGACTGCTTTCCAAGGGAGAAAAAATATGCAATATGCAGAGTGTTTAATGCAAAATGTCCTTTTAACAGAAGCTGAACTTCACTAAATTGGTCTTTAGGAGGCATCTGCTTTATCTCTCTTATTTGTCTCTTCCTATTTCTGCTGGAGTTTGATTACTCACCTGACTCATTTCCCAGTTTTTCCCTCCTGGGCTCTCTTGTCATGGCTGAGACCTTGTGTGTTTAAATGTTAGCAGCTGCCTGGAAGTGACCTTAACTGCTCCTGGGAAAACCTGGTTATGTTCCCTTAGCTAAAACGTGGGAGATAATCAGTTCCTTGGGAATAAACACCAGCTTATCTGTAGATGTTTATTGGTACAGGGGGATAAGGCAGTAGCTCATGTGTGGATAATATCCCTGCTTCCCTAAAACTGTGGGATAACTTGAGGGAAAGCTGTGCCTGCTCCAATCACCCCTCTGCTCCTCCTGTGCAGACACACCCGTGCAGGGCTCTCACTGCACATTAGAAATGGAGCTGAAGGCTCCTTGATTGCCCCCAAATCAATCCCTAAGTGTATCTGAACCCTGATCAGCGTGCACTGCCACAGAGCACTGAGGGAATGGATTCACAGAGGGACAGGAGCTTGTCTTGGGCACTCTGAGCTTTGTGGAGAGACATTTTTCCTAGCTGCATGTGGATGGGAGCTGAAGCTATCCTAGGAAAGATTTTGATGATTTTGTTCTTATCCCCATCAATAGCACTTCCTCAGCCTCCCCCTTGAGAAGCTCATATCTGCTGTCCTTGTGCCCCAGCTGCTCAGAAAGAGATGAAACCTTCCTGCAGGGGCAGCGTTTGGGACACCAAGCTGGGCTGGAGGCAGGGCTGCACCCACATTGCATGTCCCTGCAGTGCCCTGCTACCTGTCAAAGCTCCAACACCTCCTTTTCTCTGCTGCTCCCACCCCTCATTTGGCACAAAGGTCTCCTTCCCCTCTCCAGACCCAGAGATCTGCACTGTTCCATCCCATGCCCTCCAGCAGCCCCCTGCCCACCCCAGGCTCATCACACTCTCCTCTTTATGCCTTGGGTGCTCACTACTCACACCAGAGCACTGCTGGGGAGTGTAAGGCTTTCCCAGCCATGCTGAATTCATTTTCACAAAGAGCCATCTCACAAGCCTCAGATCCAGCAGACAAGAAAGGGTGTTTAACAAATAAGATGGACTGAAACAGAGACCTGCCCCATGTACACCACCTATAAATAACAACTGCATGCTACCACTCCCCTCCCTGCCCCAAACAAAGATGAACCAGCTTTGATTGGTTTTAGAAAAATCCTTTTTCCCCTCATAATGAAGTAATGAAATAGTTTGAACACAAGCTTTGACAGCAGATCCCCCCCAAACAGACAAGCTAAGGACAGGAGAAATTGTTCTGCAAAATCAGGTTCTCACAAGCTGTGTTTGAAAGTGGGCAGGAAAGGCAACAAGAAGAGTTCTCTTCCCTCATTAGCAGTCCCAGATTAGCTCTGTCAGTGCGCAGGAGGCTGGAGCTGGGATTGGATACGGACCCAAATGTCTCCTTGCTTATTCAGAGCTTATCAGAACAGCCTGAACTTTCAGCCTTGCAAATACTGAGCTGGAAAAAGCAGAACGCGCTCTCTGGGGAGATTTCGTGTTCATTTTTACCTGCGGTTGGGCCAGAAATACTTCAAAGTTAGATTCCCTTGTGACATTTGAAGTTTTCTCATTCAGGAGCCTGCCAGAGCCTGAGCTATACAGAGGTGGATATTTATGGGGTCAGAGTTTCAGAAAATCTCAGCTTTCATAGAGTCACCAAAATAAATGACCTGCTTTTCAAAAAAGGTCTCATCACTGAAAAGACACCAAGCCTTGTGTCCCACAGGGAGCTGGTGAATTCCAAAGTCCCTTTGAAATCAGGATCTAATTGTGAGAGGTTTGCTTTTAGATATCTGACTGGAGATATTTCAAGCTAGAATTTTTAAGTGGTTTGTGAAGCAAAAAAAGTCAGTACAAATCTGGCTAGCTATAGAAAGAAAGATCCCAATCCCCAAGCTCAAAGAAAAAAAAAGGAGAAACAGAAAAGTGAATATGACCTCAGTACACCAAGAGGAGCTATTTATATAGGGATAATTATCTATTGCCTTTGTCACATGAAAATAATGTAAATAGAATGAAGTCAATGGCTGGGGTCTAGTCCCAAATCTGCATTTACCTTGCATCAGGCAGGGCTTCTGGGCCAGCATTTGTGATCTACAGTCCTAGTACATGTCCACCAAGGCACACTCTCTCCCTCCTCAGTTATTCCAAGAGTTATTTTATTTCCCTTCCAGATGCTCTGTCCTACTGCGTGGCTGGCTCTCACTACAGACCATGCTGGATCCTGTCCTAATTCTTGGAGATCTGGGAGGCTTTGCTGTTTTGGCTGATGGAATTTGGCTCCCCTATTGTTCAGGGGAAAAAATTGTTTGTCCAAACCTTTCCACCCAGTCTCACTCCCAATAACTAATCCTTGTATTTTGACCTCAGGGAGATGTCAGTAGTGATGCAAAAGGGATGTTGCCAGTAGCCTCAGCTTTAATCTACATGCTGCACTTTAATTGCATTCCACAGACCTAAAAAGAAACCTCCATTGACAACATCTCATCCAGGACATATGAGCAAACTAAGAAGTCAGCAGGTAGAAGGAACTGACTGCATGGTTGATTTGCCAGTTGGGACTTTGAGCTGAAGAAAAGGGAAACCTGTAGTTTCTAACAGCTTTGAATTTTGAGTCACTAGATCCACCTTCAACTTTTCATTTATTTATCCTTGAACACCCCTTGAGTTTTGCCCTGTGGACCTACAAACTGTGAGCTGCCTTGCCCAGATCCAGCCCACTGTGATCAGACAGGCAGTGGGGGCACAACACACTCTGGTGCAACTCTGCTGCTCATCAGCCTGTGAACCCCTTCTGAGTCACCCCACCCAAGCACAACCATGCATGACATACAACACAAGAAGTCATCAGAAGGTCCTGAAATCAGCTGGTCACCAGAAAAGGTGTCCCAGCTGCTTCTCACTGCATTAGAAGAGCTGTTTGCCAGTGGCACTTACCCAGCATCCCTTTGTTGGAACTGGACAAGCACATATCCTTCTCTGCACTGGGAAGAACAAATCCAACCACAAACACCTCCACCCCATCTGCCATCAGTGCCAACCCTAAAACAAAGAAGAGAGTCCACTGGAAGCGTCCGTGGCCACACTCCTCAATGATGTTCTCGTACTGGTGAGCGAGCTGCTCCTCGTCCTCCATCCTCTCTGCCATAAGGTCAGCACGGTCTCTGTACTCATCATCCACAGCAGGAGCTCGCTTCTTCTGCTTTTCTTTGATGTCATCTGGGTGTGGGATCCCTTGGTACTCCCCCTCATAGACCTCATCATCCTCATCGTGGCCTTCTGTAACGTCGCTCTGGGCGTCCTCCTCCTGCGCGGGCTCGTCCCCGCCCCGGTAGTAGCCGTCGTTGGGGGTGTCGTAGTTGCCATCCTGGTACCTGTAGTCATCTGAGACCTGGTTTGTGTTTCTGTATCCACCATCCATTCTGAATGGAGGATTCTAAGTGCTGTAGGTCACGGTGAAGATGTTCTAAAACGTGTATGGGTTTGTGCAATTTCTGGCGTTGGTTACTTGAACATATCCTCCCTCTGTTCTTTGGAATTGATGGGATGCACAGCTTCCCAGGCTTGGAGGGAGAATTATGGATAAAGGTTCTCTCTGACAGAGTCTCACGCAGCTTCTGGTAACGCTTCACTTTTCAGCTGTCATTTGTGACTTGCTGGTTTCTGTGCTTTGGGTGAGAAAAGCTGTCTGGGGAACAGTGAGGGAACAGCGAGTTGCACAGCCAGGGAGCTAGGAGGATTTGACAGGTTTTTCCTGATTCATTGTGGTGCTGAAGGTCATGTCCTGAGAAAGAGGAGACAATAGCAATGAGACACCAGTAAGCTTGCAAGCACACATGTACTGAGTTCAATGCCCAACATTTTGAATGCATGCTTTTCCTTTGAAAAAATATGGCAACAGAGGAATGTTTTTGCATCATCAAAACCCAAAGCCTCAGAAAAAACAGAGCATTAAAATGTACCAAGTTCATTTGGAACCCAAAGTAGAATTTGAAGTACCATGTGGTCCCAATTTCTGTCATTCCTGGAAGTCCTGCCTCCCCTTTGTGCTCCTGCTTTCCACAGAGATCAGAACAGCTCTGGGCTGGGTTGCTGGAACAGAGCTCTCAGGTTGCTAAATATGTTTCCATCCATCTCCTCAGAGTACTCCCATCCCTGGTCCATACAACTGGCTAGCATCACCATGAGACCAAATATGATCTTGGTTTTCTTTTTCATCCAGATCCCCACAATAATTCTATTTATTGGCTTCTTTTTTTCCCCAGTGTCTCTCCATCTGTATGCCAGATGCACAACTGGCATGCAGCATCTAACAAGATAAAGTCACCAAAAGTCACACCAAGCTCTGTTCTCTCCATCTAAACATCAACAGGGGATGATTTTCACAGAGAGCAAAAAAACAAAGCTAATACAGAATCACTGCTGTCTGCAGGGAAAAGCAAGGGAAGTCAAGACACATCTAAACACATACTCCTTCTGGACACCTGATCTCCATTATTTTGCAGGCAGTTTCCAGCCAGCTGGCTCTCCAGTGCTCCCCTGCCTCACACAGCTGTAGACACAGAGTTTGGAAGGAGAAGCACATGGGAAAGGGAGTGGAGTCACGCCAGAGCAGCCAGCACAGCGTAGGCAAGCACAGAACACAGACTTTGCTTTAAGCTTTGAGCTACTTGCCTAAATAAAGTGTAAATGAGGTATGGATTGACATGGGCAGGCACAAGCCTGAGGATGTGTGGGTGTTGTTACCTACACAGGCAGTTGACCTATAGAAGCGCACGCAAACGCACACACTGTAAATAACAGTGCTATATGCAGCTAAAATGACTTCAGAGGAGAAATTCAGTAGCACTCTCTATACTAAAATGCTCAGAGGGGCATCACTCCTGCTGCAAATGCTGTGATTTTCTGGCAGCCCAAATGCTCAGGGTAAGGAAGGAGCAGAAGCCTGACTCCCCTGCAGGGATTAATGGCCATGCCTTGCCTGTGCTGTTCATGGAGCTGCTCCAAGGAACTTCATAGAAGCTTCCTCTGCACTTCTGCTTATCTACCTATATATTTGTGGCCCATAATTACAACATAGCCTCTGCAGAGCCTGCCAGAACCTCTTCCTTTTCTCTGCCCCTCTGTTATTTGTCACCACATTCGACATGTTTCCTCTTCCCTTTCTTTATGCTGAATCACACCATACATGTTGCATCAAGTGAAAAAGGCAACAGGGCATTCTTCCAGGGCTCAAAAAGAGTGATCAATAAAGCAATGGAAAAAAAAAATTTAAAATGCCAAGGGCATTCTGATGAGGTTATAATGATCAGGAGTCTACAATGCAGGGAGCAGTAAAAAGAAGTATTTGCAGAGGCACCAAAGCTGTTAATGTGCAGGGGATTTAATATATCTGACAGCTATCAGAAGCACTTAAGTGAGTTCTACAGCTCTTGTTTCAGTGCTGGAGTGTTACCTTTAACAGTTAAAAAAAGTCCAAAATTGCTTTTGAGTCCCAGAACCTCCCAGTCCTGAAATAACTTTCTTGATTACACAAAGATTTGTGTCACGATTGAACATTGTGTTCTCCAAGGCAGTAAAATGCCATTCCACAGAGACATATTTTCTTTTGAAAAGTAGGGGCAAGAGGCTTTTATTTAAAGAGAAAAAACAAAAGGACAATATGTGCAAAAGAACATTAGGCCTTGCTTTGGAAGTCTTTTAGAATCATCTGCTGGCAGGTCATGCTTCAAAGCGACCTCAGATGTTGGAGCAAGAAGAGCAGTGACCTCAATGTGTTTGTCCCTTTCTGGTTGCTACAGAACTGAATTGAAAACTCGTTTTAGGAAATGAAGTAACAACAACACTAATGATCAATAGCAGAACTGATCAGACTCGGAGTCTCCACAGACCTTATCTCTCTTTTCAAAAGCTAAAAGTATGTTCTTAAAGACCAAGTGCTGGAAATCTTTTTGTTCTCTATTTAAAAGCTGCTGAGGCTTAAAGCTGGGCTCTTTGCCTCCCACAACAAGAGGACCAAAGATCACAAACTTAGAAAAGACCTATTGAAGCATCCTTGCTCTTTCATTGACACACAAAGGCTGCCATTTACCAGATGGAATCACGTCTTGGGCAGCTAAAAAATAATGACATGAGCTGAGGAGTCTCATCCTGGTGAGAGTCACCTGGATGGAGAAGAACAAGTACTTCAGAGAAAAGATCATGGCAAAACATAGTGACTGGGTTCCCATTCAGTTTGTAGGATGGATATTTTCTGGGATCACCCTAGGAGAAGGACAGTGCAGAGAGGCAGGCTGTAACTTCAGAACACTACACTTTTTGCATTTCACACCACTTGTTTTCTTCCGTTGCCACATATGCACAGGCTGATTCACTCCAGACCTGATTCTTTAACACCCTTTCACTCAAGCTGAGCTGCACTCACTCATTAACAGCCCCATTTAGCATTTAGATGCGAAATCATGATGTGTCATAAAGAAGGCAGGCTTGGCTTGCTATAATTACCCCTCCCAGTGATGCATGAGCGCTTGAGACAAATATACACATCACACCAAGCCTGCTGTAGCAGGGTGGGTGGCAGTTTCTTCTCCCAGATAACAAGCAACAGCACAACAGGAAATGGCCTCGGGTTGTGCCAGGGAAGTTTCAGACAGGATATTAGGAAAATTGCATCATCAAAAGGGTTGTCAAGCATTGGAACAGCCTGCCCAGGGCAGTGGTGGAGTCACCACCCCTGGAGGTGTTTAGAAGAGATGTAGATGTGGCACTTGGGGACATGGTTTTGTGGTGGGCTTGGTATTGCTGGGTTGGACTTAATGGTCTTGCAATTCTTTTCTGATCTAAATTATTCTAATTACAGCCCTTTGCCCCTTAAAACTATCAGTTCCTTTCTGAGGCACACAACTGAGGTTTAAACACAGAACAAACTCCATAAGGCAGAGCCTGCAGGTGCAGGAAGGCAGAGGCAGGAAAGCCTCATTCTGGATCTCCCCAAAACAGCCCATTAAACTGAGTTGGACACAGAAACCTGGAATACATCAGAATTCAGATCCTTTCCTCATTTCTTTAAAATACACTATGCACTTTGCAGTTTCTTGTACTCTTCAGCTCTTTAGTTAGCTCAGATGTTGCATACTTAGCCAGAATTCAGGCATTTGAGCTCTGCAACTTAAAATAGGAATCTAAAGTCTTAGATATCCTCAAAATAAAATGGTATCTACTCTAGGAAAAGGGATGTTTAAAAAAGGCAGATTAACACCTTCATTTGCCCCTGTGAGAGGGCACATAGGTAAGTCTGGCATGCTGAGGTGATAAACAGGGGGCTGGAGAACAGCAGAGCTTGGAGAGATGCAGAGAAGGGAGAGCTTCTTGTGCCTGGTACTGAATGAAGAGAGGGCTTGTCAGAGAGCTGGGCCCTATCAGAGAACAGAAATCACGTCAAATTAGTGAGCAGGGCAGATATGAGCAGGGTTTTCTTATGAAATATTGCACCTTGGGGCATGATGGATTTTCTGGAAAAGCGAAGAGAGTGAGGATGTTGCTTTGTGGGAGCACAAGCTGTGGGTGCACACACATAAATGCATAATGCACATCCATGGTGGGATCCAGCAGGAGAGAGCCAAGGCTGGGAGCTGCCTTGCTGCATGCTCAGAAAGGGAGAAACTCCAAATCAACAGCAGGAGGGAGAGGTCATTTGAACACTGAGGAGATGGAGCAGGACAGGGACGCTGTAAAAATGCTTTCAAGGGATTTTTAGTATTCACCAGAATAATCCCTGTAAAACAGATGGCAGAGCAGTTTAATATTCTGCCTGAAGGACAACTCCTCCTGCAAAACATCCTCACCCCAGAGCTGCTTTCTGCTGACAGCAATGGGAAGGTGCCCAGATCCTACAGTGACCATAAGGACATCCTGCAGTCACAAAGCTGACTGTAAAAAATGCCCTCAGAAGAAATTTTCCTCACTGAAAGGAGAAAGAAGATTATGTAGATAGGTTTGTGTGAAGTTCCAATCTCAGATTCTTAACGAGGTTGCAATTAATGGATCTGTTTGTACACAGCAAGGGGCGGATTTTTGAGGTGTCTAACAAACCACAGCTCCCAGGGGAGCAGCATCCTGCATTTCAGGCAGCCAGCAATGACACCAGGGAGTGATTTCTGTGCTGCTGGGTGGAAGTGCTGCAGGCTGAGCATCCTGGGCTCTGTCCCTTGGCTTCCTGACATCTCTGTCCCTGCAGACCCCACACCAGGACAGCACAGCTTTCCTCTGGTGGGCACTGCAGATCCCTTGCAGCTGTGGTTATATGAATATATTCATATATGGGCAGCTTGTGTCCCCAAAACCTTAAACCTTAAATAAACCAGAATCTGGAGAAAAGAGGTCTCTGTGCTCCCAACTTCACAGCTGAGGAGCTGTCAGGGAAAGTGTTCCCAGGTCTTTGTCAGCTTTTCAATGAAGTCTTGCAGTCTCGCATTTTAATTTTTTTAAATAAAAATTTCCCTCTTTCCAAGTAGTATAAATAACAATGATAATTTTTTTTAATCTAAAAATTAGGTGCAGCCCCATAATTCACAACAAAAATGCTTTTAGGTCAAGTCCATTATAAATTCTTCATCTTATACTGTCCAAAGTTGCCCTTTCAATTGGCATCAAAGAACAGAAAAATAAAAGGAGGCATATAAAGACTTGTTTCATATTGAAACAAAATATTTCATTTAAGAAATGCCACCCTGCCAGCTGTTTGATCCATTTTTTATTAGAAACATTCATTGAAACTGATTTTTCCCCCTAAATAATTCAGGTTTGGAAAAATGGCATGTTTTTATCAATCAAAAATGTGACAAGAATTCTGATTATGCTCTCACAGATGTAAATTATCTCAGGTGCACCTTTAAGAAGACAATATAGATACATGCAATATAGGAAAATAATCCTGCTATTTATATGTATATGAATAAAAGTATCTGACCTCTGTGAGGCAGAAAGGGGCTTTTCCTCTACAGGGCTCTGATTATTGTTGAGGGTTTTTTGGTTGATTTTTTGTTTTTAGGGATTTTTTTTTGCTAACATTAAAATTGCTGCTGCAGCCACACAATTCAACATCCAGAAGAGAGCTGAGCAATATCATCATTCTCCTGGACAGATGGCAAGGCTGGGTTCTTGGCAAGGATCCTGCAGAGGGAAAAGCAGCAGGATCTGAAGAGAATTTATATGTGAGGGAAGGTAGGAAAAGGAAATGAGGGGGCTTCGAAAACAAAAGGGTAGAAACCAAGAGAAATTTGAAGTGAAGGAGCAAGAGCAGGGATTAATGGTCCAAATTAATGTGTACTCAGAATAAAGGAGGAAATGTCCAGGGAAAGATGGAAGCCCTGACATATTATTGATCCACAAACTGTGGAAAAAAATGCTTTGTAATAACAGCAGCCTTCATATGCAAGATTATAAATGCATCTGATGCCATTTCTGTTAGAGATCAGCCCTAAGCCTTATTAATTCTTGCTTGACTTTTTGCATCTCTCTTTCACTGCCAAAATAACAGGAGAAAAGTCTCAGAGCATAGGATTCTGAAACACTTTTGGAAGAAGTTGGCTGTGGATCACTCAGTCAAAAAAAACCCAACCCAACACAACTCAACCCAACCCAAACCACACCAAAGACTGAACATTATTTTAGGGGGTGATTGTATCAAAATAGATCACAACTCTTGTGGATCTTCAGCAGTCACTTTCCTTCCTTTTCCTCTCCATCAAATATCCTAATCAATGGTGGTGAAGAGCAGTGTGTCCCTGGGGAATTTCCAGGTTCTCAGACCTGAACACTGGCCAGTGAATCTGTGATTTAATCAGCTGAAGACCTGGTCTCTTTTTTCCCAAATACAGATCAGCCCTTGGGATGCAAGTTTCTACAGGGTTTTAGACAGGTAAAAGAACACTATATGCATCACTAGGGAAAAAAATCCATTCTGATTCTTCTCCAGTCTCACAAGACTGGAAGTAAATTTTGCCTTTACAATTAATGTCCAAAAGAAACCATGGTCATCAAGTATTCCTGAAGGAGGGCTGTATCACAGTCCCAGGTTGAAAACCCATTGCAACTGGATCAATACCAGATCCAGTATCATTTCTGAGGGCTCTTTTCTGTTCTTGTTGCAGAAAATCAAGCAGGATATATGAGTTTAGTTTCTTTACTCAATGACATTGTAGCTGGAAGCAAAAACGAGCTACTTTGCCATCAAAGACAACAAAATTACATGGAAGGGCATATTAGTATATGTTTTTCAAGTGTAAAATTATGTGTTAATGGCTACAACAATCAACTGTGGCTGCAAACACAGGAGGCTAACTGGGTCTGACAGCAAGGGATTTAAAAATCAAAGTCTGTAGCAGAGCTTACCTTTAAAAAGAATTTGCTTTGGACTGTGAAAAAAGAGGTGTCTTTTGTTATAGCTTCAGAGAACAGCACTGTATTAAGTGAAAACTAAGGAAAAAACTAGTTTCTCTTGAAACTTTTTTATTATTAAGAAATTGTTTGATAGATATGTAACACAGGTTCAAAAACTCTCCATGGAGCTTGTTAAGCAAGCTATCTGTGCCACAGATTCTGTAAAGAAGAGCAAGGTATTTCAAAGTCATTGGCTTGAAATCATCTGGTTCAAAGAACAGAGTTTCAGCAGTACAGATGGCACCTACTGATTGCTCCCCTACAGCACAGGTAGGACACACAGGGTAAAATCCTCTGTGCAGTGTAAAAAACCTTCATTTGCTCAGAGATGCTGCCAGGGTCTCTGGGGTGGGACTCATTTATTCACTGCTCCCACACTGTAGGTTGGAAAAGATTGGTGCATATGCAATCCTGATATACCAAGAAATGCAGGGAAACCAGAGCTGCAGTATTTAGTGTGTTACCAACAGCCCTGATTAATTATTTAGAGAAAGCATTTTAGTTCAAAATTCTCTGCTACAGAGTTTATCGAACTGAAGTTCTCCTACAGTTTCTGGATAATCTCTATTGATCTGTGGTGGGTTTTACACATCCCTGGGCAGGTGCACACTGTGTGTGTTTGTTCCACCAGGAGAAAATATTTATTGCATTACTTGATCCTACAGTCCTGCATTACACAATGTTCTGTGAGGAGAAGCTGTTGTCTTTGAAGCTGAAGCATTTACAGTAGCCCTTGGATTTGGAGCAGAGATGGACAGGGTATGAACACAAATAGTTCAGCAGTTTGATTGAACTCTCCTGATTTATGCTGAGTCACAATCTGGCTGCACTGCTCCAATGCCTGCACATCTTTTCATTCTCACCCATCCCACTGGGGGAGATTTCTGGTTTCCAGCACATTAAACACTAAAATGCCATTGCCTCATGTAGTGGTAGTGGTGGTGGTGACTCTCACAGCAAAGTGGCTGTGGGCTGAATTCAGCTTGTAATCCACTATGATGTGTTATGAACTAAGGGACAGAAAGTCCCCCCAGACTGTTAGAGGCAGATTATACCCCAAACTCTGATACTCTGTTGGTGCAGATGCTTTAAAGGTCATATCTAAGACAGTATGTGCTACAGCAAGCTGGCACAGCAAACATGCAGCAGATGAAACAAGGAACAAGCATCAGTCAAGCAGAATAAACAGGTTTTTGTGAAGTTAGGGGCACAGATTAGCGAGCTGGGTGTTCATGAGATAGATACAGAGAGGAATGTTTAACAGTAGGAGTTGGAAAGCAATGGCTTAGCAACACATATCTATATAAGGAAGGACAGTCTACATTAGGATTCCAGAGAAAGGCCATAAAAGGTCAATTTGATGAGTTGAATATGGATAATGAGTTGAGACAGATGGTGTAAGAGTAGGGTAGCTAATAAATAATGAACAGACTTGCTTCAAGGAGCAAACACAGGGAGAAGTCACAGCCGAGAGCTTAGTCAGAGGAGAGGTGGTGAAGGGGAAAAGAACAAAACCATGGAGGATGGAGGAGAATCACAGCAGGAAGGCTGGTGGGAGAGGAGTGTCTGCTTTTATGTGCCAGAGTTTTGTGGAAAAGATAATTTACCCTAAGAAAACTTAGAAATGCATATGCCTGAGCTGGAATTTGGCCATCTTACTGAGATTAAGAATTTTTTAGCTGAGAAATTACTCATGGTCTTTAAACTTCTTCCAGAAATCAATGTCCTCTTCTCCTCCTCTCCCATTACCACAGCAGCTAAGCAGCCTAGAGTGCTCCCAAGTCCCATCAAAGGATGGGGAAAGTTCTCAGGTTTGGTTTGCACATCATGACTCGAGGCAGAGAGTCACTAAAACTGCATCTGAGCATGGAAATAGAAATGCTGTGTGCTGTCCCCCATATTCCAGGGACCCTGCCAACAAGCAAGGGGTAAGCGTTTATTCTTCAAACCCAGCTATCCTCCACCTGATGACCAAAATAAGGCAAAGCTTTGCTGCCCCACAAACATTTTCCTTAATGTGGAGCTGAGACACAAACTCCAAGCTGGACACCAAGTAATACTTAGGGGTGTCCCAATGTAGATGCAAATAAAGGAGCTTTCCCAAAATCACCTGGGGGAGCCATATCAGAGCCAAACAACCAGCACATGTTTCTGCTATTTCCTTGTCTAAATATCATAATGAGCTAGAATCTTTACTGCTTATTAATAAACCAGCTTCTCTATCAGCATTGCACCTGGCAACATAAACCCATAGGAAATTGGATGTTTATTCAGAAACAACAGTGCCCTAGTGCCCTTTCATGAATTTAGCATTTCTACATGTGTTTGCCCTTGAACAGCTTATTAGGTTTAACCTTACTGGGCTTGGAGGCCCTGACAAGCTCCCAAAGAGGACTGTAAGCAATAACCTTGGAAGTAAACTGCTTGCAATTCAGCAGATTCTGCCCGTGTCAGACAGCAAACATCCCTGATTAACTATAAACTGCTTAGCTTATTGGCAAAGATGTGCCTCTGGCTACAAAGGGGATTTTTATTTTATCACACTTGCAACCTGAGTTATTAAATAATGAGCTGCTTAATTAACTAATTCATTAATACATGGCTGTGATGAATAGATTTGCTCCAGCGACAGAGCCATGAAAGCAGAAAAGCCTTGAGTGATTTCTAAGTACTGCTTTCTTTCAGGAGGGATTTTATTTCAGCAAGTATCCTTATTAAATTTATTTTCTTCTTTCTCCTGCCTTTACCTTACACAGCAGCCTTGAGGTGTGCTGTGTCTGTTTACCCCTAGCACTCCATGCTCTTGTCCTTTTCTCCTTTCTGCCCTGCTACCCCTTTCCTTTGGATCCATGCAGCCAAAGTGTCTTCAGAGTGTTGTGCCACAAATCAACCCTTTGCCCAGTGCTCCCACACTGCTGTGGCCAGGATGTCTCATCATCCCCCTCTCAGGTGGGAGGTGACTGTGCTGTTTCAGGTACTGATAAAAACCCATCACTTATTGCCCATGATCACCTTCCCACTGCTGGGAGACCAACCAACCTCCCCGCTAATGGAGACAAAATCATTTACTGCACCTCACAGCAGCCTGTGCAGGGTTGTTATCTCCTGTTTTTCATGCCATTGGAGTGTGTCTCTAACAGAGACATTTCCACAGGCTGGAAACCCCTCCTGCCATCAGGAACAGCTCTTTCCCAGCCCAGGATGCTCAGGCATCAGTCTCTGGAGACAGCTGCTCGCCAGCTCCAGTGGAGTGTACAAACGCAGTGGCCATGCCAGGATTCTCTCTGTTCCCAGAAATCCCCTGTAGGCTGTCACAGACACAGCCAACCTTATGCTTCCATCATGCCTTTTAATAGGTTTGATCCCTGTGTTTTCCTTTGGGGCTGCCCAATGATCAAGGCTAAAGGGGCACAGTTATTATGAGATCACATAAAAGGGGTGGTTCTTGAAGTAAATCCAGCCTCTTTCTTTTCTGCATAAGACCTCCAAAACAATTGTATTGTGGCCTCAAGGGCTTTCAAAATTGCAAATGCACTGTTCATTATGCACCTTGCCTGTGGAGAAATACAAGTGCAAGCAGAAGCAAATTTAAAGAGACTCCTTTCAAGGTGAAGTGGCAGGGAGAATACTGGAGCAATTGCTTTTGCTCCATTTATGTTCACGGCATTTTGATTAGTTTAACTTTTTTTTTTTTTTTTTTTAATATGAGACACTGCTGAGGAGCCCTGAACCTTGTAGCAGCCATGATGATTCAACAGATTCCATTATCCAGCTATCAAACTCACTATGTGCCCCATGTACCACTGCAGCACAAACAAAACATACCCACAGAGTGATGCCTCCTTCTGTAAGGAGGCAATTTCCAAAGCCTGTCTGAGCTGTACCCTGAATAGCTGAGGTTCTCAGATCTTTGAAGAACCTGATTTTGAAACCAGCATCTTGAAGAAAGTCATTAAAAAATTGCCATAGGGCCTGAAATATGTTGGTATCGACTTATCATCAACCTTACACACAGCAACTCTCTATTTATACTTATGTTTTTATACTCATGGAGGATTTCAACTCAAATGAGCACCCAGCAGTATTTTTGCACCTGCAGAAGAGGGGAATGGATAATTTGAGTGAATGTAATGGGTCCCTTAACATTTTGGAAAGTTGGGTTGCCTGGCAGTGGTTTTACCTAAGCCTCTCTCATTCCTTTCTTGTTCCTGCAGGAGCCTTTAGGATTGAACTTTGCAGGAGGAGCTCATTTACACAGAGACTTAAGCTTGGCCAATATTCTGACAACCCAAAGTCATGGGGCTTTCAGCTGTGCCATAGGACATTTGCTCTTCTGAAATGATATTTGTGCCTCTGTGGAATAGAGAAGGAAAGAAGGAAAAAACTGAAACAAGGAGAATATACTGCAGGAGCCAGAGAATGAGAGAAAACAACAGCAGAGCATGAGACACAGGAAAGGAGGCAGGACAAGGCAGGGGATGGTGAAGGTCAGAAAGACAGAGAGAGAAAAAAGCCTAACAGCATCAGTCTCAGAAACTAATGATGCCTTGAGCCAGTAAAAAGATAAAAAACAAACAAACAAAAAGCAGCCAATTAGGCTCAGCACTTCCTATCAGTGAGAAGGTTCTGCATTTACTTCCCAAACACACAAATAAATTCCTGTATTCAGGTTGGACATTAATGATGAAAAAGCTTCATCTTTGTAAATTAATAGCCACAATACATCATTGAGCTGTAACACTACACCCTGTGTGTACGCAGAGAGAAAATCCTCAGCATCACCTGTCTAGGCAGAAGAAGGATTTAGCTGTTATTTATTGCTCAGTGTGACTCATGCCTGTGGGTAGGGGCACGACAGTACAGATGGGAGTTAAAATCAGACTGCCATCAAGGGAATTTATGCCAGGAGAGTGAATTCAGGCAGCTTCTGCTTATGTTTTACCTGGAATTTCTCTATAAAACATGAAAAGAGTAAAAAAGAATTTGAAAAATACATGTCTGTGCAGACATTTGTTAGGACTCAGACAGGTTTGATTAGAGGAGAGATGGCTTAGTGACTTGGGCAACATCAAGAACTCTGTATGGTTTTCTCTAATTCCACAAATGGCTCGATTAACCTAAGGCAAGCCATTTAGCTACTCTTAGGTTTAGTTCTTTATCTGCAAAATAGCTATAATAAGTTGTTTTCAGAGAGATTGTGTAGGTAAAACTGTCAGAGATTGTATAGGGAAAACACAGGCATACCTGAAAAGAGAATCTTGTAACCACTGGGCTCCTGGAAATAAAAGGCAAGGTCCTGGCAACATTAAAAAGCAGGGATTGGATGCATTTGAGGGAAAGAAGGTCAGTTTCATCAGAATTCCTTGTTCTACAGCTATTTTTTCCACTGGGAGAAATAAGTTCTTCAAGACATGAGGCAAACATCAAGAGAACTCCACTCTGGTGTAGGTTGATCTGTGAGTATCCACCAAGAAGTTTTCTTGGAGATATTTGCTTGTGCAAACTGTCAGAGAGGGCATCCCAAGCTAGATATTTCCCTGGGCTGTCAGTCCTGGGCAGCAGTAACAGGAAGGCTGTGGAATATTTTTCCCTTCACCTGCTGCACTGGGACTATTGACACAGAAATGACACCAGGAGATAAAGTGATATCTCAGTAAATGGCTTCTGCTCCCCACGGGGAAGAGAGAATGACAGGCTATCACACCTGGAGTGAAGACAAAATAAATTCAAGACTTTTGCTAGAAGCAGGAATCCTGGCTGATATATGGGAGGCTGCAGGAAGAAGAGGAGTGTGAGAGCAGGTGTCCTCCAAATGACAAGCCTGAGGGGATTAGCTGGCAAATTTCAAGGGGATAACAAATACTTCAAGGCAGATCACATTAGTGCCCCTTCAGGGGAAAAGGATAGAATATCCCAGGTGAAGAAAGTGGCAAGGAGGTGATGATCAGAAGTTATTTATCAAAGTGTAACCTCACACTTCCTTGTCAGGGAGCCAGGGAGTGGCTGACAGACAGCAGGGGGATATCAAACCTTTCACCTAACCCAGACTGGAAAGGGAAAAAGCTGCTTTCTGATGGCACTTTAGTGATGAATGTAAAATCTGCTGGCTGCAAAATCTTTCTGATTGCCCAGGAATAAGCAGCAGAAACCCACAGCACCAAGCCTGCAGGAACTGATCCTGTCACTACAAGGCAGAAAGGGGCAAGACATGACCAGACCCCTCTTGCTTGTGTGAGATTCCTGCAGGGAAGTGATGGCAGGAGACCATCATGGACCCATGATCAACATATCAATTTTGGACATTTTATATAGAAAGTTCTTTCTCTGAACAGAACTTTTGTAAGGCTCTGTGTGACTGCCATCTCTGCCTCTATTTCCCATTTTGGGAATGGGATTGAGTGCTTTCTACCTTCCAAATATGCTGCCAGATACTTGGGAAGAGAGGTAGATAATGTTGCATCTCCTGGACAAGGGCATCCAAAATGCTGTTGCTTGGTAAAACTGGTGTGTTTGTGCTGGAGACAAGGTTGGTTTTCAGCCTGTGGAGTTGGTGCTTTGCCTGAGCACTGAATTCCCTTGACAGCTTTTGCAGGGAGGCACAGATATGAGGAATCCAGGTAATGAATATGGAATGAGGACAGTGCTGAGTCTCTCCAGCCCTTGCACACGTGGTTTTCTTTAAATTTTTAGTAAGACCTTATCTCATAAAATTTGGTATCTGAAAGGTCTGTCCATCCTCTACAGAGTGCAGGTGACAGCTTTACCTGCTTCTTAAATGTCCCCTGTCCAGCTGTCCTCTCCTTCCAAGGTTCTGTGGGAGGTCTCTGTTCAGCACCAGCTGCATGGTGCCTGAATTTAGCGTACCAGAATTTGATGCAGAGGTTTGCTGTCTGCAAGTTATGTACCTTGGGAATTTACTGTGAGATGAGCAGGATTTTCTCTGGGAAATAACTCCCCTTAATTGTTTTGAAATTACTCACCTCCCTTGTTGAAATGAAAGAAAATGTCTCTCCCTGAGGGTTCCCAATCTGTTGCTGTCTCTGGGCGTTGCAAATTGTGGGGGAAGTCCCCTGTGGTCAGAGCTGGCTGATAGCACAGCGGTGCTGCAGTGGATTGCAAACATAGCAGGGCTTTGTGAACCCAGATCCATCCCTGATATTTGCCTGAATAACCCCAAGGCTGCCTCAGTGCTGTTCCTGCACAGCAACAGCCACTCCTGCTCTGCTCATTTAGGGCACCCACCTCTCCCAGCCAGACTAAAGCCAGGCAGAGCCCCTGGTGCAGGCAGGGAAGTTTTGCATGACTTTTCTTTCTACTTCTCCCATTTCTGGTGCTCTGCATGAGGGAAGCACTGGCTGTGGTCTCTGCAGCAAGGGGTTCCCCTGCAGCATGACATCATGCACAGAGCTCCCTTGGCTCATGGACAGGGCTGATTTCTTCTGGTAGAGTAACCCTGGCTGCTAAGTGAAGGCAGAACTGCTGATCCTTCTGCACAGCACCCTCAGCACTGCCCCCAGCCAGAGAGCAGCTCCTTCTCAGGCTCCTTTCACACTAACCTGACAAATCACCTGCTGCTCTGCCACAGATGGCTCAGGCACTGCTGACTTTCTCTGCTCAAATGTGGCCAAGTTTTCCAGCTTTCCTGCCCTCCCCGGCTCCTTTCTAGCTCAGTCATTCTGTGGGATTTATTTTTTTAACATGTTCCGTATACTTTTTAGGAGTTAAACCAGCAACACTGGCTCATGCTGTTGGTCCATTCACCCCTGAGCTCTGGGATGCTGATGAGCAGTGTCTATATTCAAAGGGTTTTAAAAATCACCCATGCTTTGCTGTGGACCATATGAAGAGAGAGTTGGAGACTCTGAATCAGCCCCCTGAGCTGTTCGAGAAGGGTAAGATCAGAGGATATTTAATTAGGTTCCTAATTACAGCAGGTATTAACTGTCATAAAATCACCTGTGGTGGGATCCCAGAGCAATGTGAGCTGGAGATTTCAGAGATATGCATTGCATAGATACACACAATTATTGCTTTGGCTTGGTCCCAACTGCAAGGAAAGAGAGTTGCACTGTCAGTGATTGAAGATTTAACTCTAAGGTATCATTTATGCTTTCCACAATAAAAATGTAATGTAAAAAAATCACACATGGGCACAGATGGGTTCAAATACCATGAAGACCCACTGTATTTCAATCCTAAAGTAAAATCAAAATAGTAAAAAATGGGATCCCTATGGAAAACCCGTATGTTACTTGAAGAAAAACCTCCTTACCTCTCTTTTCTGCATCCCTTCTAAGAATACAGCCCTGCTAACAACAGACTTAACCTGTAAGTGTGAGCCTGCACTGACTGTACTGCTGAGCCAGAAGTTTTAAGAAACCTTGTTTTAACCCTTCTATGAACTGAAGATGGAAAAGACACCACAGCATGGCAGGAGGGGGGTCAGTGCTGCTGTTGGTTTCCAGCTTGCACAGGGTGTGAGGAGCAGCTTGTTCTGTACATCAGCCCAGTGGCAGGTAGATTAAACATCAGCTGGTACCTGGCTGCTGAAAAGAGCATCCAAATGTCACCCAGCATTAAGGGGATAAGGCCAAGGCTGCCAGGAGATGTTAAACCCAGGGAACTTCATCTGTCTGTGTGTTTCTCTTGAGTCATTGTTGCTTTTGCAGTGGAGGAGACCTTCACTGCAGGCAGAGCACAGGGCTGGGAGCCTCAGGGAGTTATGAGGCTGATGAAATATAGATGGGAGCCTGGCAGGCTCCTTGGGCTGGGTAAATACATGCACAGTAATTGACTCCATCTTCAAGCAAGAAATGCTCTGCATAAGGATGCAGAACAGGCTTGTTTGGTGAAGTGTGATATGCACATTTGACTCAGCAATCATTGAAGAAAAAAGAAAGAAAACCCTTCCTCTGTGATGAGTAACTGAGTAGTAACCTAGAGGTAACTCAGTTTTCAACCTTTCTCCCTTTTTACTCCACCTTTTTCCATCACCCACTCAGAAGATCCTATCTCTGATGTCCTATGGAAGAAGCATCTGATGAAAGCAGATGCAGCAGGGGCACAATATCCTAATCTAAAACATTTACAGTCTCCCAAATAAAACATTTGCCTACCTGGAGCTGGCAGGAAATGGAGTTGCTGATGCACAGATCATGCCACAGCCACAAGCCAATGGCTACTGTTGTAATGGACATTTGGTAATGGCTCTTTTCCAGCTGCAAGGACAGGAATTCTCATGGGAATGCCCTGACTTCATGCAGACCTGGACAGCTGCTCCCTGAGAAATTAGCAGAGGCTTTGATTGAAGGTCCTGCCTGTCCTTTCTGTATCAGCTGGATCCTGGCAGATCTCAGCCTTCATTGTTTTAACCACACATGACTGGTCAGAACAAGCACTGCCTCTGCAACCACAGCAAATGAATTATTTCTAGGCACCTCTCAGGAGCCTCTCATGCTTAACTGGATCTCCCTCACATGGAGCAAGCAAGATTTCCCTTCCTAGGGAGAAGATGAATCCTGAATGCCCACGCCTGTCAAGGGCAAGGCGCAAGTCCAGACATGAGCAAGCAGGGCCACATGGATGTGAAATGAAGCCATGGAGGAAGATTCTGAACTGAATTCTCATGTAGATTGAACTTCATGATGGAATCTCACAGTGGGAACAGCAGAAGCACCTCCTGCTCAAACAGGAATTTGAAACATCCCAAAACAGATATTGAAAATTATTTTTGCTAACAGCAGGGGCGAAATTCACCCCAAACCCACTCAGCTCCAAGCTGCATCTGTGGACAAATTAGTAATGCCTGGTATCCTATATCTCGCCACTAATTAACTCAGCAGCCGCTGCCAGAGTTAATCAGGGAAGCAGCTCCATTATCCCCAGTGCCCCCACAGGGCAGGGATCCACCAGCTGCCACCTCCCACCAGCTGCAAAGGCAGGGCAAGGAGCTGCTGCTTTTGCTGCTCCTGAAAGGGCACTGCAGCCCCTGCCAGCTCCTGGAGGAAAGTGGCTTCTTGTGGGTGCCTGTGGGTGCCTGTGGGTGGATGTCCCCCAGCCCTGCTCCACAAGAGCTTTTCCCATCCAGAGGAGATCCCTCCACAGGGAGTTCCTCCCACACACTTTGCACTGACAGAAAGGAGGGAGAAAAGGAAGAAAGAGCTACAGTTATTAACTGGAAAAAGACAAAGCTTGTCTCCTGTCATTCAGGTGCCACAGACTGTGGTGGAGCTCTGAGCCCCCATCCCACAGCCCTTGTGCTGCTGCCTTCCCAAAGCATCTCAAAGGGAAAAATCCTCTCTTCCAGGAGATCACGACCCCTGGGGAGGGTCTGTTCCCAGGTCTGTTCCCAGCTGACCTGTTTACCCCAGGGGGTTTAATTCCAGCTTGTGAGGTTGGCAGGCTGGGCATTCCTTCCTCCCCATTTGAGGGAAAATCTGTGTAGCACAGATATAAGAAACTTCATTTGCTTCCCTACTCACAGTGCATCTCTGCTGAGCCACAGGGGCTCAAATGCTGTAAGCCTGCCAAAATTATGGTGTTATTTCATAGCACATATGAAGGGAAAAACCCCTCAACAATAGTTAATTAAATAATTAAAATGAGGTCCTGCATTTTTCAGTGCACTGCTGGGAGATGGAAATTCTGGACGGTTTTTTAATCAAATGGCTTATCTAAATCTAGCAGGAATTAAAAACCATTTCAGGATCTGATTTTTAAATGTCAAAAGAAATATTTTCTTTTGGAAATCTTCCAGACCAAATATTTCCCAGTGCAAAAACTTTTCTTATAATTATGAAAAAATAATTGAAATTGAATACCTACATTAGATGCTCTGAAAGAAAGTAAATTATGCCAAAATGATAGCAAACGACTTTCACCATGAACACACATCCCATTTTAATAGCAGTCTTGATTTTTAATTTGATTTCAATTAAGTTATGGACCACAGCCTTAGGGTTATAGATTAATCCAGATTTGCTCAGATGTGAATCCATCCATCAGCTCTGCTGTGACCATGTTCTTCTAATCAAATGCAATTAACAACTGTCATGAAACACTAAAAAAAACCACTTACAAACTGCTTAATGACTCCCATAAACTGAACTGATTCATGGAATTTTTGAAATCAGTTTCAGTTTCAGTGAAAAAGTTTCAGTTTGTTCTAAACAATAATGAAAACACAGTTTCTGCTGTGGACATATCACCTCAGTCTGAGCGAGGAAGACAAATATGATCTCTCTTTCCTTTACCACTGGGGAAAAAAATTAGCTGCTAAATGCCTTGTTTTGTGTAGCAAATGTTGGCCAGTTCACTCAGGCTGTGAGCAAACAAAGCTTTTCTTGCACATTAATTCACAGGCGTTTCTACAGACCTCTCTTCTATAAGATGCAGCCATCAAACTCTAAAAATATTTTATAAAATTATGACAAAATTTGACCTAATTTATAGATAAAACAACCAGAAACCAATTATCAATGATTTTATATATTAAAATAAATGCAGTCCAATGCAAGGATTCAATTCCTCTTGCAGGCAGGATGGAAATCCTCTCTCCATCCTCTGTTCTGAACCTCTACATGACCCAGAGGCACCAGCAGCTCTTTACCCATCCTGTCCTGTTCCTCCCTGCCTGCTGGGTGGCCTGGTGCTTTCAGGACAGATTATCCCACATCTCTGCAGATTACAGCAGCATTTTAATCAAGTTGATATCTTTTCTCTGTTTATACTTACACTAATGAGATCAGAGACATTTTTCCAAAGTTTTCCTTTGATCACAGGACAGATTTGCATGCCTGTTTTGGACACTCAGACAATGAAGGGAGCTTTCTTTTCCTGCTCAAACGTGTCTTTTCTGACAGCATAAAGTGACTGAATGTCTCAGGCCAAGCTGTGCTGCTGTGACACTCCCTACAGACACAGCCCACAGATCAAGCCTTTCCATCTCTCACACTTTTGGCCCCCACCTCTAATCCCAGCTCTCCTCCTGCCTCTGCCTTTATCCCATAACTCATCACAAATCCCTTCCCCCTCCTCTCTCTCTGCCTGCACCTCCATCCATCGCTGTCTCTCCCAGGGTTTTGGGGGTGTGTGGGAGCGGAGCCTGGAGCTGTTGTGTGAACACAGAGACCTCAGGTGCTGGCTCCCATCACAACCAGCCTTTGAGCACCTGCAACAGCCTCTGAATGCCACAAGGTCTCTGACAGCTCAGCCTCAGACCCCCATCTGCCATCCCCACCTCCCTGGGCACTCCCACACCTTGGCTCTGAAAATGAGGAACCCAAACCCACGTCCTGATGGTGCCTTTTCCTTAAAACCCACAGAGCTATTTTGGGTCTGTTTGTATGGTATGGCCAGATGTATTCAAACAGAGACTAATTTCACCAGCACAAACTTGTCCTCACATAACTTCATTTTCCTCCAGACAGAAGCTTTTCAAGCAACAGCAACGAAACCCTTTCAATATTTAATCAGCTGCATGGCCTGGAACAGCAGGGACCAGCAGCAGCTGCCTGGCACAGAGTGGGTGAGGGGGGTGAGGGCTCTCATCCTCACCAAGCCTCTCTCCATCCTCAAAACTTGCCTCCTCCACAAATTTGCTCTGGAGAAAGCCAAATGGGAACCCTGTTTCAACCTTCTGCTTTAGCTGTGACAGCTTCCAAACAGCATGGCTTTGAAGCACCTTAATTTTCATTCCTCCTTTCCCTGACGCTTCCCAGGTGTAAATCTTACTTTCTTTCCTACTGATGGCTGGGAAATTGCTGTGCTCAGCACCCTGTAATTGTGAGTCAGCAGGATTTGAGATCTCTCCCATTTCTTTCTGGTTCTAAAGCAGGCAGGGTGTAAGCTTTGGCTACAGACAAGGCTTTGCAGAATTTGCAGGGTGTGGAGGGAGGGGCAAAATTAGGCTTTTCCTATCCTTTCCTCATTCCCTTAGTGCCTGTCCTGTGTGTGTCAGAGGGATTACAGGAGTTAAACGACATCATCTGTCATGGGTTGGCCCTGCAGCATTCAGCACAGACTGTTGGTAGCCACCACATTAAGGAGGATAGCTTGGAAATAAAGCCTTAAGGAGAGACCCCAAAGTTCCAAAATCATAGCAAAACACCAAATGCTTGCTGGTCAGAAATGTTCTATGAATGTTTCCTACCAGAGCCCTTGATCTCTGCAATATCCCCAGTACCCAGAAGCCCAGCAAGGCTCTGGTTTGTCCCTCCCCTGCTGCTGGGCACCCTGGGCTGGAGGTGCCTGTGCTGCCCAGCACCCCCAGGCACTAATCCAGGCACGGCTGCAGCACAGGCAGCATCTCTGATGGTTTTCAGTGTCTTATCTTCTAAGAACAAAGCATCTTCTCTTGCTAGAACTGTGAAATAGATACTAATAACCAACCCTAAACACCCTTATCTAAAAGAAGAAGAGAAAAAAAAAAGGCACCAAAAGCCTTAATATCCAATTAGCGGTAAATAATAAGTACAAGATTAATTAAAATTACTCTGTTCTTAATTCCCATGCTCTGGCTCTGAGAATGCAAAGGCATCCCCTGTCTTCCCAAGGGTGTCCCAAAGTCAGAGCACCACCAGAGCCCCCAGAGGGCCAGGGACTGGCAGTGGTGACAGCGGGATTTGTCACGGATGTGCTGGCCCCACTGGAAATGGGCTCCCTGTCCTTTCATGCTGGTCATAGCCTGCCCAGGCTCACCACGGGGGCTCAGCCTGCACCAAACCCAGAAATTTTGGGTCTGAATTGCAAGTGAACACTCCTCATCTCTTCCTCATTGCCAGGAAGTCTGACTTTTTCAGCAGCAGCTACACATCAGGAGAAGAAACCACTGGGATTTCTCAATCTAGGTCTGCCTATAAATCATTTAACACCTCATTTACACATGCTTATAATTAATGCACACTAGATCGCTGCAATGAAACAGTCCTGATAAAACATCTGAAATGCACAGGGCTGCAAGTGCATTGGTTTAGGGGTGTAGAAGGACAAATTAACCCCCTCAAGAAATGGCTGATCCCACTGGCTCCCACTCTCACTTTCAGTGGAAGCAGATGAGAGGAATTTGGGTCAGATTTCCTCTTTTGCAGTGTGTTGAAAGCATTTGAGAACCAGATGCCATTTTGTAAAAAGCCCACACCTCTTGTGGCCACAAATCACCTCCTCCTCTCCTATTTCCCATCTATCACATCAGACAGAGCCCTGGGCTTGTGTACAGAGCAGAATTATCACTTTTTGTTTTATTGCATTATCAGGTGTGATAGCTCTCACAGTAGCCCATCTATCTCTCTTTCTGGTGTAAGTCCAGAGAAATCGTACTTATTTTGCTGGATTTACAGCCCTGAGAATAACATCAGGATCCACCCATCCAGGATAGTTTGTAAATCTAAAAGGACTTTTATCCATCAGTAGGAGTGTCCTGTGCCACACACCCTCTGTGCCAAGTACAGCTGGAGAAGAATTCTGCAGACTTCTATTCTTGTCCCCCAAACCCTCAATCATCCCCTTGGAGGCATCAAATCTAATCTGCCTCTAACCTGATTCCCCAGATGTGCTATTCCCCCAAGGGAGTGTGACTCAGGAACAGAACAGAACAAAGTGTAGCTGGCCCTGATGGAGGACCAGGACTGTAGGACTGCAACATAAATGAGGTTCCTCAAAGAAGTCACCACCACCTCCTCTACAGGGGTCTCCTCTGTCAAGGCACAGAGGAGACACCAGGAGAGTCCTGCATGCCTGAGAAGGGCTTGGGTGTAAGTTCAGGAGGTCAGGAACCTGTAAGCTGCAATAATTACAGCAGTTAATCTGCAGCAGTCTGACAACCTGCCACAAAGAGAAGTGTCCCTTGGAGGAGGCAGGATTTTCCCTGCTGCCAGGAGGGATGTGGTGGGAGTGATCCCCAAGATGTCACTTGTGTCCTGACAGGACCTGTCTTCAGTTTACCACTGAGAGCAGGAGGGGTGGGGAGCATATCATGTGCACAAGCAGATTGGCTCCCATAGCACCTCCCCCAGGGTCACAAATATCCTGCAGGGATCTGTTCACCCTCTCACATTTTACAGAACACCCCACAGCGATTTTCTGCAGGCCAGGACTGGGAAAGTCTCCACATTGCAGTGCTGCTCAGAGGACACCACGTCTCACCCCCAGCCTGGGAGGGACGGAGGCCAAGGAGAAGGAGGCAACTGCTGAGCTGGGAACCAGGGCTTGAACAAATCCATCCATCACCCAGGCAGGAGCTGCTGAATTCCAGATTCCTGCAAACTCATCTTCCACGAGAGCTGCTGTGAAGCACAGCAAAACACCCAGTTTGACTGGAAACACTGAATCTGTGAGAACTGAGCCCTCACAGTCCTGCAGCATCTCCTGGAGGAGCCTGCCCAGCACCAGACCTGGCACAGTCCTCGTCCCAAAGGGCTTCTTGGAGCTGTACCTGGCTTCTCTTAGTCAGTTCTGATGTTGCCAAGGTCTTGGATTTGAGAAGATAATCCAGCAGTCCTGCTGACCAGCTCCTCCACAACACAACTTTGTAGATCTCGATCACATCCCTCCTTGTCTGTGATTGTATCTCCAAGTTTGACACACTAAAGTGAGCAGGAAGCATCTCTGAAAACCTGTAGCCCCTCCAACTTTAATGAGGGAGATTAGAATACTTAGAGTGCTCTCACATTTCAATCACCTCCAAGCAAGCTGTAATTCCTTCTCCCTCTCTGGCATTAGGGCAGTCAAAAACCTGTCCAGGTGAGCTTAGATATTGGAGACTCTCTGACATCTATTTGTAAAGGTTCCCTGGGACAGTGCTAGAAAAGGAGAAGAATTATCCTCAAAGTGTTCTGAGCTTCCCAGCTCCCTTTCTCTGACCAAAGTCTCATTCATAAGAGGTTCTTCCCTCAGTTTTAACCCAGCTCCTCTTTCAAATCCAGCATAGCCAGGAGAACCTGCCAGGCCACCTCAGTCAATGCCATCTCCCTTCTCCCCCCAGCACCAGTGGGTTTCCTCTGCTGTGATCACCAAGTCGTGACTGCAGGGAAGAACAAACAGCCCGAGCAGATGGGGTGTGCGGGAGGAAGGGCTCATCTAAAACACAAATAGCTGCTGGTAATTTAGCAGATGTGGCAAGAAAAATCTGGAGAGACAAGCATGAGGTGACAGGATTCCAATCTCAATCAAATAATGTGGAAGTCTCCCTGGCAAGGAGAGGTTTCATCTTCCATCTTCTTGATTGCCTTGTCTTGAGGAGATGATGACTGATGCCAAGTGCCATCACAGGAATGATCTGGAATATTCTTCATTTAAGATCCCATATGACTCCCTGCCCTTACCAAAAGGATTTTTTTTTCACAAGGAAAATCCATCCTTTATAACCCAAATGTTCGTAAGAAAAGACTAAAATTCAATTAAAGTCATAAAATTCATTAATTCTGTAGCATATTCAATTCTGTTTCTATCCAAAGACTTTAGGATCAGTCCTTCACTTCCCCATTATCAAATCAGGATGGCTCAGGAAATTTGAGACATTATAAACATCTCTATATCCAGCATATTGTAATATTCATTTGGCCCAGAATTTCATCTTGGCAGAAGCACCAAAGTTATCACAGATGGGTATGAGGTTTTTCTCTTTATAAATATTACAGAGCCATTAATTAAACAGGGGAAATTAACTATGCCAGGCAGCACTGCAGAGGGACAGGAAAGCACAGTCACCATTGGCCAGCATGGCAGACTAAATGTGGGACAAGTGCACACAACATCAAACTGACAGCAAAGATACTCTGGCATCAACATTACTGCAAGATTTAGAAGATAATTCAACAAGAAAAATAATTTAGAGATATTTCTGGTCCTCAGAAGCAATATTGCAGGAAATACAGAATGAAGGATTTTCAACCTTTTGAAACAAACCATGGTATTTTGGTTAAAGGACACAAAAGCTGTCCTCTCTAAGATGATTTCCTCACATTATCAATCCCCTAAAGATAACAAATTCAGCAGTTTGTGCACTTGCACTTTCTCCTTCTTGCCCTGTGCTGGGATTCAGTCATGCAAAGCCCCTTCCAGTTCCCTGTGTTCTCTTCACCCCTTGTTTACCACACAGATTTGGTTGAAAGATTGTCCCCCTGAAACACACTTGAAACAAAACTCCAAGCCAAAACCTGCTGCTGAAGAGAGCAAGATCCTTTTCTTTAGATTTGATATGAGTGGTGCTTGAAACATCAAGGTTTCTCTAAAATAATCACAAACCCCAAAGTGCCCTACACTCAGTGTCACAGTATCTAACTTCAAAGAGTAGGAAATGTGTGAGTTTTTAGCAAGTGGAGGTTTCTGCATGAATACATCATGAGAGGAATATTTTTATAAACAACTCATCTCCGAAATGTTCTCCAGAACTAGTTTTAATTCCATCTGTCAAAAATAAATCTAGGAAAAAACTCTTTTGGTATCCCCAAACCAAATTCTGCACCAATTTTTGAGTGAAACACAGGTCTGTCAAGAAGGTCGTGTCTTTGAACCTGTTAGAAAAATTGCCAAACCTCCCCCAGTACATTTATTTCTCCTTTGTTTTTTGTTATGTACAGACCTTTGCAGATTCAATACAGCCAGATTGCAAAGGCTGCTTTTAGGTTTATTATTCCCTGATCCTCTTTAAACAAGAGCCCTAAATTCATCCCTGGTATAAGAGCTCTGCTGTCACTTCACTAAGATGCAGGACACCTATTTTGAGAATCCTGTGAGACACTGACTTGCAAACCTCTCATTTGGAGCAATCCCCTGTCCAGGACATCAGACAGCTCATGGTCCCAACAGAGTGTGCAGTGAGACCCTCTTCCTTCCAAACATCTTTTATCTGCACCTCTCTTTCTATCAGCTACTGGCAGAACCTAGGGGACTGGTTTCAGTGAAAAATGCAGTTAGAATTCAGGATGGAGATAGTTTATCAGCCAGGAAAATTAAGAGGCTTTATGCATTCACTCAGAGGTAGGAATTTATGAATGACTTCCCACTCCTGCAGTAAAAAGCACAGGGCAGAAAAAGCAGCATTAGGTAAGAAGTAGCATAGGACTACATGGAAAATATCAGACCAAGCTGGAAATCACAAAAAAGATACATGATGGGCAATGGATTGTCTGTGAGTGAGAGCTGGTCCGACTGTCCAGGCACACACATTGATCTGCTTGAATCCCAGCCTCTCATTTAACAGTAATTAAATTGCTTTGATGAGCACTCACCCCTGGAAAAGCTTCACTACAAACCAAATGAGCTTCCCTGTTTGTTTTTTTTCCTGTCTCTCTTTCGTCTCCCTCCTTTTGCTTTTCTACCCCGTTAAGCCTTATTACTTTTGCATCTGGACAGATTGTCCAGAAAGGGACCAAAGAGAAAAACATCATTGCTTACCAGAACTAGGAAATATCCCATCACAGCCGCTCCCCAGCCATTTCCCCTCTTTCTAGCCAGTGGAGCTGCTCCTGCAAGGGCTGCCCCTTTCCTCTAGGATGTCACAAGCCGGAGATTAGAAGTAAATGCTCTGCAAGCCAAGCCGATCATCCCGCTGCGAGCACATCCAGGTACTGAAGCAGGGGTTGTGGCAAAGTCCATCAGCAGCAGCAAAGCCCAGGCACGCACAGCCCCGGCACGGAGCAGAGGGAGAGGAGGGAGGATGGAGGCAGGAGGGACAGCAGATGGGAGGGGGCGGCTCGGGGAAACCAGGCGGCGGCGATGCGAACGCGACAGATGTGTTGACTTTAAGTTAAACAGGAAATTGAGGATGTTCGACGCAGGGAGGAAAGGCATTAGCTCACATTAAAGGCAAAGACTTTCCATGGTCTGTGCTTTCCCTCTTCCACCCCGGCTTTCTCCAGTGATTTCTAGCTCTGCCTTCACAGGCAGACACAAGCCACTGCTGATATTGGAACTGCCTGTGTCTGGGCAAGGCAGGAGCTGCAGGGCCAGCCACAGAATTCCCCATCCTAGCAGTGAGTTGGGAGACTGTTCTTTTATTCCCTCTTCAACTCAGACTCCCCTGACATTATTTAAACAGCATCCTCTAGATGATAGGAGTAAAAGAAGGAATGCTGAACAGCAGAACAAGGCTTTCAAGTTGTCCCAGTTCTGGGCAGGGGAAACACAGGGTCAAAATCCTGATTTAGCTTATGTAGAATAAGCAGCAGAGAGTAGAATAAATTGATTTAAATGTAGGGGAAATAAAGTGTCTTGGTGGCAATCAGCTTCCCCATGAATAAATCTGATTTTTCCACAGTCCAGACAAGGGTGGCCAGGCTGAGTCTGGGGGATAAGAACTGTACTGTGAAGGTGCACAGGTTAACGGGGATGTAACTCCAGGGCAAAGTGGCTACACATCTAGGCAGCAGTGAAATATCAAGAGAATTGGGGAAATCAAAGCCCTGCACTGATTTCTCAGTTACAGCCTGGAAAACCCAGTGAAGGATGGCAGACAACTCTGGCTTAGAGCTAGACCCCAGCTTCTGGAGATTAGGGGAGGAAGAGAGTGGCCCCACCACAAACCCATGGACAGAAAATCAGCTAGGACACAGGGACTCTGTTCCTGTTCCATGAACTGATCCTCCCTGCTGGCTTTTTCCACTGCCTTTGGCACAAGAAGGAAGAGCTCCCTCGTCATCCTTGCGGAGCTGTGTCAGCCACAGCCCAGCATGCACAGTTGAGCTTTTCTCATTCATCTCCCCACCAAACCTTTGTCCCAAGACACACATGCAGAGAGTCAAGAATATCTTTTCTGTGGCATGAATGGGACCCCAGGGTGAGATTAGTGACAGGATTCTTTTTTTTCTAGCAGCTGTGCATTAGGTAAAGAACAGAAATCTGCTATGGACACTTGCTCCATAACGGAGTGAAACATTCAGGTTTTGGTGCAATCTAGCCTGCCTCCCTGCTCTCAGCCCATTCTCCCCCACCCCCTCACTGTCCTTGAGCTGTGCTGTTGGCCTCCCTTCAACATTTTAATGGAGTATTGACAGTGATCCATTCGCACTCCACATAGATGAGCCTGACTTGCATCCCCAGAATCACATTTGCAAATCCAGCCCAAGCAGGTGGGTTTGGAGCATCTCCTCAGATGGATCAGCTGCAGTTCCAAAAGCATCCCTTTTTCTGGTTAGAGAAACAGCTTGGAAAAGTCTAGCGAGGATATTGCACTTTGGAGAACTGCTACCTCGGGTCTCTTGTCCCTCCTCCTACCTGCTGCCACACTCCTCGTCTCTGCAATTATTTATAAAGCTCCATGTTCTTTCCTGATTGGGACGTTCCCTTTCGCCTTGCACGTCACTTCTGTGTCACTTTGGGCCCCTGGTGACCTCTTGGAGTGCTTGGCAAGCCTGGCAGCAGCCAAATGAGTCATCAGCAACCTGCTGGCATCTCCCTCCCTCCAGCCATGGCCCCCCTGGCTCCCACCGAGCCTGGGAGGCCTGGGGGACTTTAAAGCTGTCTAATCCCCTGGATAATTCATGAAAAGAGGATTACCCATTCTGTGCAGAGCCCTTAACCTAAATATAAACCAGCCTTCCCCTTGCAATGCAGCTCCTGTGGCACGGAGGTGTTTTCCCTGCGCTGCTTCCCCATCCCATCTTAGGGGTTAACTCCGCTTTTGCTCAAATCTGGGACAACCTGGTTCTAACCCATGAAGCTACAGTGCAGTAAAGCCAGGGTTTGTAAAGGAGAGGTGAGAATGTGCTCTGTGAACAGAGGCAGGATCAATGCAGACTCATCCCCAGAGCACATTCCCTGCCTAATAAATGGCAAACTCCCTTGTGAGGGGTGTCAGGGAATCAACTTCTTCACTGTATGTTTGGAAACCAGTCACGGTGCCATCAGAGCCTGACAGCAAATGCACCAGGAGGGCAGAGGGAAGTGCTAAACTTGGATAATCCCCTGGGAGTTACAGCAACCTGCCCCAGTACCAGGGCTCTGCTGCCCACCCCGGGCTGGGTCACCAGAAGCTGGGTTATCCCTGCAGCCAGAGGGTACAGCCAGAGAGATGGTGAAAAGGGAATGGTTAACATGTTACCATTCCAGTTTGCATTCAGAGATGGAGGGATAAACTGGGGAGCTGCAGGAGGGATTCCTGATGGATTCAGCAGCTTTCTGGGAGACCACAGCAAAACACACCTCTCTCCTCATTTTCTCTCTCCTTATTTTCCTGAGTGTGTCTCCTCATCTGCCTCTCGTTTTCCTCCCCTCCTCTTCCCCAGATAGTGAAATGAAGTCTGACACAGCCACTACAGGCTCCCCTTTTGCTACAATACCTTTTTTTTTTCCTGACAGTTAAAGTCCTTATGAGACTTTAGTCACCGTAACATTAAAGCATTCATTAGCACAGGAGTAATTCCATAATCTCTTCAGAAGAGAACAATTTCAGAGGTTCAGCTCATGATCTGGAAAATCAATTTGCCAGCTTGATGATGCAGGAAGAGGGATTTCAAGGCTGGCTTTGGCTTCCCCAGCAGGACTGTTATCAACCCTGGGACTCGGTGGCCAGGAAGAGGCCACCCACAGCAGCTCTGAGGGGAGGTGGAGGGACCCAGGGGCTGTCATTTGGCTCAGGCAATGAAGGGAGCTGTGGCAGTTGCTGGATGAGCCTCAAAACCAGACCTGTCTCACCAGGTTTTGCCCAACAGTGTGCTGGACATAGGTGGGACAGCATCACCATGGGTCATGGGGAATTTTCTCTTGTACTTCATTTCACCAAAGCAGAGCTCCCAGCTCAGAGCATGAAAGGGATGCATCTTAAGCATCCTGCCTTTCCCCTGCAGTTCCAGGCTAAACTAAACTCTTGCACCTCCTGTACCAAGTACAGCCCATGTGCTCTTCCTCTCCTCATGGAATTTTTCACACTTTGACTGTGCTGTCAGAAGCTGGGGCCCACACCCTGCAGGCACACAGCCAGGTTGGCAGAAATCATCTGCAGGTGCAAGGCTGACTTTGGGGAAGCATTCAGCTCTTTGCTTGCAGGTTGGGGGCTGCCTCAGAACCTGAGTGGGCTTCCTCCTCCAGCTCAGCTCCTTCAATCAGAAGTTGTCAGGTACCAGAGAGTTTCATTTAAAGATGTTCCAGAACATAAATAGGTGCAAAAAGCTGCTCCATGGCACAGACCTCTCAGAATCTGGCAAGCTGGAGTGGAAGGCTGTCTGTTGTCAGCTGCTCTCTGGTTCTGGCTTTGATGCTCCCAAAGGGTTCCCCAGCACCCACATTATGCAACTGCAAAGTTGTGTTAGGAAAGCCTAAGGTGTCCTTGAATTTCTGATCTCCAGCTGAATTCATCTGACAGTGGTGGATGTGCTTTTCACAGCAGGGTCATGAGGAGGAGAAGCAACAGGAGTTAATTAGGGCCTCTTGTAACTATTGAGACCCAGGGCCTCAGTGTAGGTGCTTCTAGCTGTGGTAGCTCTCTTACAGTGGAGGGAGATGTTCCTCTCCCCTTTCTGATGGAAGAGGGCTTTTCTACTGTGATGAAGAATCAGAGGAAGCCAAGGATGCTGCCTCTGCTCCCACTCCATCCTCCAGGTTGTTCTGTAGGAGTCTGACCATAGACATCCCACTGCATGAAGTGTTAGGGCCCTGTGATATTTAGGGCAGAGGCACTAAGGTGTATTTCCAAATGAGCAGCAGGCATTGGGCTCAGTGCCTGGGATGATCAGTGAGCTATGGTTGTATGTTCAGTCTCTGGCTAAGTAAATCACAGAATTAACCCTTTTCTTCTCCCTTCCCCCAAGTGATAACACCAGGGACACAGAGGAGACATGAAACTGCAATTTTCATGCCATGTCAGACTCATGACTTTCTCTCAGCTTGCCAGAAGCTTCTACTCTGACTGCTCGTGGCAGGAATTCCCCCATATTCTCAAGTGGGTGCTTACAAGTGTCCAAGCTAAACACAGCCAGGGATCCCCCTCAGCACACATGGAGCACTGCACGCTCCTCCCCTTTACATTACCACCATCAGGCTGTTACTCTCTTCCTTTTTTCTTGAGATGAGGTCATTCCTGACAAGCAATATCCTTGCAGGGCCACTTTTACCCATTATTTTAAATGGGATTTTGGTGTCATGGATCATATTGCTGCAGTTTGACACATGTAATAAAATTTTCCCTTGAACAACACTTGTCCTCCAGAAGAACAATAATCTCTGCAGAGGTGTGTGCCTGGATGTGTTACAGGATGTGCTGTGGGCATGCAGACATGCACGGGAACTTCTCACCACAGCCCCTGCATCCCGCCACAGCCACCGTCCAGAGAGCCAGCCCTGCCAGCTCCCACATCACTGATGTCTCTCTGTGGCTTCATTTAACCCTTCCTGAGAGGGGAGACTGACTGCAGCTTTTACCTTTAGCTGCAGTTGTGCTCTCTGTGCTCTGTGGAGAGGGTGATGAAGGGAGGACAGTGGCAGCGGGTGCAGGACAGCTCGGGTTGGTGCTCACAGGCACACCCAGCACAGCCCTGGGGTGCCACCAAACCCGCACAGCTCCGTGGGGACACCACAGCCCCTCCCCCAAATCCAGCACCTTCTCCTTGTCCTGCCAGCCCGCCCCGGGCGGGGCACGCACAGGAACGCTCCTGTCCAAACTGCTCCAGCCCAAGTTCAAACTCTGCAGCGCAGCAGCTCCTGTGCTCCCAGCAGAGAGCAGAGACAGCATAACGGGGCCGGTTTGAATTGTTCCGCACTGCCCTGACCCCTTCAATCTCACTGCACCGACCCAGCCCCTACAGCTCCCACCATCCATCCCAACTCAGCCACCCACCCCGCGCCCTTGCGCGCCTTCTTTTTCAGCGGCATCTTTGGGTTTAATTTCTTTCCCCAACCCTGCACG
>VXBR01012230.1:2730482-2768139 GCA_013400215.1 Cisticola juncidis | reverse complement strand
TCATTTTTGGCAAAAAATGCAGTTTGTTGATGGGCTCTCATACATAATTCACATTATTAAAAATGTAATTTCTAAACAGAAGTATTTCTTTTGGAACCAAAGGAAAAACATCTAATTTAGTTTGCATTCTAAAAACAGAAGTGCTTCTGCACATGTTTAATGCTTTCACTGAAATAGAAGGATTTTGATTGAAAGTGTTGATTACTTCAGTTAATTTTGCTGATGGCTCTTTCATGTTCACCTTCAGTTTTCAATCATGATCTGGATAATACTATCCTATTGTAGCAATAACTTGTACCCTGTGATAACGATTTCTGCACATAATCTACTTAACCTCATGTATAATTGGCACACATAATGTTAACTGTGTAGAGGAAAAGCTGCATAAAATTTAGTTCTTTGACAGAATTCATCATTGCTGGTCAGCCCAGCTTATATTTGAGCTCTAAACTAAATTTCAGGTGGACTGAGACGTTTTTATTTAAACTGAATTACTTTAAATCATGTAATCAGAGAATTGTTAAGGTTGGAAGAAATCTTCAAATTCATCTTTCCAACCATCAGTCCATCCCCACTTAATAATCACCTCTAAACCTATCCCAAATGCCACATCCAGACACCTCTGAAACAATTCCAGACACAGTGAGTCTACCACCTTCCTAGACCACTTATTCCAATACCTAACTACTCTTTTAGTGGAAAATGTGTTTTTTAAGCCTAATCTGAACCTCCCCTGGCACAGCTTAAGGTCATTCCATCTCCTCCTTTCACTCTGAGGTTGGTTAAAGAACACACTGTATTTAAGACATTAAAATCTGATTCTGTCCTTGTGGCTTCAGAGTGCAGAAATTGAGGAGTTTGGATGTTTTGTGGATTGATTTTGAAGGAATATAAATATTCCCCTTAGTTTGTGTGTTAAAATTAAAACCTTTTTCTGCAGATAACAAAGGGGAACTTCCACGAGGATGGAACTGGGTTGATGTAATTAAGGTAAAGTGAATGTATTATATACAATATTGTGAACATGCTGTGTATGTAAATTAAAAATTATTTGTACTTATGTATGAAGAGAACTGATCTGATGATTTTTTTTCTTGCTTTTCTTCCTAACTATGTTTCGAATTGACTATGATGTCTGATTAATTTCTATATGTGTCCAGCATGTAAGTATTTTCAAGTTCTCTTTTTTTTTACTGTTAGAAAGATTTGTAAGAAAGAGTAAGAACTGCTGCTTATTTTGATTTCTAATTTACAAATTCCTCAAAAGTTTTAAAATACTAGTTCTTCTAAATAGTAGTCTGAAGGACTTCACTCTTTGAACTTCATTGATTTCTTTATTTACTGAGCAATTTTGATTTTATGATGAGAGGGCTTTGCTAACCAAATGCACTGCAAATATTCAGTCTTCATCTGACAAGAAGACTTAAAATAAAGTTAGTACTTCTGCCAGGTTCTGAAGGACAGTGGATAAGTAAGAAATAAAAGGGAGCTGTCCCAAGTGGGAGCACCTTGTTGTCTCCTATGAGTCTCATTCTCTGCTGCAGCTCCTCCAGTAAACAGTTCTTTTCTACTTGTGCCCTCAGTATTGATTTCTTCCACCCACTTGGCTTTACTGATTCAGTGAAAATCCCTGCTTGACATTTTGAAAGCAAACTATTTTATTTTATACAATTGAAGTAATTTTCACTGAAAGACCTAATACCAGTTCCAGTTGTTAAATAAGAGCAAGTAAATGAGGAAGGTTGTTTTGGGCAGAGTCCTTCTGAGTCAAAAGTGGCCATTTATAGCGGATGTCTTGGTATTCAGATAGATTTCATAATAGGCATGAAATCTACTTTTAATAATTATCAGCCTAGATTTAAAAGGTGAGAAATATTAAGTTAATGTATTATAGTAAATTTCTATATGGGAATTCACTCAGACGTGTGAAGACAAAGTTCCATTACTTCATATTTTTTGGTTTTTGTTTTGTTTTGTTTTGTTTTGTTTTTAATTCAACTTTCATTATCAGGAAATAAGCTCATTTAGTGCTTAAGCTTAAGAATTAACTTTTGATGCCTTTAAGTCTCTTGGTACAGTAGCACCATCAGTCTGTATTGTTAACTAAGTATGCACATGTTCAGTGTGAGATGGAAATAACGTTCTTGTTTCCTAATAAATGGAATGGCAGTCTAAACTTTGAATACTTTCTTTTTGTGTCTCTTTTATAGTTAAGCAAAACTGGTTCTAAAGATGATGAATAAAGGACTTTGGTACAAGGAAACTCCACCTTTTAATACAGTGCAATTCTGGGTCACCATCGCTCTCTTAATAACTTTCATATTTGTTGAAGTAAACATTTTATAAAGCTCGATTTCCTAACTTGTAAATCTAGTCACACAAGTTTATCTAGAGACCATGTGGTCATCTTCAGAAAAATGAACCAACAAACTTGCCTTAAATGAAGGTTAGAATGTGACAAAGGATATAGAGAGCCAGTGTGGTGAAGTGAATAGTGCTGAAGTGTTTATTAATTTATATTTAGTCTGTAGTAAAATCCTGTTATAGTGAACCCAATGATACTGTAAACACTTCCTGATGTTCTTATTCCAATTGAAGAAGAAAGCACTATAACAGTGATTGGTCGCCTTACACCTTAATTCATCAAAATAAAGTATTCCATGGAAATAAGACCTTTGTCATTTGTTTATCTAGTATGAACTAGAAGGAGAATATACAAATTGTTCCATTGCAAAACAGGCTAAAGCTTGTGGTCTCGTTTTCACTAGTTAATGGCTGAAATAGTAAATACTGGTGAAAGCAAGGCCAAATATTCTAGTCTGCTCAAAAATGAGTGGTTATAGCAGGAGTGCAACTTCTTTATTCTCCACAATATCCCATCTGCTGGTCTTTCTCCAGTGTGCACCTTTACAGACAGTGGGATGTCTGAAGAGGGGCAGAAGTGCTTTCTTGCACGTGTCTCAATGATTGGGATTTTGTAGCTGCTTCATTGGAGAAATAGGCATTCTTTGGAGGGATTTGCTGACTAAATGGTGGGACAGTAGAAGTTAGTAATCCATCAAATGTACTGGGAGAACTTCTTTGTGAGAGCTCTTATCTTTTTTTTTCCTAATCTGCTCTCTTGTATAAGAAGGAGAAGTCATCTTTACTGTATGAACTGTTATTGAATACAAGATGCCTTAATGTCTGTTATTATTTTTGTTTGTTTTGAGATGAACTTTAATAAATGCCTATTTATCTGCCATGGTATGTGTTTATTGTTTTAAATTCTGTATTGCCTACTGCACTTTTCACATGGCTAATTTGAAATCGAAAGGACTCTGTCACAAAGAAATCATTCTTAAAAATTGCTGGAAAAATTCTATCTTCCCTCTTGTGATATGCATTTACATGATCTTCAGGATGGCTGTGTTTGTTGTTGATAGATAGGAGGGTCAGTCACTTTACCAGGAGCCTGGGACAGTATTCTGTTCAGTACACACACAGCAAGTCCAGTGCCCCTTTGGAAGAGTGCACTCCACTGTGTACACCATCCATCATTTCAGAAAGTCTGGTTTCTTTCTAAACTCTACTCTCATGCAGGAGTAGAATATTGTAGAGTACAAAAGGGAGGACTTTTTCTGAGCAATGGAGCTTTGCCTTTGACATAGAGGCAGCTTTATGTCTTTGTGCCTTTGACATAAAGGACGCTCATTGCTGCAGTCTGGCCAAGAGTGCCCGGCGCAGGGTGCCGGTGCTGGGAGAAGCTGCTCTGGCAGTACACGGTGAACCTGTAACAAGGAAGGGCATTTAGCTTTAGTCTCTGTCAGCACCAGGACAGGCAGGGCTCTATTCATGAGTTTTTCAAGGGGAATTACATGTCTTTGCTGGCATCCTTGGTACACAAATCAAGTTGCTATGATAATTTATCTGAATAGGTTAGTTATGGAGGGTGGGGAAGGACAAACAAGAACCAAATCTCTTCCTTTTTATATAGGAATATATATATATATATGTTACTGTGTGTAATTTGTTATCCTTGTGAAATGCATAATTTTTCATTTCCTAGTCTGTCTGTAAATCACATGCTCTCATGAAAATACCTGAGATGCTTCTCTGGCTCTGTTAGTAGGTGTATTTACTTTGAAGTCTACTTTCACAGGAAATATTTTACATTGGAAATTTTTATACAAGTTTTTTGCTTCTCCGTAAATTGTGAAAGTTTGTGTTGTTTTAACCATTTTCTGATATGCTGTGATGGCTGAAACATAATCATTTGAAGAATCTGGATACTTACTGTTATGGAGAGGCCTGAGCAGTGATAAATGAGGGGAAGGAAAAATATAATGATTCTTATCAAGCAAGGCACAATTGTAAATAAGAGATCATGACTCCTGAAGGAATTCTGAACACTGTTGAAAAATCCACTGCCATCTTTTTTTTTTTTTAATAAAGACCTACTGGCAGTGGAAAATCAGTGATTACTCAGTGGGATGAGAGTCTCTTGATTGTAGGACTACATGACCTGTTCAAAGTCGCGAGTTTTGCAGTAGAGCTTTGTTTGGTCTGAGAAGACAAGCCTCAATACTAGTAACAGTAAATTAAAGGTAACAAATGTCCAGAATGCTGTCAGTACCATGACCAAAGATGTCCCATTGCACTCTAATGTATCAAATTCTAGGGAGTAATGCAGACTGCCTTTAAGTATGTTGAATAGAGAGGTGACAGCTGTGATTAGTCAGCAGTGTGTGCCTAGCATATCCTGCTCACCTCTTTGGTCAGCCTGACACGGATACATTGAAATTGAGGCTGGTAATTTCTGCAGTCGTGCTCTGACTGGTTGTATGTGGGGTGGATAGATAAAGAGTGCCCAGCTGATGAGCAATGGCATTCTGGTCAGTAAAAGACCAGCAGGAAAAACGACAGCATTTCTCCATAGAGGACCTGTGGTAAAAGTGCAATGTGAGGATATTATCTTCCTCTCATCTGAGTCAATATAAATGATTTGGGATTATACTGTAAAAGTTGTGCTGTGAAAATCCTTGAACTGGTCTGAACCAGGAATAATTTCCCTTTGGAAATTGTTTCCTTCAACAGTATGGCACTCTAAGCTCTTGTAGTTAACAGAATGAAGTGGGCAGGAGGTGTTCATTCAACAGAGAAAATACCAGAATTATGAGAGTTCTGGGTGGATTGAAAGAGGAAGAGAATGGGGGAAAACATCCTCATGCAAAATTAGAAGAGCATAGGGGATAAATTTTCATTGCTGCAGGACAATACAACAAAACAAACGCTAAATTCTGGCTTGAGTTTGGGCTATGGTAAAGGACAAGGGGATTGTAGATTTTCTTTCTGTTGCTCTGGTTTCTTTCATCAACATGGATTTGGCTTCATCTCAGAATGAGTCTGTTTTGTGGTTGTGAGAAGAATTTCTGATTGCCTGACTGTTACGTTTCCTGTTATTCTCTCTGAGCCCATGTAAGCAGCCTCTGAAAGCCTGGTGTACTCTCAGAAATAACTTAAGACAAAACATATTGGCTTGGCACTGGAAAGTCATTAACTGATCTCTCTCTCCTTCATTTAGAGCAAAGTGAGGAGTGACTCCAAATGGCTTAATTACACAAGACATATGAAAATCTACATAGGCACTGGTGTCCTGTGTCAGGCTGAAAATGTTACATAGCTGTCCCTGGCTACTGTGTCTGAGCATTCATGCCTGTGGTACCTGCAAATGTTGTGTTTAAAGTATTTATGTTAAAAATAGGGCAGAAATTTGATAACTCTTATTGCGGTTAGCTACTACAAGTTGTTTATGTGTTGAGATGGGGTAAGGTGATAGCAATGAGAGAGAAAGCCAAGCTGTACTACAGAGCCTAACTGGAGAGGAGTGAGGTTGTGTGGGTGTCTCTGAGGGCAGTGTTTCTTCTGCCGTATCTGTGGTACTGCTAATAATCAGAAAAGGAAAACCTGGCTTTGGAAGATACCGTTCAAGAAGCGAAACAGAAGGAAGAAAGAAATCTGTTTCTCAAACATCTGCTATGATGTCATTGAAAGACAATAAATGCAGCCGTGCATGAATTTGCTCTTCAGAGCAGAATCTTACTTTAAATCAAGTATCTCTGTCAGTAATGCGTGTTATGATTTCCTGCAGGTTAGGCAAATGTGAAGAAAGTGTTATGTGAAGAGCTGCTGTTCCACTGTAGAGAACCATTTGATCTCTACCTGTAGGGAAAATGATGCTTCAATTGACTTTGAAGACACAGATTTTATAATAGCTCAGGGAAAAGGTAGCAGCCCATCAATAAAAAGTACACAGCTTCTGTAGACAGTTAACAAATTTTGCCCAGCATTATCAGTTTTATATTTTTCTGTTAAGATCAGCACTAGAGTACTACCAGGTTTTAGTTAACTGGCATATTGCATAATTATGATTTTCCTTTCCCTTCCTCATGCCATATGTCTAGATTTTAAAAGTACAGGATGTCATATAGAAATTTATTTCCAAAATTAAAATAGTGCTAAAGGAAATAATCCTACTCAGAAGTAAGGATGTGCCAAAATTAAAGCTGCCTATGTGATGTTTATATGAAAAAGAATTCATAGGAGGATTTTCTTTCTGTGACTATGTGGGGGTTTGGGTGGGTTTGTTTGTTTGTTTGTTTGTTTGTTTGTTTTTTGTTTTTGTTTTATTTTTGGTTTTGTTTTTGTTTGTTTGTTTTTGGGGGTTTTTTTTCCCAGTAGAGTCCAAGCAGATGGTTAGTGCTTTTCTTCCTAGTGTCCCTTCTAGTGGGAGAGCAATAAAAAAACTGAGTTTTAGTACTCTCCTAAGGCTGAAAAGAGAAAAAAGTTTTCACTTAGCAAATAAAGTAACAGAACTGTCCTGGAACAAAGTCCACCTTTGAACAGGATGGCCAGGTATTGAAGCAAATTAATTTGCTTTAACAAAACTGACTGGATCTGAGTGGTTTTGTCTGCTTCAGAGTCTGTCTTTATGTGGTGGATTTGTGACATACAAATGGTTATGGATAATTTTAGCTTGACTATGCAGCTACAGTCCATGTGATTTAACCATTGCTTTCAATAAATGTCTGTTACAGAAGTCAGTGCAGATTCTAATATACTATTAATGAGCTCTAATTCCATCTCTTTTTATTTGAGGTAAGGAGAGGAGATACAATGTTAATGCTCTGGTTGAAAGATTTTCACATGCATGCTGTCAACAAAGGGCTATCTGGTGGTTTACAATCAGTCTGAAGGAGTTAAAATGGTGAAGTTCTACAAGATAACTGTAGTAGCCTATATTAAGATGGATCCATTATTTCCAGGGTTTGGTTTTGGTTTTGTTGGGTTTTGTTTTTAAACTTCTTTAAACTTTTAAACTTTAGTTTTTAAACTTTCTTATTATGATGTTTAAAATTCTAAAAGTGCAAGTGATGCATTAGTTTATTATCTAGAGTGGATATGTATAAAGTAACTAACTGTTTACTCAGATGGGCAAGAACCTTGTGTTTCCTGATTTCATGACATGATGACTGTTCTCTAACCTTTTTCATGGTGCATTCCTACAGGTAATATCCCTCCTTTGTTTTCTTCCTAGCATGGGCAAGAAAAGGTACTCAGCATCACTGTATGTTTCCTTTATAGCCTGTATACAGAAAGGAATATTGAGTGGGGAAAGAAGAAAGTGTAAACTACTGACTGGTATTTATGCCTCATGCCTGGAATGAGTTAAAATAATCTGTGTCATGTTGCATATAATATAATGTACAAGGTGCAATGTGTCACTCCTTTCTATTTTCTCCTTGTTTAAATGTATGTACTTGAGACCTTTACTACAATCTCTGACTGGTAAAAATTGGGCAGAGTCTCTTTGTGATCATCACAATAATCTTTATTTCACAGACACAAGCTCTAGTCTGTTAGATGCTGTACTGATGAACACAGGAAGCAGGGCAAGTCACTGTCTTGCAGGATCAGGAAAAAATATTCTATGAGGAGACACACTAAATATGAAAAACATATACTCAGCTTCTTTGGATCTGTTTAGGGAGAAAACATGGCAGTAGAAGTGAAGAGTGAAAGAAGACGGAGGAAGGAACAACTTGAGTCTGGAGCCTTAAGACATGGTTGGTTAGCCAACCAACATGGTTGGTTAGTCTTCTAAAAATTACAGTTGATAAACATACGTTGTTTCACTGTATGTTAAAATATCTCCTACAGTATTTTAAAAGATGAAAAATATTTTTTAAAGTGTTAATAGTAAACCTTTGAGGGGAGGAAAGAATATCACCAGAAAAAAGTTATACACAGGAACAAAGCTAAAAATTTTGATTTGAAGTTGCGGGATTTTTGTATATCAAGAAATGCAGTTTCTGTTACGTGAAGAAGTGGAGACAATTGTAAAGCCTCATCTTTTCTGAAGATTCTAAGTAATTTAATATTTTGAGTGTTGCAAGCTCAGAATTATCTGCTAGAAGGAAGGGAAGTACACAAAATTTGGATTTAGATGTAAATTTTGCAAATTTAAATCCAGCTCATCAGTAATTAAATCTGCGGTTAAATGTGTGTCCTGTAAGCAGAATGGTTAAAATGTGATTTGCCATGCATGTGCAAATAAATACAGTCCTGGTGAGGTACATCATTACATCAAATCACTTAAGGTATCAATGTACAAAGTTTAAGAATAAGAATATCGGACTCATTCAAAGCTTCTGCCATCAAAAACAGCAAAGTAATCAAAACTGCAATTTTTTTTTTATATTACAGCAACCTGATCTCACTATGCTTATTTTTGCTACAATCACAATTTTTTCTGCAAAAAGAGGCAGAAAGAAATGCATTAATGGAAGGATGCTATCCTCAATTATGCAACTACTACTACTAAAGAAAGAGGCAGTAACTGCAGCTGATGGACCTAAGGTGGGGTCTTCCAGGTGGTGTCAGAAATTATCACCATCGTGTTTCACTACATCTAGAAATTTTGAGGAAGTATCTGAGATATCGAAGATTTGTTGTAAGGTTTTCCACATACTTGTTTTTAGTTTTGAAATTCTATTGAATTTATACTCTTAGGGTACAGTAAGTGCATTATTACTTTTGGTTGGTAAAAATAGGGCATATTGTAAATCTAGAATGCAAAAGAGGAAGGGACAGTAATACAAAGTCTTGACTGATGCACACCATAAGAAACCTGGTAGGTTTGTGCTGTATGTAGATTAGGTTTGTATTTGTGTCCTTGAATATGTGGGTTTTTTTCATTTTTGGAGGGTTTTATGGGGCAAAAGCCTGATAATCCCATCATTTCAGGAATGTTCTGAAAGAAAATCTTATCATTACTTGAAGATATAATTGGAAGAATTAAGCTAACTGAAATTATGCAAAAGGAGACACTGTTGTGTTGCATCTCCTGGGGTATCAAAAGAGATAGTTCTAACCAAAAAAGCAATGCAGACAGATGGCAAGTGTTACTCAACATTTTTGGGAACAAATCATCAAAAGTGTAAATGGAGTTCATTCTAACAGAGAATTGGACTCAAATACTTCAGATGAGCAGGATCTGTTTGATGTGTCATCTTCATCCCTCAGTCGAAGGTAACAGAAGGAAGCTGAAATAGAAGGAAATCAGATTCGTCAATCAGGGCTTCCCCCTCATGAAGCTGTGCTGGCTGGGACTGATGGCTGCATTGTCCTCCAGGTGTTTGTCAATATCTCCCAGATAGTCTTTTCCATGATTTTACCAGGCACTGACATGAGATTGACAGGCCTGTAGCTTCCAAGTCCACCCTCTTGCCCTTCTTGAAAATCAGGACAAGATCACCCAGCTTCCAGTCCACTGGGATCTCTCTGGATTCCCAAAAGCACTCAAAAATCAAGAGAAGTTTTCTGATGACATCAGCCAGCTCCTGAGAATTCTCAGATTAATCCCATCAGGCCCCACAGATTTTTAGGGATCCAGATGAAGCAGTAAATCCTGTGTAATTTCAGGGTCAACTGGGAGTTGAACATTCTCAAGATGAGCCCTGATCCTCCATCTCATGGCACTGAAACCTCCTTGGTCCATCATCTGTGTTGAAGACAGAGGCAAAGAATGTGTGGAACAACTCTGCCTGGTCCTGTCCCTGTTTGGGAGGTGGCCATCCTCAAGCTGTAACAGACCAATGTTTCTTTTCACTGCCTACTGCCATTAGTATATTTGACAAAAACATTTCATTGTCCCCCACAATTCTGAGTTTCACCTCCAACTGAGCTTTGGCTGCACAAATTTTCTCCCTAGAGTGGCAAAAAGCATCTCTGTTTTCTTCCCATGTCACCTGACCTTGCTTCCACTGGGCATTTTTCACCTTATTTCCAAGAGAAGGTCCCTGCTCAGCCTTGCCTGACTTCCAACATTTGGGAATTGTTGCCCTTGTGCTCTTAGGAGGTGATGTTTAAAAAGTGACCAGCATTGATGGACCACAGCACCTGCAAAAGCATTTTCCCTGGAGATTTCACTTACTAGTCCCCTGAGCAGCCTGAAATCTGCTCTTCTCATGTCCATTTTGTTGCAAGTACTACAGACTGCAGCCTATGAGGTGAGTGCTGAATTCCTTCTGTTCAGAAGTTGTTCGGTAGAGGAATAAATTTGCATTTCTTTCCAATCTGTTAAGGAGATTAATTTATTCTTCATTAATCTGAAGGTGATTCACTGCTTTAATCAATGGAAATCTAATTGCTAAGCACTTACAGGAAAAAATACTGAGTCTGAAGAGTTTCCTCCAACATTTTATCATGCAAATGAATTATACATTTAAATGAGCAGCAGCGCTTTTCTCCTTATAGCATGAAGTACAGAATTGCAAGATATTATCTGAAGGAATATATTCCATGAGCCTTTATTAATGATGCTGGTTACACTGCCATGTAATAGGCATATGAGATTTTATCCTGTCTTAGAGATGGTGTGTAACTTTGCCAGTTGAGAGATATATCCTTGTTAAAAAAAGAGGTAACATGTTTCAAACCCATATCCGTCCATCTGCCAAGCTGTGCAGCAATTTGGTAGGCTAGAGCTGCACCTACCTGAAGTAATGGTGTTCTTTAATCATGTTTTATGATTAGAACAGCTTCTTAACTTTCAGTATGTTCTCACAGCTTGTCTTTTAGTCATGTTTGTAACACATTTTTCAGGGATATTTTCAGCAGAGATCTGCACACAGGCAGCAAGCTAAGAGCAAATGGCTGAGCACTTTCCAGAAACTGCATAACATATTTCAAGAGAAAGTGCTCCACTTGCTCTCAGGGAGGAAGCATCCACTGAGCTTCTGGAGACAGGTGAGACTAGAACCCCCAAATTAGGAGAAGGGCATTCAGCCAGAATGATCAGCAATACATTATTTCCTAAAAGAGGGGGACAGATTAGTTTTGGTAATAAAATAAGTTAGAAGACGTCATCAGTTTTGGCACTCCTCAGAATCTTGTGGTAGGACAATCAATACTTTAGTGAGAATGTTAACACTGTAATAAATATGTAAAATAGACATTACTTCTCAATAACTGTAAATGCCTTTTCCTGTTCAATGTGCTTTTTAATCCACTTAAACATATGTAACTCTTTTTATAGTCTGCAGGCAACTTTTTAGACTCTACTAGAGGACCAGAAAGCCTGGAGCTTGGCCAAATAAAATAAAACACATGCTGTGAAATGCTGTTTAACTGCAGAGAATAAAATTACTACTGCAGAGAAGTCTTAATAACACAGTAATAATTTAACAGCTAAGCCACACATTTCATGAGCTTCTTACAAACAGTTCTTTTCTGGGTTTTATTTTAAGAACAAAGGAAAATCAGATATTTTCTCAGAGGTTCAAATTGGTTGTACATCAGAGCTAATGAAATCACTTAGTACTTCTTTCTTAGCACAGAACTATGAGTGATGTAAGCAGATTCATTGAAATGTGCACTGTCTCCAATCCATGATATACAAGCAGGAGAATTCAGAAATTTCCAGATTAATTAGCCAGCAGAGACCACATGGAGGATTCAGTCCTACATGTCTACAAACATGTCTGTCTGTACTGTATATGACTTGTGTATAAGCCCCTCACCTCATAAAAACTTTATGTTACTTAATATAACTGCAAACATATGAAGCAACATATGAAGTGCAAACATAAGGGGAGAAGAGCTAATTAAAATAATTCTGGAAGACATTTCTAGGGTATTTTATCAATTGCATAGAATTCCAATTAAAATTATGTATCTTGCGAAGAGCTTCTGATATCAGGGTCTTATCTGTACCTGAAAGTTGGATGGTTTCCTTTTTTAAAAGGAGAAAAATATTCAATATTCTTTCAGATTGAAAGTTGGGATGTAAAACACATGCCTGCAGCTCAGTTATCAAGGAATCATAAAATGGTTGCAAGGAACCTTTAACTGCCATCTAGTCCAACTCCCCTGCAGTGACATCTTCAACAGAGCCCCATTCAGTCTTACCTTAAATGTGGGACTGGACATCTACCACCTCTCTGGGCAATCTGTTCCTGTATTTCACCTCATCGCAAAAATCTTCTTCCTTATAATCAGTCTGAATCTATGCTCTTAAAGTTTAAAACCATTACCCCTTGTCCTAGGACAATAGACCCTGCCAAAATATTTGTCCCCATCTTTATTAGAAGCCTCCTCTAGGTAGTGACAGGCCACAATCTGGTCTTCACAGAACTTTCTCTTCTCTAGGCCGAACAACTCCAATCCTTAGTCTTTCTTCATAGGAGATGTGTTCCAGCCCTCTGAGCATTTTTGTGGCTCTCCCTACAGTTGCTCCAACAGCTCCTCTTGTGCTGGGGACCTCAGAGCTGGATGCAGCCCTGCAGGTGGAGTCTCATGAGAGCAGAGCAGAGGGGCAGAACCCCCTCCCTTACCCTCTGCCCACACTGCTTTGGATGCAGCCCAGGACCTTTTTGGCTTTCTGGGCTGCCAGTGAACATTGCCAGGTCGTGTCCAGCCACTCATCCACTGAGTTGTCTTTAAATGTAATGTAATTCTGTAAGCAATTTAATGAATAGGCTATACAGTTGCTTAAGTTTGTCCTCAGCCTGAGCAATATGGTTGTGGTCCGTTGAAGAACATGAATTTACATGACCATTCTTATCCCAAATATTGTCATACTCAGTTACAGTTCTCTGATGGGAACACTGGGGTTTTTTTTCCAAAACAACTGTCAGTATGTGATTCAGACCAACAAAGAAAATTCTGAATGAAAGAAAAACCAACACAGGGATGCAAGGACTAAAGTTTGATTTATTGGTGCCATTTGTGAGAGCAGAAAAGTATGATTCATTCAAAGCCTCTTCTATCAGATTGCTGATGTTTGCAACACTTCCATGCAAGTTTATGAGGTAATCAAAATTTAAGTACTGTTTTGTAGAGGAGAGATTAGTGATTTTATTTTAACATAAGAATTATCACAAGTTGCCATTATCATAACCAATGTATTTGGGATACTGCCATACAGTCTGCATATTCTTGTAGAAGGATTTAGATTTGTGCTCAAGTATATAAATTATAAATATGCTTTAAGTTTCAGTTATTTCAGCAGATAAATATGTGGGCATACATGTTTTGTAGGTAAGATATCACAGATTTAAGAGCATAGTTTTCTTTTTCACTGAAACTAAATTCCTTTTAACAAACAATTTCTGCGATGTGAGATTTGCCAAATAATTAATATTTCCTGAATCCTGCCCACAAAATGCTTTCTAAAAAGGGCATCAAGCTTTATGCCTTTGCTGTGCTTTAATTCCAGGCAACAACTAAGTATCACTCCACACATTCCCCATGGTGAGAAGAATCATGAAAAAACCCCAGAACTCGTGGGTTGAGATAAGAACCGTTGATGAATTGAAAAAGAATGAAATATACTACTAATAATAGTAATAATAAACATAATTGTAGTGAAAAGGAGAGAGAGTAATAAACCCCAGGGACAAGAGGTGCACAGTCCAGTGGCTCACCACCTCATGCTGACCAATGCCCAGCTTATCTGTGACCAGTCATCAGTGGCCCTTGACCAACTACCCCTATTTTATGTCCTGAGCATGACATTCCATGGTGTCCAATATCCCTTTGGCCAGTTCAGATCAGCCGTCCTGGCCATTCTCCTTCACAGCTTCTTGTGCACTTCATCACTGGCAGAGCCTGGGGCACTGAAAAGTCCTTGACTTGCGGTAAGCACTGCTTAGCAGCAACCAAACATTGGTGTGTTATCAACATCATTCTCATACTGAATCCAAAACAGCACCACACCAGCTGTCAGGAGACAAACCAACTCCATCCCAGCTGAAACCAGAACAGCTCAAAGTATCAGTCAAGGACAGAAATCCAAGTGAATGTTCTCATAAAAACAAGCAGTGTTTAACTAGTTCTTCATTTTAATGTGCGAGATGCTGAAAATCAGTTTCTGCCTGGACTGAAACACCCATCTCTTCTCCGAATTCAAAGGGAATTCTGTTCTGACAGGAACTTTGCATCTTCTAATTCTCAGCACAAATGTGTGAAGTTGCACCTTTACTCTGATCCCAGTTGTAATCATTGTTCATCCAGTGTATTTATGTGCATTTTAAGAAAAATATAGCAACCTGCATGTTCATTCATTCTTTGGTGGTTGGGCATTCTTTTAGCAGTAATTGCTGGTCTCTGGAGTGTGCATTATCCACCAGAGGGAGCTGAAAGCAAGAGCAGTCTGGTTTTCATGGGCTCATACAATCATTTTGGTTGGAAAAGACCTGTAAGATCACAGAGTCCAACCATTAACCCAAGTCTGTCATTAAGCCATGTCTCTAAGTGTCACAGCTACGTGTCTTTTAAATAACTCCAGGGATGGTGAGTCTACCTTTTCCCTGGGCAGCCCGTTCCAGTTCTTGGCGACCCTTTTGGTGAAGAAATTTTTCCCAAAATCCAATCTGCCATCTTCTGGAGCAACTTTCAACCCAGAAGGTTGCCAGGTGAAAGTCATCTCTTACACTTCACAGAGCTTTGGATTTGGGCATTTGTCCTCAAGTTAGCTTGAGAGCAGATGATGACCAGGTAGGAAATAAGTTTGCCTCCTTATGCTAAGTTATTACCTCTTTTGGGAACCCTCACTTTAGTGTCAAAGCACGCAAAGCAAAACCTTGTGATGTACAGGTCATCATTCTTTGGTTTTTATGTATGTTCTTGTAATATGAATAAAGACACCAGAATTGTACAAAATAAGAATGACTGAGAATAAACTAGTCACCCCTAAGAAAACTAGGCCAGGTAGAAGCAAATATGAGTAGATTCTCCTAGTCCTTAAAAGGCAATCTCTCAAAATTCTTGACTGCAAACTGTATGCCAGTACTGACATGGGCAATGAAGCAGAAACTCATTGGGGTGTTTATTTTTGCTAAACAATTGGTCAAGGTGAAAGGGGATTTCTTGTTCTAGTTTGCTAAATAATAAGATCAATTTGTATTTCATAAAAAAAAATCTTCCTTTGACTTACAGTATGGTAGGAGTGCTGGTCCTTGTGGACAAATGAGCTTATTTCTACACATTTCCTTCTGCACTTGGAAGAAGTCATCCACAGATAAGTAAGCAGATGTTGAGACAGAGATTAACAGCTGAGACATGGTAAAGAACAGCTTCTTATACCATTTCTGAGTTGTAGCTGACCACACAAACAAAAACAGTCTTTAGAAAGAGGTGGAGTTGATTTCCTTATACCACAAAATGCAGGAAAACTCACATAGCTAATTATAGCTGAGCAATTAAATACAAAGCTGGTCCCTACTCCCTCTATGTTACTTGCTCAACTCATTTGTAATTTTCAGTGTCTTGGCATCCTTTGAATTCTGCAAAATGGTTAATCTATTGGTCATGAGAACTCTAACTGACAGGAGACAGAAACTTCCCTAGGTAGTAGTTAAATTTGTTTTCTACACCACCAGTTATAGCTTAATAGCTTATTAGATTTCCTAAAGGATTTTTTTTTCAGTTTCAAAATCTCATCTTGCAAAAATGGTAACAGTCTCATCAAATATCCTCAGTTTCAGCTCAGGTTTCTGTTCCTTGGTAGTATTTTGTCATGTCTTTCAAAGGAAGGTACAAGATAGTTTATATCGAATTGCTGTCTAATGGACTTTGCTTAATGGCTTCCTCCATTAGAGGTTGCCGTATATACTGGAGGTTTTAATATAATTTTTTTTATTATTATTATTTCAAGGTTTTGATCTGATGGACGCATGCCAGATGCTTCATGAAATACTCATTTCGTCAGCAGATACTATTATACACAGGAATTGCTCCATACTTGCATCAGGAAATCCAGTGAAAGATTGTATTCTATGTGTTTCTAGACTGGTAGAAAGTGTTTTTCACCACTGAGAATTCAGGATTAAAAAGTTCCTTTTCATAACTCAATTGAATATCAGCCTTCCATCATTATCTTTTTGAGAAGTCAGGTCTGTTAATAATTTCTTTATACTTACTCCATTATTGCTGCATATAATTGATATATTGTCATTATATAAACCAAATTCAAATTTATAAGGGATTCCAGGGATAAATTTTGTAGGTTTGAGTTGTCTCATCTCTTCTGCAACTTTCTATATCTTCCACTAACAAACTGCTACTCAAGTACTTCTTCCAGACATAATTTGAAGGGCATTCTTTTTTGGTTTGATACACCAATATGGCATGCAGCTTTATGTTTGTTGACATTGTCAAACCGAATTTTCTGAGAACTAGATTTGTGCTAATGCAGTGCAGGAGTGTTCTCTCAGTTGGTGTCATATTCCCAGTGTCCACTGAGGGTTCATTATAAATCTTTACTGTAGTCATGTAAAAAATGATGTATTTCCTAAGGGTAACCACTTCTATAGCATATAATGCTAGGAATGGATGGTCATAATTACTTATGCAATATGTTTGACAGGACTTGAACGTTAAGGTTTAGGACAAGTGTCTGCCACTCACATTAATTTGATTTTTCAAATATCACTGGCAATATTCTGTGTAAAAAAGACAGCAATAAATTGCAAAAGTAAATCCAGGAGTTAATTGCTAGGAGTTAAGACAAAGTATTAGAAAGAAAATGGATAAAAAAGGAAGGAAGCAATAGACCATACATACAGGAGATTGTAAAGGGAATCATCTAAAGTGTTTGCTGGTCAGTCTTGCTTTTTATGATTGGAACATCTGAAGTATATAAAACTAGGTTTGCAGATGGTGATGACATTGAGAGGACGGCAAATGATAATGAACTCTGTATCTAGATTCAGTGCAGGCAAAGACAGATGGGGCAAAATACTTTGAAAATAGCAAAATCAAACCACATTAAAAATCCCAACTACCATCCAACTACCATGACAATCTTTTATAGCATTAAAATGCGCAGTTAATTAGAATATTTAGTGATGTGATAGTTTTTATTCCTGAACTGTCACTGCCAGAACAGTCCTCCCCTTCCCAGTCATGTCATAGCTGGTATGAGAAATCCAAATCTGGCTGCATCAGAGCTTGTGGGGGTTATTCTGAACCTTGTTCATCTTGATTCTGACAGTATAGACCTGACATTGCCACATAACTCTTGCAGTGGGTGAGCATACACATCTGGAAACAGTTCAGTCTTCCTTGTAAATGCACTTAAGTCTTCAGGTTTTATTTAGTAGTGTGGTACATTAAGGCTCCAGGTATGGGGTTGTTTTTCTTTTTAATTAACTCTTCTTTTGGACAGAAAGAGAAAAGAAGCCTGAGTATTCAGTGCTGGCAAAGAAGATATGGTGGATAAATTGATATGCTGGGATTCTGTGGCCACTGTTCAGGGAAAAGCTGTAACTAATGACTACTTCCCTGTGATCTTTAGCTAATAAACGTTTAGAAACTTTATTCTTGCTTCCCCAGAAAAGGAAGTTGTGCCCAATTTTAAAAAATATTTTGGCAGTGGTCCATGAGGTCTTCAAGGGTGTCTTTTCTAAATTCTTCTGGGGTTTTTGAAAACCACACTGGAAACCTTTCAACAACTTTAGGTGTCTTAATTCTTCCCAAAAGTCTGGGCTTCTATCCACATTTTTTCATCCAGCTGTTCTTTTTCTGAAGGCAGGAGATTTCAGGTTTTTTACACGTCCATTAAACCTTCCAGATTCTGGTACCTGCATCCTGTCATGCTCAGCAATTGCTCCAAAAGCAAATCCTGTATTACTCCATTACTTTCAGAAGTGCCAGCAAAACTGCCTTCACTTTACCCTGACAAAGTTTGACCCTAAAATATTCTTGATAGAGCATGTTTTCTATGCAAATAGTCCTAGAAAGTTTAAAACAATTGCTGTTATTAAGTGCCTCCCTCCTGCTATGAATAGCTCTGCTGTTCCTTACAAAGCAGCAAGTGGAACCTTTCAGTGTTAGCACCTCTGTCTACTTTCACACTCTTCAGGGTTGCTGCAATGACTTTATTTGCACCTGCTTCATTAATCATCTGGGCTATCATCTGAAGGCATTAATCAATGTTGCAGACAGTACTGAGGTAATACTGTGGAATGTGAAGACCACAGGTATATAGCCCAGTTACTTTCAGTTCACCCTGGAGGTGAGTGGTTTCATTTCTGTTGCCATGTTGCCATAAAGGGGAATTGTTTCTTTGGATTTGATTAATATCTGAAAGGATCATGCAAATGGAAATTTCAAACTATTGCTATTGTTGTTCCATATTCTATTTCAATAATCTCTTCTACTTTGCCATGGTACATTATTTAATTTCCCATCATTTAACACTAACATCTGTAACAAAGTTGCAATGAAAACCACTGTGCCATTTGTTGAATGAAATTCATACCAAGCGACCTAAATGCTCTGGAATAAATCATGTGAGAAAGGAGATGGGCTTAAGTTGTGAATAAGTGTATTCATGCAAGAAAGTATTCATTGTGAGAATACAACAGATATGAACCAAATTTTATGTGGATTTTTGGTGGAATCTTAAGATAATTTAAATTAAGTTCCAAATGTTATGAATGCTCCTTATCAATGAAATGTATTCTAATCCTAAAAATCTCCACATTCTGGAAACCAAGGTATGATTTTCAGTGCTGACTTCAAGCTTCTCTTTCTATCTCAACAGTTTACCAATAAAATGAATACTGATATCAAAGATCTATAATTGAATATACAGTTTAGATATTCGTATAAGTAATAAGAGATTATTACATGTATTTGGTGGCATTACAGTCATAAAACCATGGCATGTTTTAAAAAATGTCCTGTGCAGCTTGGCTCAGAAAAGGATACCTTGAAACATTCCTTCTGAACACAGCTTTTGTGGTAAGACAGTTGAAGAGAGAAAATTTTGCTGATTTCTACTTTCTCTATAAGCCAAATTACCTCACGCTTTACACACAGTGATCAACACCCTGTATTTCACTTAAAAAGTGAAATGTTCACCACTGTAAACATTGGTGTACCTGGCTTTTATATACTTACCAAAAGCAAAATTAAGGCAGACTGTTAAGCAAACTCCGAAGGTATTCCCAGCAAAACAACTACAGACACATGTTAAATGCAGAATATCCTATTCCTGTGCTACAAATGCTTTTTTTTTCCAGTTTAACCTCAAATTTGTAGGTGTTTGTCTTGAACTTCTTCGTTTATCTTTTTGTGATGGAGAGATTACCTTCAAATGGAACTTGGCTGCAAAGATCAATAACCAGGCAAAAACCACAAATGGAATTTGAGAAATTGTGACTACACCAAATTGTTCCAGGTAAGTTCAAGATACATCAGTATTTGATGTTCAAACATTGCCTTCCTTTCAGATGAAGACAGATAGCTGACTAAACAACATGAAAAGCATGATGTTGCCTTTGAAAACATGACTGTAACCTTTAAAGAGCGGTTTTGCTAAAAAGGACACACAAAAGGTGTGCAGTTTCTGCCTAAATTGCCTTGCCTGTTTACACACTGCAATGGGATTCAGAACTAATACAGATTAACACAATGCTGAGCATTGCTGGAATCATCTCCTTTAAAAGGAAATTGAACATAAAGCATTAGCCAAAGGACTCATCCTTGCAACACCCTCATGTGGTGACGTTTTTAGACCATGTCTTAGCCAAATTATAGCCAAAAAAGAGGATTTTTCTTTTTTCTTAATTAGGAAAGCTCAGAACTCCAAAAGTGAACTCCTGATTCTCACTAGTTTCAGTGAGGCCAGGATTTCAGCCCTATGCTGCAACTGGATACATATACACTTGTGCTGGGGAATTGGGAACCACCGTCATGGAATTGGTCAGAAGATTCATAAACCAAACTTCAAACTTGAAAACAGAATGGTGACAACTCTGTAGGCAGAATAATTACTAGTCATAAATTATAAATGTTTTGGGGTTTTTTTGTCTTGGAGATGTATGCAGGAATCTCACTGATGGAGGGTTACAGTGTTAAACACAGGGAAATCAGAATGCCATGCTGTTAGAATGGAAAAGGTAGAAAGCTTTGAAATTGTGCTGATGAGGGATACAAAACTTTTTGTCTTTAGAAACAAGGGATTTGCCTCTCTTCGAGATTCTCTAACATTTTTCTCTCTCATTTTTCAGGTACTAAACATAAATTTACTCAGAAAGTAAGTTTAAGGGATGTGCACATTTATAGCAATTTTTGTACATTTCTATAAAACTTAACAATACATGTCTTTAGATAATTAATTGCACAAAGCAGGCAAGGCATTTTTAAAACATGTTTTTAGTAGACTCCGTTAACTTATGACCTTTTGAAAAAGTATGTGAAGAAACAATTAGGTCCCTTGCCAGTATGTGAAGAAACAATCCCTTGCCAGTCTAGAGTACAGGATTCTTGAGGGAGGGCTACTGCTTAGCCTCTCTGAGAATAGGTAGGAGTTTGTCTCTGGCTGCAGCATCCACAAAGTTTTATATATAGAACAAACCATATATTCACTCTCTGTACAACTAACTGCTAAATACTTTTAACTAGAATGATTGTTGAGTTAACCATCATAATTTTATTTTCTTGAGTCACAATAGTTATTAGCATAGACAGTTAAAAAATCCATCAGATACTCATGAAAGTTTCCAAACAAAGTTCAAATCTGAAAATAAGCAATTCTTTATGGTGTATTGTGAAACTGAGTAGAAACTTTAAGTCTGGTTAAGGTCAGCTTTACTTCTTAGTTTCAAAGCTACTGTGGGATCTGAAACAGGAGATAAGGCCCTGTTTTCCAGAAACAGAGGGAGACAAAGGAAATCACTTTCTGGAGATAAAACCCTCTCATAGTAATAAAGACCTCATTGGAGCAGAAAGATGCAACTCATTCTTCCCTGTGCCTGTTGGACAGAGTTGGTTTTTCCTAGTGTTTGTGAGGTCTGTGAGAAATGTTTGGATAAGATCTTTTGGTGCTGTTCCCAGAACATGGTTCATGTGATATCAAAGAATCCTGATGTTTTGCCAGGGGAACTTTTTGTCATTGGGAATTTAGAGGCTGGGCTTGCAAAGAGTTGGCTGAGCTGCAATACAAAGAAAACTCCTGAACAACCTATTCTGGCAGGCCATCTTCAGTCAAAGGCCACCAGGGAGCTGTGCCAGCAGGCTCCACCCAAAAGGAAAATGAACAAAAGAGAGACAAGCGACAGTTTTAACTTCTGCAACACTGCGGAGCTGAAACTGAAACATCAGTAGTCCAGGCCACGGATTTACACTGAAATATGAATTACTCAGATAACTAAATGAGGTCATTGTAACCGTTTTTTAAAGCCAGATTGTCCTTGTCTTGAAGCTGGGACATCAAAGAGATGAAGACCAGACTGATGTGCAATTATTATGTTCCTTCAAGAATTAGTGACTCAAGCTGCCTGAGAAGTGAAAAAGAGGGATTTTAACTGACCTCACTTAAATAGTATTTCAGCAGCATTTAGACATGAGTCCAAATTGGTAGCTTCCAATCTTTTTTTTCCATCATCCGTAAGTTTTCTTCACTGACAAGCAGTCCTGGATTAATGGGTGGTAAACATACTGACAATTTTCTTCACTTTACCTCATGAAGTTCTGGAGTTACAGACAGCATGTTTTGACTTAATCTCCCACTGCTGTGCATAGTACTTACTTTAGGTGCAGTTTGCCACCATGTGCTTACAATACACAAAAGGTGAGAAGGAAGCAGGTTTTCCAGAAGCCTTATATTTGCAGTGATGACCTATTAGGTAAATTTGCACCCTTCCTGCTTAGTGAAGATGAAAAGGTCTAAAACAATATCCTAATGGATCAAGTTTATACAGTTTCTCTCAGCTCACAAAATATTGTTGTGCTTACTGATGAATATATTAGGTAACAACTGTTAGAAGTCTGAGAAGCAATTTTGTCCAACTTTGTCTTCCATTTTTAATTATTATTATGCCACTAATTTCTGTATTGATTTCACTCCTTAGTTTCCATTATGTTCTGGTATCAGGAAGGTCTAAAATAGGTAAGTGTTCTGGGGTCATAACCATAATTAAGGCCACTTTTTAATTGCTTAATTTAATGTGCTTGGCTTTACTGTCAGCATTTTATCTGACCTGCTGTAGGTATTCTCAACCCTGTGTTCATTTGACATGATTCCCTTTGGTTTTTCTCAGCCATCACTGCATCTGGTCAACAAACAGATCAGCTGAAGAAGTTATTACAAGTGCATGTGTATACATATACAAAAAATTGTATACGTCCCTTCCACCTAGCGGTATATTTAGTATTAAAGTTCACTGACCACCAGCAATGCCACTTGAATAATTATGTAAGTAAATGTGCTAAGATTGAGGAAAAAGTACATATTTTTAATTACATATAAATGAAATAGAAAAGTGCAGACAAATCTGTGGAAAAGTTTTTGAGCTTGTGGCTGACTTGCCACATGATCTGCTCTCCTTAGATTAGTGGGTTTATGCCACGTACACCATGCCTCTGAGTTCAGTGTGCAAGCCTCTGCCTTCTTGAAACCAGCCCATCTATCTTCTTTCTAACATTACTATGTTGACTTACAATGGCCCTTATGTGGTGCTTTCCTGATACAGTGGAGAAAATCAGTTGTATCATACACAGAAACAAAAATACAAATACAATTGATTTTTTATCAAACAAAATGTTTCATACAAAATGAGTTGTATCAAACATAGAAACTGGAACGCAAAGTATTACTTTTTCTAAGTTTAAACACACTTTGCATGTTGAAAAGTGACTACTACATTACAAAAAAGTTTGAGTGGTGAATAATTGCATGACACTACCCAGAAATTATTAGCACAGTAAGGATTACATACTATTTTATCTGAATAAGTAACTAAAAATTCATATTCTCAATTTTCTGGTTCTCTCCATCGAAAATTAACACTTACCAAATAAAATACTGTGAAATGTTATTCCAGTGTTTCTTGAAAAGGTTGAAACTAAAGCAAAGTATCCAGGATTGCTGTTTAAGACACCTGAACATCAGATTTTCTATGACTATGGGAAATATAATTGTTTTGTTATTAAAAACCAAAAAAGTTCTCTCAGAGAGAGCTTCTAAGGGAAAAGATTGGAAGAAAAAGAAATTAACAAATTAATTTTTTCTGGAGCTTTACCTGGGCCTCCAAGGATATGTCACTGTCTTTCCACAGCTCAAGAACTCCTGATCCAGTCCATTTCCCTTGCCCAAGAATAGGATCAGTTACAATCAACCAATGTCAACATAATTGTCTAGCCTAATTTTCTAATTTTGTAGCATGTTTGTCACTAGAGTTCTTTACTTTCCAAAGTAATATATTCCAGTGTTTCACTGTCACTATGGTTGGACAGCTCATGTTTTTGTTTTGTTTTCTCCCTAGTGTCTTATTTAAACTTCCAGAGCTCCATCCAAGGGACATTAATTATTGTCCTTTTCACTTAGACAGATTGTCCCTTTCCTCTTGAAAGCAAACTTTCACTTTACTGAGGAGTCCTGACCTCAGTCCTCTCATTTCTAGGCTCTGTTCTATCATTAGAAGTCATTGTCTTCTATATCTTTTCTCTATCTTGTTTGTTTGAGCTCCCTCCATCTTTAAGTGTGATTTCCAAATCTAAATAGCATGTAATTATTCAACATCTGAAAACAGAATTCCTGTTTATTCATCTCACAAGACTTTGTGAGTTTTTGTAGCTTCTTTTTTTTTTTGTTTTTGTTTGGGTTTTTTTGTTTGTTTGGGGGTTTTTTGGGGTTTTTTGTGGGTTTTTTTGTTGTTTTTTGTTTGTTTGTCTGGGTTTTGTTTGTTTGTTTTTGGTTTTTGTTGTTTTTGTTCGGTTTTTTTTGCTATGGCACAAAATCAGCAACATGTTGATCTTAATCTCTTCACCTCCTAGAGGGTTTTATTATTGATTATTGTACCATATTAAATAATCATCGAAGTGCTGTTCCTTAACACTAGTATCAAAATAATATTAGATATGTTTATCTGACAGACATTTAAAATTACTACTTTTTCTAAATTTTAAGTTTGAAAATTACTGAAGAATAAGCCAGACTTGTACTGCTTGACAATTACATATGATACCAGAACTGGATTTGGAGTCATGATGGAAAATGGGTAAACTCTTGAATATGCTTCTCTTTTTTCTTACATGAATGGTACACACTCCAGAACCATCAAATTCTTCTATCATCTTCTACCATTGTCACTTGGTCAAAAAGGAAAAATGAGGAAGCTGGCTAATGCCAGTAAGGTAACTTTATGAAATGCAAAGAATAAGTTAATAGATTTTGTGTTTCTGCTGATAAGTCAAGGATTTATAATGTTTGTAAAAATTACTTCAACTTATCTTTTATAGAAAATTACTCCCATGTCATTTTTGTCCACTCATTTGGATCCTTTCACTGTGATAAAACCATGGTCAGTCATCTTGCCAGGTTTTTGCTACTTTAAGTAATGACACAAATATTTCTACTTATATGTTCTCATCTTCTATATTGGAAAGAAGCAGGAATGTTGGGCTCTCATCAACAAGGAGTTGCATGATTTATTTGAAATTAGGCTTTGTTTTGTATCATCTTTAGTAAGCAGTGCATGGGAATCTGGCTTTAGGTATGACTATTTGTGAATGACTCCCTCTTTTCCCAGCTGAAGTAGATGATGATCATTCCACTCTGGACTAAAAATCCAAACACTGTGACACAAACAACACAAGGAGACCCTGGACTGAAAAAGGTACAAGCATCAAACAAAATAAAGAGCTCTAGTGAAATTTAATGATATATGCAGCCAGCCATCTCCAACTACCCAGTGAGATTTCTGTAGAAGGTGACATGATTCCAGTGGCTATACTTATATCACAAAAGAATTTTAGTATTTTTAATGCATGAACAGTAGCAATGAGAGACAGCTGAGAGAAGTAATGAATGCCATTTATTTAGAGCTACTGGAAGAACAGTCAACTGTCTCATGATCTTGCCAAGCCTAACAGCTCACATGGTGATCTCTGATGAATTTTGTTTAAACAGAGAACTTCATGAAATGATACACTGAAATAAAATTATGACAAAACTATTATATAGTCTATTTTAATGGAGTTGCCTATATCAGCACCACCTTCAAATGAAACTCATAATATTCCATTAAATACCTGCCTACATCGTTTAAAAGCCTGGCAGAAATAGCAATACCACAGTTACTGCCTCAGATACATCCCATGGAGTGACCCGTGATGCCTAATGGACTCTGTCAGCCATGTTTTAGAGCCTTAAGTTAGATGACTTCAAGTAGGATACCTTAGGATGCAGCCAAGCCTTCAGTAGTAACTTGGCCATTTTGCTGAAAACACAAGAAGTATCTTACAGGAATGAACTTACCTCTCATTACTCAGTATTTGCATGCCTGGCTTTAGTTCAGGAGCGTCAGCTAGTGTTTCTTCTCATTTTTGCTACTCAAGGCAAAAAAACCCCAGTTTCAAGAGCATTATGCATTCATGGCTTTTAATTTTTTTTAATAGAGCCAGTCTTTGAACAGAGAGACAGAAGCTGCTAGGTGCAGGTTCCATATTTTGTCAAGGCCACGATTTAAAATTTCACTGCAATCTTATCTGTTACAGGCTTTTGAATAGAAGATAAAGCACCTGATGAAGAGCATGTCTGCACACCACCTTTGGAGAAAGGGGCAGAGTGAAAAGGCACAAGTTCTTCAGTATCAGTTAAGGTAAGTGGGAAAGTAAAAGGTGTTTGAAAGCACAGTCAGCCTAAGGAACTTGGTTTCAGTTATTAAGAATCGAAGAATGTAATTTTTATATCCATCAGGTAATTCCATTTAAAATCTGTGCCTTATTTAGTAAAAAGGAAAACTAGAAATGTATTTGGGGCACATTTTATGTATCTTTATTTGCAGATTTTCTTTGGCCATAAAGCTCAAGGAGGAGCCTTACCAAGTGGCAGGCATACTAACATGACCTTAACTCGCTAACAACTTTTTCCTACTGAGCTTTTTGACTAAACTTCTGTCTCAAAGCTGTATTTCAAAAATAGGAGGAGATTTTTTTTCTAAAATCCTTCATCCAGCAACAGAATTGATGCAGAAATGTTTCTGGGTACTCTCAGGACATTCCTCTTCTGAGGCTTCTGCAAGATTTGAATTATTATGGGTAGGTTTTAAATTTCTTTTCAGTTAATTTTATTTTAAGTTTTAGCAGCCTTTTACAGTTGGCAGTTACTGAAGCTGCAATTCAGCTACTCTGGTACACTTCACAAAGTCAAGCCTTTGAAATTTGTGGATGCTTTCTTCTCTGCTATTGCACCTCAGCAACATTATTGCACCTCACCTAACAGCAAGTAGAGGTGAAAAGTCATTAAATACAAGACAGGGTTGTAAGGAAAAAAATTTAATTAATATGAGGCTTATGTTTGATCTGCTTCACCCAAACCATTTTTTTTTCTCTGTGGCAACAGCCACAAGCGTGTGACAAAACATTTGGGATTTTTCTAAAGAAAAGTTTACATATTTAAAATGTCACTTTTCAAGAAAGCATATTATTCCTAAGCAGGTTTCAAAAGTGCAGAGCGTGTTTACAGGAAAACAAATCTTGTGATTGTAAAGCTTCATCAGATAATGATTAAGGACTCTCCCCACAGAGAGCACGGCCAGAAGTTGCACAGCGAAGAGTGGACACATCTCTGTTAACTTACCTGGTCTGGCAGTGCTTGGGAAAGGAGCAAGTCCATCTTCTGGAGTCTGGAATAGTCTGGTACAATAATCACTAAATCTGTTGCATGTTCTTTACATAAAATGATCCAGAAGAACCTTTACAGTTTATTACAAATACTTGGTTAAAAATTGTTACTACAAATATTTAAATTGTTTAAATTCCCCTCTTTAATTAAGAGGGGAAAGACTCAAAATTATTCTTACCTTCTATTGCTACATAAAATGTAATCATACTGTAGATGAATTTGCCATGCTGGTGCATACTATCATTAGATTGCAGATTATTGGATTGAAAATCATAGCCAAAGTATATATTTTTATTTATAAAATCTCAATTGTCTGTTTCCATATCAATTAATCTATTATTCCAGTTTTTATGAAATACAAATACTTCTTCACCAATGCAGACATTCCAATGATCTGATACTCAGAAATACAAAATCATTTACCATATTTTTAAGCCCTCCCAAAAGCCATATATTAGTGACATTATCTCCTGTGTCCCAGGTCTACTGGTTAACTTGTACAGCTTACTGTGTTCAACTGGCAATTGTTCGCTATCTAACTATTACACCCTTGGGAAAAATATATTTAGTTTTTTTCTTAAAGACTTTACCATCTATCTGTATTTGAGTATGTTCTTGTTATCTGTTCACAGGATAAAAGCTTGGGATCCATTTGAACATCAGCATACAATTTAGCCAGTTTATGAAGAAGTACATTATACTATGATCATCAAACTCCAGCTGCTGGAGGAAAAGGCAAAAGCAATCCTACTTGCAGGCTTGTAAAACTGATTATACTGGCACTGCTTCTTTCTCATCTTTCTCCAGTACTAGATGGCATGTTACCATTAAACATTCTCAATGCAAAATTTCTGCATAGGCAATAATGTAGGAATGCAGTGGGCTGCAACTCTAGTACATTTTTTAATGCAAGTGGTACATATCTAATACATCTCTAATTTTCGTATTATCTCGGTTTTATTTGAGAAACTATGGGGTTTTTTTCCTTTTAAACAGAATATTGAGGATTTGAACTTTTCTATCTGATGAGGTCAAAAAGAGCCTTGGAATTATTCTGTCTGCCCAGCAGCAGCTGTCAGGCTAGGGAGTATGCAAACCACTGCCTTTGCCCTGCTTTGTCCCTGCACTGCAGAGCAGGATCCATGATCCTGGTTACCAATACCTCCCTGTGTCAGCCACCAGGCTATCCGGGCTATTTTAATGGATCCAATAAAGCATTCCTCAGACAATTAACGGCATTCCTCAAGGCCAGAAAAATACATAATCCAGAGAGCATAGGGTCAAAGATAGTCACAGAACAAGAAAATGGAACTAAGTAAATAGCAGAACCAAGTAATCTTTATGCAAATAGAAATTTGGGGGGCTTGCACTGTTGTTCACAGGTTCTTTTGTTTACTCTAGACTTCTAATGTTATTCCCACCACTGATACCCTATGCATTGTTAACCTCAAACAACAAGAAGGCAGTATCTACATACAAGTCTGAGATTTTGCTTGTGTAGCACAACTGAAACACCTGTTGGCAAATTAATTCACAACCTCCATCCATTTCCCTCCTCTCTTATTAAAAATAAACAAGAAAAAACCCCCAGAAATCAACAAAAAAACTGCACACAAACTCCCCAAACCAACAACAACAACTCCCCAAAAAACAAACAAACCCAAAACCCCAAGAACAACCAAGCATTCCAACAAACAAACAAACCCAAAGCCAAAAAAACCCAACTCATTATTGTTCCTCCTCTGCCAGCAAATGCAACTATTGTGACAACCTCATGTTGACCCTATCTGGGCTCTTGTCTCCCAGTTCCTTATTCTTCCTGTATTCCTTACTTGAAGGTTAGTGTTGCAAATAAATTGCAATCTTTCCCCCAGAAGTATGAAACAAGTTTACACACCTAAAACTTGTCAGATTTTCATTCATACTGCACATGCATCCAATTTGCCTCCCACAAAAATTTCTGCCTCACTGATACCACATGGGGATAAAATGAAGTTTGGGGTGGCATCTACAAACCTTCCATTTCCTAGCCTGACTGGTGACCTAAATAAAACTTTTCAGTATTAGGTTTTTCCAAGATGTAATTTATATTATGGCTGTTACGAGTTAAAATAGTAGTTGCCATGGAGCTTTAATCTTTTTTTAGGCTTTAGTCAAAGGAAGCTGGAAATCAGTATGCTGGGTAGAACCCTGCTCAATAGAATTTTATTCAAATTGGGGCACGATTTAATCCTAATTTTTCTGCTGTTAGTATCAAAGGTTCTAGAATTCATTCTTTTTCTTCTCATTCTCAGGAGATGAAAGTTTCCTTTCCAGATGCTTACATTACACTACATTCAACCTAAAATACCCAAGTTGCTTCGCCTCTATTCCTTCAACTATAAACTGTAACTTTCTTCTAATCTTAATGTGCACAGCTAATCACTGTAGTGAAATTCATTCACCAGTTCTTCCATTTTCAGTGAAGGCATTCTGTAAGTATATGAAAGCAAAGCTTTAGGGAGGATTTTATTTTTCTATGCACACACTAATCTCTATACTGGAAAGCAGGCCTTTGAAACAGAAATTACAGTTTGAATCTATGTCTGTGCTACTTATAACTCTCTTGATGTGTATTTAAGAAAGAATCCAAAAGCCTGATGTGCAAAAGTACAAAACTGGCCATGCTATAGCCAGTAATTCTCTGCTGGAACATAAGTGCAGTAGAACAGAAGTGCAATTCAGTTTAATACTTGCAGTGAAAACATTAATGGCAGACTTAAAACCAAAACTTGCCTATACTAGGTAAATTAAAAGAATGCAGATCTAGGTGGAAAAAATGCAAAATTTGTTAAACTGAGCTTTTAGAACTCTTGCTGACCAAAAAATTAGAAAGGATTCAGATGAAATCTTAACTTGACCTTGAGACTTGGATTCAAAAGCAAATGAGAGTTTCGCTTTATGAAAAATTTCCCAGAATTTTCACTAAATACAATTGTTTACTGCCCAGCTGTAGTGGCACTGCATAATTCTCAAGCTGTTCCAATGACTGCAAAAGTAATCAGAAAATTGTCACAGGAGAGAATTTCAAACTCCTTTCAACTCTTTCATGGCATGTACTGTAAAACAGGTATGATGACAGGAAAAAAAGGAAATACATCTTTCCCCTTCTACAGTAAGTGTGGGACTTGAACACTTGCATATTAATTTGTACCTCTGGCAGCAAAATGTCTTACCTACCTGGCACTGGACAGAAAAATAATTGTGTGTTTGAGTGAAAGCCCTGCTCATCAATTTCAGAGGATCGAATGCAAAGACCTAGGGTATATTTTTCAGTCTGAGGTGTCAATATCAAAGTCTTGCAGAGCTACTGGAGACAAGACCTCTTAATAAAAGAAATATATATGCAGATAAGAGGGGGAAAGAACTCCTAGCCCTTAACCTGTTGGTGTGGCCAAACAGCTCATGTTAAGTATGCATTCAGACAAACCATAGCAGTTTCCTTAAAGCTGAAGTTAAAAACCTTTAAATTAAGACCTTTAAAGTTACAAAATGCCACCTTCTTTATAAAAGCCTACCTCAGCTCTAAAAGGATATCTGAAACAAAATCCTTATATAAATTCAGGGAAGAAAGGGGCATTTCCCTTACCTCTATTCTGAACCAGTTTCAAGACCTGTTAGTATCGCATTATCATTTCTGAATGTGTAGATTAGTTAAAGCTTGGCAGGGAAATACAGTTAAAAAGAGCTTAAATACAGAAGTATTATCATAGTGCTGCGGACACTAAGATGGCCTTACAATATAGATGGCAAGTATTAAATTACTTGTTTTGCTTTCAAAACAGTATGCTTTCTCTTACATGTATTTGTGTTTTACTTTAAAGCTTATTTCATCGAAATTAATCAAACCAGTCCACAGGACAGTGATCAAAAAACAGTCTTGCTCCAAAATAGTTTCTTTTAAATAGCTTATGGGGATCTTTTGCTGCTGATGAACTTGCATTACTTCAAAACTGAAAGGCAAAAAGAAAACTTAGAAGTGCACAATTTTTCCAAAAGCTACAAGAAAACAAGATGTAACTAGGCTGAATTAGAATGCCGAATTTTCAAAAGAGGAAGCAGTTAACTGTGTAGGCACATATACTACTATCAACTTCCAAAGTATGCATTGCCCAGATATTTTTTTTTGCAAGACTTGCTTCATGAACTTCATCAGAGTGAATACATATCGTGAAGATGAACTGTTTAACAGTATTTGCTTTTCATTTTGGCTTCACTAGTGATGTTTATCCCTTTAAGAAAAGTAACTCAACATTAAGAAGCAGCATAAGAATTCTGCACTTACCTTTCTGATTTCATACTAGCATCTTATGTGCATCTTCAGCAATTACCATTGATCTTCTATGGGAATGGATAGAAACCCACAAAATTTAGGTTTGGTTAAAAACAAGTGGTGAAAGGCTAAATACCAGATAATATCAGCTCTTTACTTATGTATGTCTTAACAACAAATTAGCTAGAGCATTTATAAGAAATAATTGTAGAAGCACTCAGCATATTTAAGGTATGCTGGTAATTTGCAATATAAACTGAACTATTGCTACATTTGACCAATTTCATGTATTAAGCCAAGCAAGTGCCATTTCTCCAGCACCATCCTCACTGGAGAATTTCTATTCACTACTAGAAGGATCATTAGCATAAAAGAAAGCATCCCTGCAATAAAGATATTTATCTGGACCACTTTCAAAATCTAAAATTTCCTTTCTGTAACACCCCACCATACACTTCCTACTTCAGCAATTATTTTAGATGAACAATTATATAAGGCTCCCAAATTTCCTCTCTACGTTGTAAAGAAGTATTCTTGATTTATAAAGTACAAATTCAAGCAATACTTTTCCAGATAAATCAGTAACATTAATAGTTACAATTTCACTTGTACTTTGTTCCGCAACTCCAGTGCTTTCCTAAGCAATGTGGAGCACGTCCATTATAGGTAAACATTAGATGTTCATATCATCCTCAGCCCATGGCTTCCAATCAATCTTCTCAAGAAGGAAATTTGAAAATCCTTATACCACAACAAATAAAAAAAGGAGTCAAATGTTCAGAAGACAACTTATTGCCACTTATCTCCAACAGCTGGTCTGATCACTTGCCATCAATGGTCATGATCCAGCCCCTCAAGACTGTTTTTTGCAACCTGAGATCAGCCATTAGGCTTGGAAAGCAAGGTAAGGATAAGGTTTACCCTCTATCTTACCCTACTGATAGCCAGAGCCCTTATAGGTGTTTTCTACAGTTGCTGTTTACTTACTGTGGTACAGGTCTCCCTACTGGAGACTCCATAAAGGTACAATTTTAGAGCAATAATTCACACCTCTACCTTTACACTTCCCTGGTACATGTTAACTATTTGCAAATGCTCAATCCTGCTACGGAATCAGATCATACCTGAGGTATGAAACAGGTTTGGTATGGTACTTACCTTGTAACACTGAGTATGCTGTACATTGATTTGTGCCATCTGGTCTGACAGCACCGAGGCTTTTTGCCCTGCACAGCGCATTCCACCCTCAAGCCCCAGTAGGCATGGCCTTCTAGTGGAGATGCAGGAAGTTCTCATGGTATTCATCCATCCCAGCTTGCTTTTGCCCATCTGCCTGCCTTCTGGGCTGCTCTCAACTCAGCACAACTGCTTTCTAATCAGGCTTGGCCAGAGCTGGTGTCATTTTTCCCTCTGTACTGCCAAGGGAAACCTTAGCAGCAAGGGACAGAGACCTATAGGAACTTCTGAGCACTTGCTGCCCACCCACAGGTAACCCCAAAGCCAGCCCTACACAGCTGCTGCCTGCCTTGCCAAGCCCACCCCAATCTCAAGAGCACTGCTAAGCAGGAACCCTAGGACTAAGCTTTGGTATCCCACTCACTTCTCCATTAGCATCTCCCATTGAGAAGGGGCAGCAACAGCTGTTTCATCGTTTTTCACCTCCTTTAAGGCATGGGGGTGAGGAAGTGCACTTTTAACTACCACCCAAGTAGTGTTTAGATACTACCAGCACACTTCATGACAATGCTCTTACATCGCCTGTCTGAAACCTGCTGGGATTTGCCTATTGGCTCTGTGCCATGCATGCTTATGTTTTGGTTTTTTATATCAACCTTTTATTGAAAGGTTTTGCCTTCAGGCTTTTTAGGTAGTTGCCTGAGTCCATAAACTTTGGTGCTGTGCCTAAACCCAGGTTTGGCTGCACACAACAATAATTTAAGGAAGGGCAAAATTTATGCCCCAGAGAATACCAGTCATGTTTCAGCACTCTACAGATTGATTATAATGAAGATTTTGAAATGTTAATATCCCCTCCTCTCAAGGGCTCCTTCTACCACTTCAAGGCTTACAAAGAGATTATGTTAAATGATAAAAGACCATATCGAGATGCTTGATAACCTATTATCAAAAATTGCATACACATCATAATTATATCATACCCAAAAACTGACTCCCAAGTATTGTCACAAAGACAAGAGTTTAATGTTGGAAAAAAAGTGAAGTTTAAGTTAGTGGTATTTTCTTCCTTGCAATAACATACTGGTCATATGAAAGCAACTGGAGAGGTTTGCTTATAGACTTTTGCGGAAGACTTTTACAGTTACAGCTGAATTCAAAACCCCTAACTCCAAATGCATGATGTTAAAACAAAAACTGAAAATATAAGACCTGGGATAAAGAACAAACTCAGTTGTTAAGATGCTATCGGAGATGTGAGGCCTTTCAACCCCTTTACCATAACATGAGAAGTTCTTGAGTATCTTTCCCACCACCACTATTTCAGGATTCAAAAGGTTCTTTAAAATACAAATGGGGTTAATTGAAACCAAGCGCCATCTGCTTGTAATGTCTTCTGTGAAAGGTCTGAAGCCAACCTGTTTCAATTATTTGGTTATTCAGTGCAGAAAGTTAAAGATCACAGAAGGTATAACAGCTTTTAATACTCCATTAATATTATAGATTAAAAATTATTGCATAGTCTTACGCATTTCCTAAAACAATGTTCTCTGGAAATGAAACATTTTATTATAAAACGAGCAACTCTTTAAAACATAAATTGTTTTCACTACCTCGATCTCCTATCCTTTTTTGATTTGTCAGTACATTTGTCCATTGTTTTCTCATTGTCTCCTCTGCACTTGGGGCAATACCATTTCCCCTTTGGTTTGTACGTGAGTCCAACACAGGAAAAGTGGAACCATTCAATAGGGCACTGTTCATTGTCACATCCTATCATTTCACCGTAAGACACTTGGTTGCATAAGCAGTAAGTTGGTTCATTGGGATCAATTGCAAATTCTACAGGTGAAACATCTCTCTCCTGTTTAGCTTTGGAGCGTTTTTTCTTCTTGGAAGATTTTGATCTTTTCTCTTTAGGTGGCTGATCATCGCAGTCATCAATACCATTTGCTATGTGGCACAGGTCACGGCTTTCGCTGGTTCGCTGGCGACGAGGTCTGCGGGAAGATCTCTCTGGCTGGCAGGACTCCACCTTGGCCTTTTCTAGAGGCTTTTCATTTTCAGACAGGTCTTGAAAACACTGAGAGTGTGTTTCTATTTGACGGGCTCTATTCTCTACCAGTTCTAGCATCTGAGCAACTATTTGAATTTTTTCATCTCCAAGTTCTTGACTGTTGATTAGTGCACGCTGAAGATGCTGCTGCAAGCGTTTCTTCTGAACAGGATCATTTTCTGACTTGTATTTTTCATAGACATCATCTATTTCTTTTAATGCTTCTATAAAATAAAGATAATCACAGGAATAATTACACAGGATGGAACAAGCTCAAGAAAACAGAAATATATTTCTAACTTATGAGAAATATTATAAATCTTAATTATAGTATACCCTAGTGGGTCAGATTGAATATATAATTCAAGAGCATTTGGTCATCAAATCAGTTTAAGGTCACAGTCTGTTGCAAGAAAAAATTCCCATGTTCTAGGAAAGAGAAGGCTTATTTTAGCCATTGGAAAAAGAAAGGATAACACAAGAGAGGGAAAACTATAGTTATTGAGGCATGGATAATCTAGATCCTCCTTCCATCTGAAACAGGAGAAATGTCTTATTACACAGTAATTCCAAAACCCTGGGCAAGAAACCAAAGCAATATCTTATCACACAAAGAATCCTGAAATTCATAGAATTGTCATATATCATGATATATAACACTCCAGAATTAGTTTATTCAGGTGCTCTGCTTTCTCCTCTTATTCAGCTCAAGGTTTGGCATTACATTTTAAAGTAGACATAGTTATAAAAGGAATATGACAAGTTACATAACAGCAAATTTACAATCAGAATGAAAATCAACTTACACCCCTCAAAACACTTTCCCTATTACCAAAATAAATTACAGCAAGCTGCATTTTAAATCAGGGTTGAACTTTTCAGAATAGGTGACCTTCTCTCTAGCACATCATAGGATATTTTTATGCAACTAGTAAATGAGTGGCTCACAGTTTGATTTCCAAGCTTTCCCTCTTCCCAGTCATGCAAAATAACTGCATGAGTTGCTGTGAATCTCATTAAACTTAGTTCTAAGAAGCAAGTTTAATGAACCTGGATATGAGATCAATTAATGTCTTATAAATTAGTCTTAGTCTGTACTCTGCTGTTCTATATTGCTGCATTTTAAAATAATATTTTCCAAGCCAAATGTTACACTAGATCTAAACATAAAAGACAGAGAAACTCCAAACAGAGAACGAAAAAATTTGAAGAACTGACAGTGAAATTTACAGTGTACAGTGTTAGGTACAGTACTGGTTCAGTCAGAACTTAGGATTTTATTTGAACAGAGAGTTTATAAATGGCACTAAATTATTTACTACTAAAGCAAAAGTTATGCAGTAAAATCTACCTCTTCCTAAAGACCTGCATTTAAATAATCTGCTTTCATGTTAAAAGAATTTGTCTGCACTGTTGTGAAATGATTCAAGCTTGTTACCTCAACATCATTCCTAGTGATTTTTTCCTGTTGATACCTTGGAACAGTAGCTTACGCATGAACAGTCGTTTTTACTATAAATTCTGAAACCTGTATGACAACAAGAGCCAACTGCATCTTGTTTTGTTCCAGACTTTCACTAAGGTAAGATAAAAACCACTGCTCTGCCTGTCCAGTAACTCAGACTAACTCAGTAAATCAGCATTCCAGCTACAATTTAAACCATAAGCTTTGTTTCCCTGTACCTTCAGCTGCATCACTTGCCTGTTGCCCTGACAAGAGAAATAATTTTTAAAAAAAAATCTTACTCTTAGCTCCTGAAAAGCATGGAGTAGGGTACTCTGTATGCTGTTGAACAAGAAAGGCATAACCAGAGTACAGTATTTTACAGCCACACTCTCTCCCACCCAGACTTCTTGTGAATCCCCAAAGATTAGACAAGACATTCATACATTCTAATAAACAGCTCTGAAATCTGTGTTAAAAGAAAAAAGAAACAAACAAATTTAAAAAAAGAAAACACCTCCAACCCAAACCATGGCCAAGTGTTCATTACAGATAATCTGATTAAGTTTGGTGGAGCTAATAAAAGCTAATACGATTTGTTTTCTAAGCACAATAGTGACTTTTCCCTCCTCTACAGACCATCACTACCTTTTAAATTAGCTGAAATAATATGGCATTGCTTTTACATTTTCAGACTTGGGTCTAGAATATTTTTAGCCTATGTTTGTATAGACTTTTGTTTTTGTTGTTGTTTTTTCAAACAGTTAAAGGCTTGGGTTAAAACTATCAACAAACTTCTTATATGGCCCGGTATTGTATTAGTGGCTGGATAAATATATAGAGAAGATACAGTCTAACGAAAATACTTAATCTATTAAAGGCCGAGGCGTGCTGGCTAGTCACCATGGATGAGAAGGTAAAGAGCCAGACTTGACTAGGAATTCAAAATGCTGCAGGCAACTCTATGCCCTCGAAACTTTAAAATCCGAGGCAACTTATAAAAGCCAGTTCTTACGTGTCTTCCCGGGTAATTAGAAAGATAATTGAAAGAATCCCTTCACAACAGCTGCCTCCTGAAGTGGCCCTTCAACGTCTAAGAGGCCTTGCCGGTCCCCGCGGTCCCCCCTGCCCACGCCGAAGGAGGGAGGTGCGGCTCCGCGGGCTCCAGTGCCGACTCCACAGGATCAAATTCCTGCCCCATGACAGGCCCGGGCGGCAGCTGCCGAGCACCGAAGTGCCCCGCAAACTCCGCGGGGCGTAAGGTCTTTAATAGGCACTGAACTTGCCTTCCGAAGAAGCCGTGCCTTTGGATGAGGTTTCGGGCAACTTCCCGCTCCACAGTCTCCCTCCGCGACCGAAGGGAACGCTGCTGGCGCTTCATGTATCCCCGCCCCCCGTGCGGTGTACCGTGGGACGGGCGCTGGGCTCCGCCGGACACCGCCCCCAGGCTCGGCGCGGCGGGAGGAGCCGCTGGAGGCTGGCTTCCGCACC
>VXBR01012230.1:2697606-2721502 GCA_013400215.1 Cisticola juncidis | reverse complement strand
AGCCGCGCGGGCGCGCCAGCCCCGCCGTGTGGCCACCGCTGAGGCAGCGCCAGCGCCCGCAGGCCGCAACGGGGAGCGGCGAGCGGCACACGCCGCACGGTGCGCACCCGGCAGCTATAACAGCAGCCAGCGGGCGGCTGTCCGCAAAGACCCCGCCGTACGTATTTAGGCTGGGCTAGCAGGAAGCGGGAGTCACTTTCTGAATGCTGCGATTTGCTGTACTGCCGTAGAAAAAACAGGGTCAGTTTTCCTTTCGGTTGGTTGGCTTGCTTTGTCCCCCAGAGACAACGCTGCACACCTTACAGTGTAAGTGCAGGTGTTCTCCCTCGTCCTCGTCAGCGGAGTCTGACATTTAAAGACCGGCATCCCAGTCGCTGGAGACCAGGACAGTACCTGGAGGAGAGCCACAGCGATGACAGGACTGCACAAACACTTCTTGCTACAGCCAGTTCTTTCAATTTCTTTCTTTCCTCCTCTAGGGCTAATGAAGTGTTACTACATTCTCATTCAAATACTCCAGTAATGCTTATGCACTTGTAGATGAATCTGTGTTGAGTTGCTTTCCATGCAGAATGTGAAATAAAAATAACACACTTCAGCTTTCAGTTTCTATTAAGAGTAGCTACAGACTTGTTCTTTAATGATTCACAACCAAACATCAAAGAGGAGTAACATTCAAATTTTTAAAAAAGTAATCCTAAGTCAGGTCTTTTAAAAAAGGCATCTAGCACCTCAGCCTTTTAACACAATTGCCCTAACAGCCCCTTGAGGTCAGTGAATACTGAGAGCTTTGCTTTACAGACGAGAAACACAGGTTTTCACATTACAACACGTGCTGCAATTCTGAACCAGAGATCTGGAGGTGACCAAACTAACAGCAGAGAAAGCTGTGCTAGCTGTACCACAGAGGGCATAGGATGCAACTCCGGCCCCACAAACACAGTCCTTACATGTGTCTGCCTGAACAGGGTAAGGACTTGGAAACAGACCTCACATGTGACAGTTCTTGACATCTTCCCATCATGAACACCACAGCTCCTAAGCACAGCACGGAGCTTGCCCTGTGTTAGAAGCAGACACAAATTCTGGCACTAAGATGCAATTTAGCACACTGCATTCTGAATGCCGGGCGGTGCTCCTGGAATGCCAAGGGAGAACTCCTGAGAAATCTAACTAGGGCAAAGGATGACCGAGGGCACAGAAGCACAGGGGTCAGGTGGAGTAAGTTCTCAACCAGCCATCGGGAAGTGCAAGCGCCTTGCAGGCTTCTGGTGCTATGGACTGGACAGCCACTGCTGTTCAAAAGCACACAGGGTACAGCATAAACACCACTGTGGTTCAGTCCCAAAAATTACAGAATAACGGGAAGTGGACATATGTACTACTGAGATCCCAGAAATTCCTATTCATTCCTTTAGCACTTGATCAATGGATCTGTCAGTCAAGTGTAAGTACACCACTAAATGATGCTAACAACTGCAATAGGACAAGATTAATTCAAAATAGCACTGAAGACATTATGTTTTTACAATTACATGTCATTATTCAATATACCAAAACATGCAGTTTGTGCAGGTATTTCAGCAACATTGAAAATAAAAGGTAATCTCCCACTTTTCTTGCCTCAAACTATTCTGTACAGGGAGTAAAAATGTATCAAAGGAAGGGCTTGATTAGAATGAATGCTTTACAATACACTCACTGTCTTCAGCCGACATTAGCATTTTCATTTTGCTTACCTTGGTGTTACAAAAGTAGAAATCGATATTCTACAGATCCCCTGTATCAGTTTTACAGTATTTCAGCTACACATCTAAAGAAACAACTCATCCTTGAAGCCACTCAAAATAAAGCTTTACTGAAGGTGTTGCAAAATGTTATTGAAATGGCTGAATATTTAGTAGCCAAAACCAAAATACTATAAAAGCTTATCACAGAGGTTTTATTGTTTTAGTAGCAGTCAAAATATACTTAGTATAGAAATCCATATTCATTTGGAAAAAAAATACCAAACAAAACTGTAAATGATACTTCACCATATAAATTAAATCTGCTTACAGTTTTGGTGGCTGAAATAGCTGTGACTTGACTGCTAATTGCTAATTTGCCAATGTGGCATTAAATGGGCTCTAATCTGATAGTACAGTGTTAAGTGGGATCAGGATGTCACTTATATTGCAAGTACTATGAAAACATCCCATAAAAATAGTCGAACAACTATTTTTTCTCCTAATATGAGCAACAGTGAACATTATGAGCAACAAGCCTGAAACGGATAATTCAACTTTTTGATTGACGTTTTTAAACAACTTTCGATTATTCAAGTATTATGGTCCCTATGTACACATTTCTATGAGCCTAGAAAAGATATGGTAGACAATTAAGCACACTACCATCAAATTGTAAGAATTACAAAACGTCAGGTTTTAAACAGCAAATTGTACCTTAATAGTTTAATTAAAAATAGAAGAGTTAGGTAGACTATTTTGCAAATACAACAGCACACTAGTGTGCTGTATATTAAGGCAATACCTTTAAATGTGCACTTGTCATCTCTAACAAGTTTTATACAATTGCTACCGAGTGAAAGAACTATCATTGTCTTGCAAAACTGAGAAAGAAATACAAAATATCTGGAAGCCTACATTTTTAAAGTACAAAATTAACCTTCAGTCCTTGTGTTGAAATACTATACATAGTACAAACAGTGATTCTCCCCTACAAGATCTCACGAGGATTTCTTAAAGCTGGAGGCAAATTTGAAGGTTTTGACTCTTCATCCAGAAGCACCAAATCTTCAATTTCATTACCTTTGTATTTTCTTTTACATATCTTCACAATAACTTTCTTTTTGAGGAATAATTTCAAAGCTTCTCTTGAAGCCACTGCTTTGGCATTTTCCATGCTTTTACCACAGCCAGTACCCAAGTAGACAGACTTGCACCTCAGTTCACAAACTATATTTTCTAGAGAACTCTTATTTTGAGGCAAGTCTGCAAGTTCCTTCAGGGGAACAAAAGCAACATCTAATGTAGCTTTTACAGACTGAATAGATGAATTTAGGAGTTCTGCATGATTTACATTAGGACTGAAGCCTCCAACAGCAACCAGTTTCCAGGCTACAGCTTTGTAGAGTCTGTTGAAAAAAGGCTGTCTTTCCTTTGCATCTTCGCTGGTCAGCGGCTTGCGCAAAGCCTTCGCCGGGCTCTCGCCTACCTGCAAGCCGCTCTTGGAGGCCGGCAGGGAAGTGCCTGCCTGAGCTCCAGCCCGGGAGGGCCCTTGCTGGGCTCCACTGCGAGCAGCCAGCAGCGAAGCCGCCACCTGAGCGCTGCTCTTGGAAGCAAGCAGTGAGGATACCGGCTGCGCACCACTGCGAGCGGCCAGCAGCGAGGCAGCCACCTCCGCACTGCTCTTGGAGGCCAGGAGCGGGGAGCCCACCTTAGCCGGGCCCTTGGGGGCCAGCAGCAGCGAGGTGCCCACCTGACTACCACTCTTGGGGGCCAGAAGCAGTGAGCTGCTCACCTGAGCACCACTCTTGGACACTGATGCTGGGGCATTCACGGTTTTGGAAGACAGCACTGCAGCACTTGTTTGGGGGGTGCTCTTGGTGGTGGGTGGCACTGCTGGCACCTGGGGGGTGCTCTTGGCAGCTGGTGGCACTACTGCTGCCACCACTGCTGGCTGTGGGGTGCTCTTGGTGGTCACTGGCACTGCTGCTGCCACCGCTGCTGCCTGTGGAATGCTCTTGGAGGTTGCTGGCACTGCCGCTGCTATTGCTGCTGCCTGTGGGGTTCCCTTGGCAGCTGGTGCCACCACCGCATCTGGCTGAGGGGTACTCTCGGCAGCCGGTGGTGCTACACTTACTGTAGTTTTCTTTTCAGGTGATGGCACATTTTCACACTTGCTTTCCTTCGGTGGGCTTGAGCAAGGCTTCTTTCCTGGTTCTTTTTCAGATGAAGGTGGCTTTTGCTCGGCAGTACCTCCAGCATTAACAGGTTTTCCTTCTGTTTCTATGTCTGAGACTGGGACCATTTCTCGATCTGAACTGCAAGTTGACTGGGAAGTTTCTGGATCTTTGCTAGTATCTTTTTCCTGCTTTTTGGGCAAGGTGCTCTCTTTTTCCTTCACTCCTTCTGCCTTGGTTGTTTTCACATCCTTTCCAGCATCCTCAGAGTCTCTGCTTTTCTCAACAGCTTGTCTCTTGCAGGGCTTCTCTACCCCTTCTGCAAAACAGGTAAAATATGTGATCCTCTTTGATTTCTGCACTATGAAATAGCCATGTAGAAAGAAATAATCTAAAACTTAGCAATATTCTCTGTGAATTCAAAGGGTATACATTACCAATGCACCTTGAACTGTCATTTCATTATTAACGTACTCTTTCAGAATTTTGAGGTTTTTGGACAAAATCCAGAAAATACTCATGCGAGATTTCAAATGTTGGTTTGGACCCATAGGCAAGTACTTATTTCTATTCTTGAAGTCCAAGCCAAAACTCGCCAACATACATTAAATGGGCTATCTGACCTAAAAATAAAAGAAGTGTATTTTGTCTACTAATATCACAACGTATCTTTAAAACATTAGTCTGAGAATTACTTTCACAGCAAGAAACACAGCAACAATACCTGACTGGCAACAAAGGCAAAGTAACAATAACTATTTAAGCTGGAGCACAGCAGCCCATATCACAACACATAAGTTATCAGATTAAAGTGCACCAGTTGTAGAAATTCAAAACAACAGTTCTACATTACCAAAGGACTACATATGCATTATGTCAATTCTAGAGACATTATATTAGAAAAAGAATAGCACAGAGAGAGGAAACTATTAAGGGGAGTTTTAAAAGTAAATTATGTCGACTACTTTCTAAGCCCGAGGCAAACCGAGAACATTCAGAAACAAACATTTTCTAGACTCCTATGTATTGTCACAGCTATGATCTGCTAACCATTGCTACTTGATATGCCTCTTTTCTTCACCTTGGCAACCAGTTCGTCTCTCGTGGTGTGGACAGGCGCGTTGGTCACTTGGATGCCTTCGGCCATTTCCAGCGCCTTCTCCATGACCTGCGGCGGGTACCTGGAGGGGCGACAAGAGGAAAGGAGGGAAGGCGCCTCGTCACACGGTCGCGCCGCGCCGTGCCCCCTGTCGCCAGGCGCGTCCCGCTGAACTCACCGGCACCCCAGGAAGACGTGGTTGGCCCACACCATGGAGAGGGACACCAGGCGCTGCAGCTGGGCGCTGCCCGCCGCCGGCAGCTCCCCTACGTTGCGTAGCAGGAACTCCCGGCGGTACCGCCAGTGGTGCTCAGGCTCGCAAGCCCCGCGCAGCGTCTCCGCCCAGGCCGCTTCTTCCGCCGTCCGCCCCAGGGGCTCGGCCGCCGCCGCCTTCCCCGCCATCGCCGCCGCCGCCGCGGAAACACCGCCCCGCTGCTTCCGCCCGGCGCGCTGTGAGCTCACATCCGCCCGCGCCGGGCGGGCGGGGCGCGGGCGGAGCCGCCGGCTCAGGCCGTGGCGCGCAGCTCCTGTGCGCTGTGCCACCCGCACATCCCGGGTGCCGGGGGAAGGGCGGTGCTCTGGGCGCGGCTACCAGCCCTGCACTGTGATTGGTGAAAGCGTGAACAAAAGTTCTGCTTTACGGGTTGATTCTTCGAGGCTTGCTGAGGTCGGAGTTCGTGGGGGATCAATTGGTGTTGTACCTCAGAATCACAGAATCACTTAGGTTAGAAAAGTGCTCTGAAATAATGGACTCCAACCTCTGACCGAACACCACTTTGTCATTTAGACCATGGCAGTAAGTGCCACGTCCAGTCTTCCTTTAAACATCACCAGGGATGGTGACTCCCCGATCAGCCTGTTCCAATGCTTGGCAACGTCTTCTGTGAAGAAATTCCGTCCAGTGTCCAGCCTAAACCTCCCCCGGTGCAGCTTAAGACTTTATCCTTTAATCCTGCCACTAGTTGCCTGGAAGAAGAGGACGATCCCCACCTGGCTACGGCCTCCTTTCAGGTAGCTGTAGGGAGCAGTAAGGTCTCCCCTAAACCTCCTCTTTTCCAGGCTAAATAACCCCAGCTCCCTCAGCCACTCCTGATAACACTTGTGCTCCAGACCATTCACCAGCTTCATTTCACTTCTGTGGCCTTGCTCCACCACCTCAATGTCCTTCCTGAATTGAGTGGCCCATAAGTGGACACAGCAGTTGAGGTGTGGCTTCACCAGTGCTCAGTACAAAGGGACCATCCTTTCCCTATTCCTGCTGCCTACTCTATTTCTGATTCAGGCCAGGATGCCACTGGTTTTCTTGGCCACCTGGGCAGATTGTTGGCTCACATGTTGCTGGCTCATGTTCAACCAGCACCTCCAGATCGTCTTCCACTGGTGAAAGGAAAAGGATCCTCAGGTCCTTTCCCCCTTTCCTCCTCGGTGTTGTCCACACAATCGGATNACAGAATCACTTAGGTTAGAAAAGTGCTCTGAAATAATGGACTCCAACCTCTGACCGAACACCACTTTGTCATTTAGACCATGGCAGTAAGTGCCACGTCCAGTCTTCCTTTAAACATCACCAGGGATGGTGACTCCCCGATCAGCCTGTTCCAATGCTTGGCAACGTCTTCTGTGAAGAAATTCCGTCCAGTGTCCAGCCTAAACCTCCCCCGGTGCAGCTTAAGACTGTATCCTTTAATCCTGCCACTAGTTGCCTGGAAGAAGAGGACGATCCCCACCTGGCTACGGCCTCCTTTCAGGTAGCTGTAGGGAGCAGTAAGGTCTCCCCTAAACCTCCTCTTTTCCAGGCTAAATAACCCCAGCTCCCTCAGCCACTCCTGATAACACTTGTGCTCCAGACCATTCACCAGCTTCATTTCACTTCTGTGGCCTTGCTCCACCACCTCAATGTCCTTCCTGAATTGAGTGGCCCATAAGTGGACACAGCAGTTGAGGTGTGGCTTCACCAGTGCTCAGTACAAAGGGACCATCCTTTCCCTATTCCTGCTGCCTACTCTATTTCTGATTCAGGCCAGGATGCCACTGGTTTTCTTGGCCACCTGGGCAGATTGTTGGCTCACATGTTGCTGGCTCATGTTCAACCAGCACCTCCAGATCGTCTTCCACTGGTGAAAGGAAAAGGATCCTCAGGTCCTTTCCCCCTTTCCTCCTCGGTGTTGTCCACACAATCGGATTTGTTACCTGGTGTGCAACAGGACAATAATTGCATACTCAAGAGAGAGACAATGATTGTTTATTTCAGAGTTGCATAAGCCTGGGTGCTCAGTGTTATTCCACAAATCAAGTGTGCCCCTCCTGACTTTCTGTGCCTGTATTGCTACATAGAAGCTTGGAGTTAGTAACTTTCCAAGGGGAGCCCCTGTGTTATTTCCCTACAAGTTACGTGACCCCAGATAACTTCTATCCAATGCTCCAGGGAGGGGTCTTCACCTGGGCAGGGGTATTTTGACCTATAGGCACAAATTTTAATATTATAATGGGGATAGTTTGGGTACAGGATACATGGACCTTGAGTACTTGCCAAGTTAGCAGTGTATACATAAATGTACATCTTGATTTGCTATGTTCTTAAAGCCTTGTAGTTCCTGGATGTCCTTGACTAAGGGATGCTGGCTGCTGCCTGTTCCCCTGATTAGGTCTCCTTTCCTGATGGTTTGAAAGACTTTTCCTGACTTAAAATAATTTTGACATATTCCATGTTTTACAACATTGCCATGTGACAGAAAGGATGAAGGAAGGTAGTGGCAAGGACATGGATTGTTGTAGCATTTTGGAGGAAGCGTTAAATGAGGACTGCTGGCTACAAACGGTTCAGCTAATTGCTCTTGCAGCTCTGTAGGCTGTCTTTAGTTTGCAAAAAATTTCTCTAGAATTTGATTCAAAACCGTTTGAACAATTCTCTGGGAAACAGTAATAAGCACACTGTGAAAATATTACAAGCTTCAGTCTGTCAAGATAGGGTTTGCTGAATCAGTGCAAAAGAGGAAAGAATTTTGAATTCTGAAGTGATGTGCCTGGAGAGCTGTATTGATTTTTCCTCCTGAATTAAAAGTCTGGGTTTGCTTAAGTTTTCAATTTTTAACACCTACATGTCATCATGAACTGAACTGCAGGATAGATTGCATTTAAGGAAGGAGTGTTTCGCCATAACTGATTTAGATGTCTGATTGTGGAAATGGTTATGTAGTGGTTTAACTAAGAGTATCTCTATAGAGCAAAAACTAAGTGAGGAAATGAAGTCAGAAAAATTAAGTCCAATGCACTTTTGTTCTTTATCCATTGTTAGAACTGAAGTGCTTTTCTTTTGCTTTCCTGGTGAGGCCACACAGTGTTATCTTGTGCATTGGCAAGAATAGTTCAGTGACAGAGAGCAAGGGATCAGTAATGAATGGGATGGTGCTGACAGGCTCCCTGTTGTTTTGTGTTTGCACATAGAGGAAGAAAAGGGCAGAAAGTTTACACCCTCTCTGCTGTGGATGTCTTGGAGCAATGGGTTTGCTACGAAACAGTGTCAGAAAGCTTAGAAACTGTAGTCACCACGTCTGTTTCCAGGCATTAGTTGTATCAGTCCCATTGTGGTTATCTGGTAATATAGGCTCAAATACAGGAAGGGCATGATCTGTCACATTAGGGTTTCTACTTAGAGGTGAGGTGGGCCTGTATTTTAGACATCTGAGGCTGTGATACCACAGTTCTTGACTTCATGATCCATACATACAGACCTTAGAAAGGAAGGGTGAATGGAATCCTTGGCAAACATATAGGTTTGCCGAGATCATCCATTCTTGCCAGCCTGTTTGTTCACACTCTTCAAGGAACCAATTTGCTTTCTAAGGAAACTGGTTGGGACTTGACCCAGGCTTGAGATCTGCTCCTCAGAGACAGCAGGAATTCAACCAAGCCTGAATAGCTGTAGCAGAATTGTCTGTACTCTTGCAGAAGAAGAAGAGCAAGCAGTACATACAAGAATGTTCCATTCTTCTCCACAAGCATCTGAGTTGCCAAATGGACTAAGGACTAGTCCATGTTGAGCTGCTTATATACCAGTTGAGAGTGGGAGCTGGGGAGGGTTAGACTCCATAGGGTGGTGATAGGAACATTTCATACCCTCAGAGGGATCTCCTGAAGTCATATTCTGGTGTTGCTGGGTTAGCGATAGCCAAACCACAGAGGCAGGACTCCACACCTCAGTGCTTCCAGTCACCCCGTGTGCATAGGATTATATGGACTCACTCGTGCGTCCTGGGCTCCTGTGGAAGAATTGTTCTAGGAAGTCTACAGAGCTTAATATATTACTTGGTCCTAGAGTGGCTGAAGGACTGATTAAAATAACTTATTCTTGCCCAGTTTTAGAGGACAAAGATTAACTGAGAGCCATTTCAGCTCTTTAGCCACTGACTGTATGTGTGAACACAAATATTGGTGACAGCTGGAGAAAAATCAGAAACAGTTTTGCACACATGTAGAATGGCTTACAACAGTTTTTGGTTGTAGTGAACAACTTCTTTCGTCTGATACCTTTCTGGAACCTTATGCTTTAATTTTGGGCTATTTTTTTCTGATGTTACTACTGCATTAATGTGTCATTGTTGGTACAAAGGTGACTTAAAAATGAGTCTTTTATCTTCCCTACCTGTTATTTTCCAGTCATATTCTTTCTATATTATGCTTGAATCACACTGGAAACAGGATAAATCCTACTCCTGGAGTATGGGATGGTGTGCACAGATAAGCATAGGCATATACCTGCAGTACTCTCTGAGCACTAGGAGATATACTGTGTTTCAGGTTGATAAGTGTGTGTATTAGAAAAGAGAGAAAAACACTGCTGTTAATTTTGAAAAACAAAACAAGTACTATTTTCATTCTCACCAGGAAAGACAGTTTTGAAGTTAAACACTTCACTGATGGTGCTAATGCTGTGCATTTAATTTTCAACACTGGAAGAAAAGATATGATTTTATTCCCACTGGGGAAGGAATTTCTAAATGCTGTGTCAATAGTACTGTTGTTAAGAGTCATTTGGGGCTTGATAATAGCTGCTTTTGGCAAGATAGAACAAAAATCTCAAGGTGAATCATACCAGTGTCTATAAATCACAGTGTTGCACCTGCACTTCTTGTATAAGTTTATTTGTGCCTTTATAAACCAGTGAATTATTATTTCTTCGAAGTCAACTCCCACTGAAACATAGAGGGCAGTATCTCCCATTGAGTTCAATTATGTTCTGTGCAGTTAAGGTTAATATATTGTGACATTCCCTACTCCGCTTAATATGAAATCTGTGCCCTTAACTTCATGCAATGCGAAGAGAGCTCAGAGTTATTGCCACAGAAAGGCAATAACAGTGGAGTCTTACTGGCCTGACACAATAAATCCCCTGAACACCATCTTAGACTGGTCCCTGCCATAAATAATAAGTAAACTACTGGAGAGCTCTGGCTTAAGTTCATTAGAAATGCAGTTTGAAAAAGGATGGAGAAGAGATGTTTTGCTGTTTCATGATATCATGTGTTCTGCTGGAGCAGCTCATTGAAGTTCTACCCAGGCAAGGGAAAGGTGTCTGCATGTGCCAAAGTACCCAGTCATTACTGTTCAGTAAACTAATCTTTGAAATAGAAGAAATTATTTGCCAGAAGAGCATTAATTACTTTCTAGGCTTATCAATGGAAGCTAGAGTAGATCAGTGTTTTTGTTTCACTACAGTTATGCAACTGTTCTTATACTATCATAAGCAGCTCTGGATTACAAAATCATCCACTATTCTGAGATTGCTCAGCTGAGGAAAATGTATTGAGGAATTACAGAGTATGAAAACTGAGAGTGAAAATGAAGGTAAATTCACAATAATTTTCCTTTACACATACATGCTCTTATACAAGCTTAAATACTATTTTGCATTTTGTAATACGTTATACTTTAAATGTATAACAGTGCCTACAACAGCATTGTCAGTTGTTGTTCTTTAAATAAGTTTGTTAAACTTTAACTACAGCTAAAGGTATTATATCAATTGATAATTTTTTCTTGCTAAACTATGCTTTAGGTAGCATGCCACTTGCTAAAAGTCCACTGATTGGCATGAATTTTTCCAGATTGAGGACAGAAGTTTAGGATGACTTTACTACTACCAAATATGACCTAAGGAAGAAGTGCTTTTTCTAGGGTAAATTATTGCGGAGATTTTATATTTGAGGTTCTTAAATGCCTTTATGCTCTAGAGCAAACTTGGAATTTGTCAGAAAAAACTGTGTTGGGGTGTCTGGTCTTTTTTCTACATGGACCTTAATCTATAGGCCTTGAAGAAATTAATTTTCCACATTCCTGAATTAGCATGTGTCCCTACCATCCTTACTACTACTGTCAAGTGTTGCCCTGTTGTGGGCCCATAAAAGACCTCTGTTTGCCATTATGGGCTGGGGTGGGTCTGTGGAGTGAGACTATGGAAATCATCCCCTGTGCTCCCCAAAACCTGCTGTTTTCTTTTGTCATGGCTGTTTGTGTTTCCTATTGGAACAGTGAGGGAACAAGGACTTGACTGAAGGGAAGGAAACAGTAAATATGGAGACAAGACTGAAACTGTTGGAAGTAGAAGACCTTAACATGAGAGCAATAGGGATAGGACACTGGGATTAGGTGAGGAAGGAAATTAAATTCTCAAGGAGAAATGAAGGAGAACGAGTTCAAGGCAATGGAACAAGTACGTATAGACAAGACATCTATATGAGACAATAGACATGGAGGCCAGTAAGGAAACCAGAAGAATGAGAGCACATCAGTAGAGCAGACAAAATCAAACAGAATCAAATCTTGACTCTGAGAAAAGGGACAAGCTGTGATGGGAAGGGGAGCATTGACAGAGGAACCACTAGGATTTTAACAGAGACTTAGAGAAAGGAAAGTTAAAACTCACAAGCACAAAGACATTATCATTTCAGTGGCTTTTTTTTTTTAACCATTTCCAATAGTTATGTGCTAGGGTAAGTAAAACCAAGAAAATTTCCTGACTTTTTAATTTAGTGAAAGATATTTTCTTGTCTTTTCTGTGTCCTATAAGGGAACAGAAGAGGTAGAACTCAGTTTGGTTGCAGAAACCCATCTTAAAAGCCACTTTTAAAGTCTTTTTAGGTAGGAAACCTTAGGCCTTAGCATACAGCTGTAATGTGGAGTTGGGAAAAGCAAGAAAATGGCCTTAGGAATGTTAATGCAAATATTGGCACGAGTTCATTGTAACTTGAGAGGATTCAGGAAAGTACTAAAAGGGCAAGGAGGTCTTGTATAAAAGAGAATCTATTGTGAGGCTACAACATACCTACATTTTATTTGTGTGTGTGCGTATACAGTATGTATGAATGTCTGCATACACACACATATGTAAGACAATATAGATGTGTGTGAATATGTGTTAAAAATACTGTATTATTGATAATGTGAGCACCTGTAAATCCAGATATCCCTGTTCCTTTAGTCAAGTTATTCATACCTCCTCAGAGGAGAAGAAATATTCCAAGTAATATTTTGTTGGCTTGAGTTATAGATAGATGCATTACACAGAGGCTGTTAAATCATTATACCATGCTCTGCCTGTATGACTTTTATATGTCCTACATATTTTGCAGACACAAATAACTATTTTAGAAATTATATAAGGAGCTTTCCTGAAAATACAGGCAACGATGTCAGATCTAATTTGAATTATAGCTATTGGAAATCATGGTGCTGTTTTTCATTACTGTTATACCAATGTCCCTGACAGCCTGCAATTTACCTGGTATGAACAGCACCTCCTGAAAATGCAGAGCTGTTTTCAGTGCTGAGAGCTGTTGTATTTTTGTATATCCTCCCTGTGTATGAGTGATATTTCACATTAATTCCACTGGATGGCACTGAAGGAGACAAGATTGCATGAAAATATCTCTAGAAGTTGGGTATAATTCCAAAAATTGAGAGTGGCTTACTTTTTCATTCCATTATTGAAATAGACTAATGGGGACTCATTTTCCATCCTGATGTAATAATTTGTCATCAAAATCAGCTCTTAAACACTCCTAGCTGCAGTTCTGTGTTTTGACAGTAGCAAAATTACAGTGGAGGCAGAGTCAAGGCTTCTGAATCTGAATACCCCTTCTTTCCCAACAAAGGCAAACACTGAAAGAAGTGGCTTTAGCCCATTCTGGATTCTTAGGTAAAGGTTTAAAAAGCATCTGAAAAATTTTGACCTTTGTTCTCCATGGCAATGCTGTTGATACTGTCCACATCCATCCTAATGAGCAAGTGCAAGTATTTTAGTTTTCAGGCTAATTTGAAAAAAACTACATAGGAAGGCATTCAGGATTAAAAGCTTCCACCTGTTGAGGAAATGTCGTATAGTATTTCAGAGAACCTCCTGAGTTGAAACTCCATCTGCAGTCCCTGCACAAGGACTCCTGTTTCTTCCTGGATAAGGAGTTTGCAATCCTGTCTGGGAGGCACACAATTACAGTCTGTCAGTCAGACCTGTAGGAGTCATGGGAGTCATCTTTGACTTCACTTTTTTTTGACCTGTTTATCTTGATGTATATGAATTTTTTTTTCCTTTTCTTCTCTAAAGTATCTTCTTATCTTTGTTAACATCACAGACATGCTTTTTTAGACCTTTGTTATCTCTCATCCTGCTTATGACAGGTTTTTTTTTTCCCAGGCCTGACCTGACCTGTCAAAAAGGTCCCTTGAAACACTATTCTTGCACTTATCTCCCTGGCCTATTTCTGTGGTTCCTTTTTGTACTTACCTCTTTAGTGTATCTCCATAGATTTCGCTGTCTCTGCAAACTCTGTAGCCCTCTGAGAGTGCAGTTTGACAATTTTTTGGCAGCTGTGCCAGCCTAAGACAGTTTTTGCTCCCAGCCATCCGTGCCTGTCTTTTTGATATGCCCGCTGGTTTGCTGGCACAGTTGTTTTGTTCAGCTGTGTGATAAACCAGATTAGGAACCTGATTTGGCTGAAAAATAGCACAGGGGAGGGAGGAGAAGAGTGTTTTACAACCAGCTTATTTCTCCAGTCAAGGCTATGAGGCAGCTGGGTCTGCAGCAGGGACAAGCAGTGAGAGACGCAGGGTTGCAGAGCAGCCATGGCTTGTTCTGGTTTGTGTAGGGCTGTTGCCAGCTGTTAGGCTGTGACCTGATCCTGATGATAAGCCAAGCTGATAGCTGCCTGGTGCCAACAGGGTAGTACTGCATCCTCTTCCTTACCCCCATCACGGGCTGGTTCCCGTCCATTCCCTTGTGCCAAAGCAGGTCCTTATCTCACCCATGTGAGCCAGCTGTGGGAGCTAACCCAGCACAGAAGCACTCACCACGTCTGAGGGCTTTCCTGGCTATTGTTTCAAAAGCCTATGGAGCACACCCACTCAGCAGCAGCTGAGTGCTCTGTCAGCTCAACTTTGGTCTCAATTGCACCACAACACTTCACAACTTTGTCTTTTCCTGTCATTGCCTGACCTCTTCTCTCTCAGTCTCCATATCTACTCTATCTGCTTTCCTCGTAGCTGTGTTAATGATGTCCTTTTGGTCACCCTCAACATATGGAATACACTCTCTGGAGCAATTGCTGCATCTTTCAAATCTCTCGAGATTTTCTCTTACCATGACACATACTGTACACTGCCAGCAGATAATGCCCAGTTTAGCTGCTCATAGAAATTTTGGGTTTCATTACTACCCTTAATGTGTCCATGTGTTAACGTGAAACTGGTGTAGTGTATCAGTTTATGTGAGAAGCTAAAAGGGATTAAACTGAATCTTTTTTGGTTTTTTAGGGCAAAAATTCTCAAAGCTATGCCCTGGCGGAGATGTACTTCCCTAAGGTCATATATAAATATCAGAGGATTATTTTCTGTTGCTTTCACACCTTGGATCATCATTCATGCTTGTGCAAATGGACATAGCATTGCTACTAAGCAGTTTACAGTAACATCTTACAGAATTGTAAATTAGTGCCCCAGAGACATGATAGCAGAGAGTCAGCACTTACATGGGCAGCTGAGCATAGAGATTTAGGATTTCTTTTCACCTAGCTGTTTTTACAGTTTGGATTCTTTTTAGACACATGTAGAAGCATATCCTAAACATATTTCATCCTAGTATCTTGGTGTGCTAAGCATTCTCTTTCCTATTCAGTTAAATAGAAACTGTATAGAAAAACAGCAGAGAGTAAAGCAGCATATTACCTTGGAAGCAATAAAATAAAATTATCTGTGTTTACTATTAAAAAAAACAAGCAACACAAACATGGACAGGGGGCACCTCTACACCATGCAACAGAGCCCAGGACTTAGCATATATTCATCAAGTTACTTGTGAAATAGGAGACAGCATCTGTAGGCTTTGTATGAGTGCTGTTGCACCCAAAGTGCTTAACCCTGTGGTACGTGGTGCTAATTAGGTTGGACATGGTGCTAATTAGGTTAGATACAACACTGTGGTCATGCAAATACACAGTGCCTGTGGGTCCAGCTCAGACCTGGCTGGAGAATTCTGCACAAACTGCTGCATGAGGCCGTATGTGTGCATTCAGAGAGAGAAATTGTTTGCTCGTGGCCTCTTGTTCATTACACCTGTAGGGTTTAGCTTCAGTAACAGATGCATTTGCCATGTGCAGGTCACATGTGGCTTTGTTCCAGGGTTTACCTCCCTCTTGGTGAAGACAGAAGATGCACTTTTAAATGTGTTTTTCAGACTCTCAGTTGTTGCTGTGGAATAATGGGCATCCAACATAGCTGCTTCTTAAAACTATTCTATTTCACTTCTTAATTAAGGCTGTAAGTACTGAGAGGAGCAGGAAAGAAGGGGATGGTAATTTTTTCAGTCACCAGAAGTTTATAGATATTGTGCATATCTGCTGCAAGGTCATGGAGGCAGACAGTGGTATGACAAAGAGCCAAGCACATTTTCCTCCAGTACATTTATCAGGAGACCTGCCTTCCCCCTTCAGTGAGACAAAGCAATGCTTCAGGATGGAGATATGATCATGACTACAACATAAATTCTGTGTCTGTGTAACTGGATGGAAAATATATCCCCAAAGCACTGACTGTAGAATTGCTGTCTTTTTAAATAACTGTTTAATATATCTATAAACACAGCATTCTTTCAAAATTTCAAGTTCAAGTTGTTATCTGTAGGAAAGTTAGTGTTTATTAGTAAGAACAAGGTAAGCTGAAGAAGCATTGTTCAAGAAGTGGTGTTCAGAATGACCTGTGAATTAAAAGGTATTCCAAGATCTTTCTACTTTTTTTTTGTATTTTTTAGAGGATCTCAAGTAGTCATTCTGGCGGCTTCTCTCTGTTGTTTCATTTCCATTTGACAGACAGATGAGACAGAGGTTTGATTAGAATGTTGTGAGCCAACAGTAATAACTGGGAAACACTAGTGAAAATGTGGGCCCTGTCTGTAAGGAAATGGGACATGTGGTTATCCAGTACATGGAGAAAGCTGAGGTATGCAAAAGCTTTTTTGCCTCAGTCTTCACTGACAGGTGCTCCAGTCATGATGCCCAAGTTACAGAAGGCAAAGGCAGGGGCTGGGAGATGGAAGAAGATCAGGTTCTGCTCTAGGAGAAGACCAGGCTTTGAGAACCTGAAGATGCCCAAGTTCATGGGACCAGATGAGATACATCTGCAGGTCCCATGAACTTGGGCACCTTCCCTTGGGTGCACAGAAGGAAGTGTCAGAGGAAGTGGATAAGCTACTATCCATTGTATTTGAGAGGCTGTGACAGTTTGGTGAAGTTCCCTCTTACTGGAAAAGGAGAATTGTAGTCCTCATTTTTAAAAACAGGGAAAAGGAAAATGTAGGGGACTAGAGTCCAGTCAGTCTCACCTTGGTGTCGCACAAGATCACAAAGCAGATCCACCTGGAAACTATTCTGTGGAACATGGAAAATAAGAAAGTGATTGGTGACAAGCCAGCATGACTTCACTAAGGGCCAGTCATGCCTGACAAATTTGTTGGCTTTCTACAGTGGGGTAATAGCATTGGTGGATAAGGAAAGAGCAGTTGACATTATCTACCTGGTCTTGTGCAAAGCATTTGACACTGTCCTGCACAATACCCCTATTTGTAAACTGGAGGGATACAGATTTGATGGATGGACCAGTTGACAGATAAGGATATGGCTGGACAGTCACATTCAAAGGAGTTGCAGTCAATGCCCTATGTCCAAATGGAGGAGTGACAAGTGGTGTTCCTCAGAGGTTGGTATTGGGACAGGCGCTGCTTAACACCTTTGCAAAGTGACATAGGGAGGGATACTGAGGGCAGCCATAGCAAGTTTGCTGACAACACCAAACTCTGTGGTGCAGTCGACACACTGCAGGGAAGGGATGTGCTGGGGGACCTGGACAGGCTCCCAGGAGAGGTGGGACTGTGCAAGCCTCATGCAGCTCAACAAAGCCAAGGTTGTGGGTGTGGGCAATCCCAGCACAAATCCAGGCTGGGCAGGAATGGATTGAGAGCGGCCCTGAGGAGGAGGACTTGGGGGTGTGGATGGATGAGAAGATTGACATGAGCCAACAAATGTGCATTTGCAGCCCAAAAGAAAGCCAAACATGTTCTGGGCTGCATCAAAAGCAGCATGGCCAGCAGAGTGAGGGAGGGTATTCTGCCCCTCTACTCTGCTCTCATGAGACACTTGGAATGCTGTATCCAACTCTGGGGGCCTCTGCGTGAGAAGGACATAGACCTATTGATGTGAGTCCAGAGGAGAGGATCAGAGGGGCTGGAGCACCTCTCCTAAGAGGAAAGACTAAGAAAACCGGGTTTGTTCAGACTGGAGAAGAGAAGGCTCTGGAGAGACCTGATTGTGGCCTTAATACTTAGAGGGGGGCTGCAAGAGAGCTGGAGAGAGAATTTTCACAAGGGCATGTAGTGATAGGGCAAGGGGGAATGGCTTTAAACTGAAAGGGGTTAGGTTTAGATTGGATATTAGGAAAAGGTTCCTTACTATGAGGGTGATGAGGCACTGAAACAGGTTGCTTTGAGCAGTTGTAGATGCCCCGTCCCTGGAAGTGTTCAAGATCAAGTTGGATGAGGCTCTGAGAAATCTGGTCTAGTGAAAAGTGCCCATGACATGTGGGCTGGAACCTGCTGATCTTCAAGGTCCTTTCCAACCCAAACAGTGCTATAATCTATGATAATTGACTCTTGGCAAGTCAGCAAGCAACTATAGTGCATAATATACTTGGACATAATGGATTAAGATAGGATATCTGTGAAATTATGAAAATTATGAGAATTCACAGATTTTTGATATTGGTATGGTTGTTCCTGGTGCTTTGTAAATTGTGTAATGTCACAGAGAGGGATCTAGTCCCCTGAAGATTTGAGCAATCATTGTAAACTTTATAATGTCATCAACCAATTTTTTCTTATTCAAGGTATGGCAGTGATAGTGACCACTTCATAGGAGGAACATAGATTTTAAAAAATAATATTGCTTAGAAAAAGGAACACACAGAATAAGCAATCAAAACTTGGGTATTTAAATTTTTTTAATATTTTTTGATGTTATCTTCAGTTAGGAGTTTTTTTCCACTGTGCCTGCCAGAAAAATATATGCATGCACAGCTAGATATCTCTGACTTTTAAAGTCATGGCACTTGGCAAAATGCTTTTAAAGAGAGAAACACAAAAGCCAACATTATCCATGAAAACTATGTAAATATTTATAAGCAGTATATGTTTGATTTCTGTTCTTAAAAAAAAAATAATTATTCATTTATAAAATCCATCTGCTGCTACCAGATGATAAATATTTAAATCAAATTTGTGCCTGGGTTACAAGGGCACTATTTTTTCCAGAAGGGACATTATAAATTTGATACTGTAGTCCCAGCCTCTGTTCCCCAGCTCAAACAACATAGCAGGCACTTTGTTGGGGTACATTTTAGACTTGTATGAAAAAGCTTCCTGTCTGGTGGGCTGTAAACAAGTGATCATTTTGCCTAATCTCTTTCAGGAGATTTCCTAGAGGCTGGACTGGAATATGTCTCCTGGGAAAATACCTTGTCTTACCTGAAAGACTCAAAGCAATGATGACTTACCACCTCCTCAGGTAAGTTGTTCCAATGTCTAGTTACCCTTACTGCTAAGAAATTGCATCATTTAAATCCTGAATTTGTCTGCCTCCAGTTTCCATTCATTATATCTTGTTGTGTTTCTGTCTGCAAGGCTGTAAATCTCACCCTACAATCAAGCACCTTTCCCATGTGTGTATATCTGGTTACAGTGATCCAGTCACCACTCTTGTCTGACAGATTTAATAGATGTCTTAAACCATATACCTTAGGTCTTATTTTTCAACCTCTGGATCATTTTTTCTGCCCTCTGTTTTTGTTGTTTTTTTTTTTTTTTCTTGTGCTTATATATCCTCCTTGAATCATAGGCACTGCTTTTTCAGATGCTATGTGTAGAGCAAGGTCACATCCTAATAGTTACTCCCTTTTTTCATACAGAGGATAATCAGTTATTATGTATTACAACTGGCATTTGCTGATACATTGCAAGTGTCAGGAGGTTGGTAGATAAGGTCCCTTGAACTGTGGAGGTCTGACATGTGCATTCCCAATGTGTGTTCATACTACCTAATGCATGCTCTGAATTAAAGGAGCAATGTCCATCAGGTCTTCTGCATACAATGTCCCTTTTCTCTACTTAGTCAGTCCATAAATCCCACTAATACATAGAATTTGTAACTCCTCTTTGCCAAATAAAGGGGGAAAGCTACGTTGTGAAGAGGTAATTTTGTTCTCCCTGTAGTTGAGGTCTTACATTAGGAAGAGAACTATTCTATTGCTGTGCTCAAAGGAGAAGAAATAAGGGAGGAATAAGGGTGAAGAAGCACTGAGAGAACACAGTGGCAGACTTCTGTGAAAGCTCAGCTTCTGTGAAAGCTCTGAGTGGCTGTTTTCCTAGGCAGCAGGAGAATGGAAATAGCACCCATTTAGGAGGTTTTACCCAAGAAAAGCTGAGATTTAATAGAGCTGGCTGGCTTGTATCTGGACACATACAAGACTGGTAAGAAAGACATTGTCATTAATAGCTTGTGTGAGTTTGAAATGCACTTATTTGTTTATCTCATTTGGCAATGAACAAAACTGCTCTGAGTACAGGTGTGTGACTTTCGTTCCTATGGTAGAGAATAATAAAATCACAGAAATGTTGTTTGGGAAGGATATGTGCAAACCATCTAGTCCAGCTCTGTGCTTGATGCAGGCTTAGGAACATTCACTTAGGAATGGACCTCCTTGGAAAATCTGAAAATTTTGTCCACGGAAAAGTTTGTCCATTTTGTCCAATTCCTTATTTACCACACCTTTTTCTTATTCTGCTATCAGACAGGCAAATCTTATTCAGCTCTAACATGAACTCAATCAGGGAACACCGCAATCAGGAAGAAGAAAACCTGTTCTTTTACTTCTCCAGATTTCTTGAGTTTAATTAGGCATTGATCCTGTCTAATGTAGGCTGTGTGACTGTGGATGCTGGCACACAAATGGTGCAAGTGCGGATAGGAGCATTCAAGGGGAACTGCTTATGGAGCACAGCTTTGTAATGTAACCACAATGCTTGCAGTTTGCCAGTGCAAAAAAAAGTGAGATCATTCTGCTTCTCCCCCTCCTCCTTGGCCATGCATTTCCATTTTTCTGGTGGCCATGGCAAGCTGAACTAGAAGAGAACAAACCTCACCATAAAAAGTAAGTAATTACTGAATAGTTTATTGAATAGCGGTGCCAGTTGGGACAGACTTGTGTGGAGCTGCTCTTTTCAGTGGCAGCTAGCCATTTAGTTGGCTTTGCTGCAATGAGAAATTTCATTTCTGAAGTACAGTCCCATAGCAGTTTATCCCTATCTAAGTCAGAGCTATAATGGTCTGTCCTGGTATTTTTGCAGCTGAGCAGGAGGCTGGTCCAGGGAGGTTTGCAGCCAAGAACTAAGCTTGAACTAACCCCCCCCCCCCCCCCCCCAAAATCCTGCTTTTTCTCCACTGATTTCAGGGAGTTGATGTTTCTGAAATATTTTATACAGTGAGTTTTAAATCTGTTACCTGTCCTGGTGCTGGTGTGCTGGTACATGTGGTGAGAAGGGGAAGGGAGAAAGGCTGGATTGGGAGTCTGTGCCCTCAGACATGGACAATGTCCATGATTTCATTTGTTAGTTTCCTGAAGCGTGTGATTGATGTGATTTTTTGTGTTCCCAGTAGGTCTTAAGATTATTGTAAGATGATGAAAGAGACCTGTCTTCTATGGAAACATGCAGGGTCAATATTCTGTGGATCATTCTGGACTCAGTGATTATTGAATGATAGTTTGTGTTTGCAGAGATTGACTCAGTGACCCAGATGGTCTCTTCCAGTCCTACATTTTTAGCTGTACCCTTGCTAAGAGTACCCTAGTGTTAAAACTGTTCAGAATTAATTTTTCTCAATTTGACATTAGTTAACTACTTTCTAATTTGTTGCATTTGGTACTATTACATCCTTCACTGCTGTATTATTTTAACAGCAGAGCGAAAGAAAGATAATATTTTCGCTCTTAGTTGTTCTAAAGATTTTCCCCAAATGCAGCCATTAGAGACCAGATGCAGACAAAACAGCACAGGCAGTTGATTTTTCAACAATGTTAGATTCTGAGCTCCTGTCTGCAGTAATTAATTAGCTTCATTGCTGAGCTGACTCCCTGCGGGACTGCACGATCATTAGTGCCAAAGCCAGGAAGGGAGCACGAACTCCCAAACCCCTGAGAAACTACTGCAGCAAATCTTGTCATCTATAGAGCATTTCAAGAACATTTCAAGTGACACTGGTAGGAAAGATTCACTTTCTCATGTGTATGAGGGCCTTGCTCAGATTCAGTTAGACTGATGGCTGGGACCAGGAAAATCTACTTCCTGGGCAAGATTTTGTCAAAGGCTATCTAAAACCCAAAGGGTTGCTCTCAGCTAATTCATCTTAATTTTGCTGATATGTAGAGAGAATTAGAGAAGACTTGAGAGACGTAGGATACAAATCAATGGTGATGTAGAATACTGGGGCTGCTGTGCCAAAAGCCAGCCCAGAACCAAGTATCTGTCAGCTAAAAGTCAAACTTAGATCCAGCAGAGATACAAATGAATCCAAACATGCCAAAATGAAAGTGCTGGCATGAAATTACACAACTTTCTTCAGGTGCAAAAAACCAGCAGACCCTGAGATTATTTACAAATCACTTCTATGAAATACTTTTGTAGGCTTGGGATGCAATGTAATATAGTTTAATCTCTTCTCTCATCCCCCATGCTTTTTTCAGAAGAGAACAAGAAATTTAATCCAAACAAAGGATTAAGAAATTTCAATAACTGGACTACTGCCATTATCGAAACAATGGGCCAGCTCTTTAAATGCTTGTTCTTGATTGAATTGAAGTCAATGACTATATCAGAGGGAGCAGAACTGGAATGCAGAAAAGAGGAAATGAAATATTTAGAAGAGATACACAATTATTTTACATATTATGTACTTCTAGCAATGCATTGAGTAAACAAAGCAGCTCTGAGAAAGGATCTCTCCTCACTGGAGAATGAAGTTAGGGACAACTTTTGAGAGATGGACAGAGGAAAGAGAAATGAGATTTAATATAGATAAATGTAAGTTAATACACCTGGGAAGAAATAATAACCATCCTATGTACAAAATCAGGAGTTGCTCTTTGGAAAACAATAATAGAGAGGAAGGCCTGGGAGCAGTGCTTTATAATTAATTACTGAAGACAGGAACTCAAAACCTAACACTGGGGCAAAAATCAAATACATTCTTATTCTGGGCCAACACTGGGGGTTTATTTCTACAGTGAGTGCACAGAGATCAGGGAGCTGGCAGCAACACAAGCGAAATATTAAACTTATGATGTTATTATGTTATGTTATGGTGTTATTAATTCCATTTATAAGCTAGAGACTTGACTGCTGATACCCAGGCTTCTGGTTTTTTATTTCCTGAATACAGTAAAACAATAAAACATGTCCAAGATAAAAACTTCTGATGAGTTTGTAGAAGGGTACTTTTTTTTCCTTGTCCTCATATTTAAATGCAGAACTGTTGCTTAAAAATTATGAGATTTAACCCAGACAAGATGGTGGAAGCAAACTCCCTTTCCTAAAGAAAAATGTTATGTTTGAAAGCAGTATAGAGATCATTAAAACAATGTAACAATTCCATAACTCAGTGAAAGGGAATCTGTTGGTGAGAAATGAAGGCCAAATGTAGAGCTATGCTATTATTTAGGTAAGAAATGTTGGTCAGTAAATGCATTTAGCAGGTAGAAAACACAGATACTGCAAGTAACTGTGTTCCACCGAAGAGCAGATGAAACATTACTGTGCTGAGAGGACAGTGTCATGTGTAACCCTGCCAGACCATCCAGACGGAGTGCCATAAAGAGCTGTCTGGTTGCAAGACCTGATGGCTGTGTATTTAGAAGTTCACAGACCTGCAGATCAGAATTAAACAGAAATTGAGTCTAGTCCTTGACAAGGAAAGGAAGAAAACCCTGACAAGGTATAGTACATAGAATATTAAAGATTTACAGGACTATTTCATCTTACTAGTGCTGTGAGCTAGTATCACAGGGTAGTCCTGTCTTTGGTTCCTTGCAGGCCATACTAAAAAAATGGCACCTCTCCCCACTATAAAGCAGCCTTAGGGTGGAATCATTTCTTCCCAGGTTGGTTACAGCTTGGGCTCACACCACCACACTGTGTGCAAGCACAGAAAGAGGCATTTATTATCCTACAGGCAACTTTTCCTCCTCCTGGGAAAATAATGGTGGATCATTTCTTGGAGCCCTATATTTCAAAAAGCTTTTTTTTTTTT
>VXBR01012230.1:2569850-2697580 GCA_013400215.1 Cisticola juncidis | reverse complement strand
TTTTTTTTTTTTTTTTTTTTTTTGTCAAATAAGTGCAAAACCAAGTAACTTTTTTTTTTTAATATAAAAAGGAGAAAAAACCCAAAAATATAAAAGCTCTCAAAACTGACATTTCATCTTCTATTGAGAAGGCAGATAAAGCTACATAATTAGTCAGGGAAGGATCACTCCCTTTCTCCCCACAGCCTCCAGAGGATAAATTCCAGATAAGCCTTTCAGAGACTGCAGAGCTCCAACTGCAGAGGATTTTAGTCTGTGAAAGACATTTGGAGCACATAATAATTAGCAGCTCACAGCTAAATTTTGCTAGCTGTCATAGTATTTGTTGCTATCACTGCATGAAAGTATTCTTGTAGGTCTCCTGAGTCTTCCTGAATGTGTGCTGTAGTCTGATTTGTCCACATGGAACTTTTTAATAGAAAATTTGGTCACTGTACAACACTTAAAGGCTTACAGCAAATCCCTTTTCCATGGCAGAACACCACCTGGACAGAATGAGAAAATAAGTGTTCTTTTCTTGGACAAAGCAGGAACTCCTTTACACTGTATACTATATCCAGCCCTTACAATCTAGGGGGATTCAGTATGATGGGAGAATCAATGGGTAGTCTGCTAATCCAAATCCACATCTTTTTTGTATCCCCTCAAATCAGTACTCAAGAGTTCTGGCAAAAGACAGGCCTTTTCTTAAGACTTGCCCTTCATCTCTGCTTGCTCACAGTTTTTAAATCCCAGTGGGAAAACTGTAGAGACACTGGCAGAAAGACAGGAAATATATTGTAATTCCTTTAAACTTAATTGAGGCTCACCTCTGTTTTAAGAAGGCAAACGGCAAGAACTGTCCATGTTACCTTAAATTCAGTATGTACTTAAGTGTTTCAGGGCTGATACTGTTTTTGAGATAGTCTTCATTACTGCTGCTTTCCAGACTGCAGCCTCAGATTTGTATAAATTTCTTACAAGTATTTCTAACCTTTAATTACAGTTCACTTAATGGTAGATACACTTGTGCAGTGTCTTTTCTTATCCAAAAGAGCTGTTTAAGTTGTTAATCTGTGGGTTGTGCTTTGTTTTCAACAGTTGATGTCTGTCCTGTTACTGCATTTTATCTTTTTCAGGTATGCTTGGCTTGTCTTCTCAGCTCCCATGGTCTCCCTACCTCCTAAGAAAGCCAGCTGTTGGGAGCTATATGCATAACATGTATGTACTTAACAATGCTTTAATTGTCGTTCAATCCAATTGCAGAGATCATTTTCTCAGCTTATTGTCTCAGTCATGTCATTCCTCTTTTTTTGCACAATGCCATTGGCTCCCTTTCTTCACTGCTGAAATACAAATGACTTCTCTTTACTTTTCAAGCCATGTCTAATCTACATCACCAAGAAGTATCCCTCACTGCCATTATACAAACGATACCAGTATTTTAAGGCAGTCTTGTAAATTCACTTTCATGTTTTTACCCATGCTGCTGATTATGCTTAGCACAAAATCCATGTAATACCCCTAAACCCTTCTTTCTTTGCTTTTTCAAGCATCAAGTCTCTGCCTCCAGCTTTGTCAGAGTCCGAGCATAGCTACATAACGCTTTTGCTAGAGATGCTTTTTCATATGAACTAGTTATAACCTCTTCCTGCTCATCTTCTCTCTACAAAGCACTTCAGAGGCAAAACAGTTTGTTGTTTTTATGTCTGTACAGTGCAAGCTACAGTGAGGGTGGGTTTAGGTGTAATTCTAAGAGTAGTATTAACAACAAAAAAACAGTAAACCAAGTTATTTATCTCGTTTCTAAGTCTGTAAGATACTTCCAGGATGTAGTTCTAACATAGGCTGTTTAATTTGCCATACCAAAGTTGCTTAAGTCTGTGGCTTTCAGGAAAAACTTTGCCGCAGGGACTAAGAGAGGAGGGGGACTGGAACTGTGCCTTTGCTGACAGATGACTGTTACTGGCTCGGTGGAATTACCAGAATGCACCCTGAGGGGCTGTAGTCACTGTGTTTGATTCACTCAGTGAGAACCACGCTCAGCATGGTGCGATGGGGGCACGGTGGTGTGTTTTACAGGTCCCTTACCAGGATCATAGTCAGATTCACCCGCAGTGCTGATTGGACAAATATCTGGCCACACTGCTTTTAGCATGGAGCTACGAGTGGTTCTGCAAAATTTTTTATGGAGAGCTAACAGAAAATGGCATTTCCCCCCACTATTTCTGTTCCTTTTGGAAATGTTGTTATTTTATCATCTCATGTGTAGGTAAAGTGAATATTCTGTTGTAAGTTACACTTTTCAAAAACCAATTAAAAGGTTAAAGACTGGAGCAGAATTTAGAATAATAGTCAGGGTATGTGATTTAAGATACTTAGAGACTTAAGATATCCCTGAGAGATGGACAACAAGCTAGAGAAATGAGCTCCACATGCTTTCAGTGTTTAGCAGCTAGAAGATCACATTTTCATTCATGACCACAAAGTGTCTGTTTTATTCACGAAAAATGAATCTTGTCAAATAGCTTTGATATCATTCTCTGGCAAGTTTACAAGTACATGTGATAAAGATGACTCTATTGACATAGTACACTAGTTTATGTAGGGCATTTGTTTTATTCTGTGTGGCAGCCTAGGTAAAAGAGATGTATGGGAATAATTAAATAATTAAAAACTGTTTTCCTATATAGTTGTTTGCTATGTCACAGCTCCCTGCAATATGCCTACCTCATTTCTGGGTTTTTACTTTATTGCTTTATAATGCCTCTAGTTTAAAAATTGCCAGTCTTTGCATAATGTGTAACATCTTGAAGTATTCAGCATACCAAAAAATGGGCACAGGAACCAAAGCAGTTTGTCAAGGACCTGTCCTTTTCTAGTTACACCTCAAAACTCAAAGGTAGTAATGTCTTCTCTGTTTTATAAAATAAGTATTATCAGGTTCCTAATGGAATGAATGAGTGATGCAATCATGCACTAAAAGCTCATGAACTGCTGAGCCCAGTGCAGGGCACGACTCCTTACAGTGCACAGTGGATAAATATACCTTTAAAAATATCCAGCTATCATTTTCATGATGTTGGACTAATCACAAGAGAATCTGTGGACTAAATAGTGAAAGGGTGAAAACTACTCTCAAAGCCCCAGTAAGAGTGAGCCCTCAGTAGTGTGAACACATATGCCAGATGAGAAGAGAGAGCTTCAGTTCCTCTGTGGTCTTGATGAGTCTCTGATGCCATTCACTGATACTAAGTTATACAAGGTTTAATCTCAGTGATGTCAGTATAATTCTCAGCATAATTCTCAGCCGATGTCTTAGTAATTTCTCCATGCAAGCAGTGAAAGATAAACACTTTTTTTTCCTAGCACTCAGGAACAAATAGCACTGATAATAAAATGCCACTTTACTTGTCTAGTAGTTTGGCTAATTAAGGTGATGTGCCATGAAGTTTCAGATATTTATGCTTTTAAAAGGTGGGGTATACACCCAGTAATCACCTATAGATGGCTGACTAGTATTCAGGAAGATTTGATTCCCAAGCTGCAAACCCTGTTATTCATCTGGGTATTAAATGTTGATTCTACCAGGTATGTGGTGAAAAAGCCTTTGATTTAAGTAATTCAAATAACATACACACTCTATGAATAAATCACACAGAAAAAATCTCTGACTACAGGCAAGGAAGGCTCTCTCTTTTTTTAATCTGAAAAAGTCTCAAAGGCTATACATTAGTGTCTTTTTGTCATGAACGTGTAGAGAGCTGGGGCCCCGAATATTTGGTTAGTGTAGGGAACAAGCCAGTAGAGAAATTACTTTTTATAACATTTGTTCAACTGACAGCAGTCAAAACCCTTCATTTTCTTCAAAAATATATTTTGATTGTGACAATATTGTAAGAAGACAGGCATTAGGTATTTAGCTTTATTAAACTAAAAATGGAGCAATTTGCAATGAGGGAAACAAAATTAAATACCCTTTTTAGGGGCTTGTGATAATTTGATATCTTATAAAGTAATAAGTGAAACCTGAATTGTGTTTAAGAAGGTTTCTTCACCTATGAATAAGTCTGTAACAAGTGACTAGTGTTAACAGAGCTTTTAAGTGAAGGCTTTACTGTTATAGACTTGTCTGACTCAGATAACCAACTCTTTTAGTATTTCAGCCCATAAATCCTGAACAGAAAGATATTATTTTCTTGTGTCTCTGACAAACTAAAAGAGAATCTTTGTTTGCAGAGCTCCCCAGAGTTAACACAGTACTAGTTAATGATTTCACTGTAGTAATTACTTTCTAGGGTCTGTCAGTCAGTCGGTTTTAATGTATGCAGAATGGGCTGCATAAATTTTGTGCAACATTACTATTTCACCTGCTCCTTATCTACCAACCTGTCCATAACAAGTTCTAAATATATGGAACAATTTATCATAGAATCATAGAATCCTGGAATAGTTTGGGTTGCAAGGGACCTTAAAGGGCATTTAGTTCCTACCCCCCTGCCATAGGCAGGAGAACTTTCCGGTAGACCAGGTTGCTCTGAACCTCATTAGCCCGACCTTGAACACTTCCAGGAATGGGCCATCTGCAATTGCTCAGGGCAGCCTGTTCCAATGTCTCACAACTCTCACAGTAAAGATAATTAGATTTTAATATCTAATCTAAACTTACTCTTTAAAGCCATTTTAAAGCCATTTCCCTGGTCATTACATGCCCATTTAAAAGGTCTCTGGCTTTCTTGTAGGCCCCCTTCAGGTACTGGAAGCTGCAAGTAGGTGTCCCCAGAGCCTTCTTTTCTTCAATCTCAATTTTCTACAATCTCAATTCTCTCAGCATTTCCATGTAGGAGATGTGCTCCATTCCTCTGATCATCTTGGCATCTCTCTTCTAGACTCACTCCAACAGGTTTATGTCATTCTAATGCTGGGGATCCCAGGGCTGGATGCAGCATTCCAGGTCTTGGCATCTCACCAGAGCAGAGGAGAGGGGCAGAATCATCTCTCTCACTCTGCTGGCCATGCTGCTTTTGATGCAGCCTGGGACATGTTTGGCTTTCTGAGCTATGAGTGCCATTGCCTGCTCATATCCAGCTTCTCATCCACCGAGATCCCCAAGTCCCCCTTGGCAGGGCTGCTCTTGATCCCTTCATCCCCCAGACTGTTTTGATATCAGGGATTGCCCCAGCACACCACCTTGTACTTGGTCTTGTAAACCTTATGAGATTTCCAATGAGATTTCCATGGCCCGGCTTCTGGAGCTTGTTCTGCTTCCTCTGGATGGCGTCCCATCCTTCAGGTGTGTCAAGTGTCACTCAGCTTGGGAGCATCTGCAAATTTGCTGAGAGTGCACTTGATCCCTTCATTTATGTCATTAATGAAGATATTAAATAGCACTAGTCCCACTATGGACTCCTGAGGGACTCCTGTGGCCATCCAACTAATTCCTAATCCACCCATCAAATCCCTGTCTCTCCAATTTAAAGGGAATGATGTTGTGAGGGACCCTGTAAAAGGACAGAGGTGAGGCTGACACATTGGTAATTTCCAGGGTCCTTTTTTCTACCCTTTCTAAAGGTGGGTACTATTGTTTCCCTTTTTCCAGTCATCTGGAAGTTCAACTGACTGTCATGACTTTTCAAATCATGGAGAGTACCTTGGCAATTACATCTGCCAGTTACCTCAGGACTCTGGGGTGTACCTCATTGGGTCCCACATTTAGAAATTGCACATCATGTGCTATGTCTTGCCATGCTCACAGGTAGGGCACATGGTGGACTAAAATGTCCTTGAAATGACAGCTGTGTATTTTTAAAAGTGCTTTTATCCACTGTGAACTTGGTTTAGCCCAGTCTTAAATTAGAAGTCCATGAGATTTATATTGTGGTTACATCACTGCTTCATATGTGCTTTATTCAAACAATGTCATCTAATAATACCTCTTGTATAAGATAAGGAGAAGGCAGGTCTAATCTTGCAGTTTTTAGGAGTAATTAGAAAGGGACAGACCCTTGATTAAATTCTATGGTTCCTGTTGTTTTGGTATTCTGAATACCACGAGATATTAGAAATGATGCAAAGACTGGACTTTTTAAAAACATGAGTTCATTGAGTATGTTTGCCAGTGTTTGTAAAGGACCCTGGCACTCAGTTGGAGTGCTGACATTGGTTTCAATTAGTGTGTGATGATACCCTTTGTCATTGAAATCATCATGTTTAAAGGTATAAATACGCAAAGCAACTGGCTAATAAAATATAAAGTGAAAAAAAATCAGTTTTAATATGTTTGTAGGAGCTAGGTCATGACTTTTTTCAGCACAACAGTTGGAGTCACAGCTTGGAGAAACTTGAGAACATCTGTTATTTCTGTTGAAAAATACAAGTACACTGAGTAACTCACACCTTTGAAATTTTTTTTGGGGGATGGAAGACGACTCCTCCCCAACACAAAGCTGATTCACTGAGGATTTGGAGAACATTTGACTAGTTCATCCTTTAGGTCTCTCATAATTCAGACACAAATGTTCTTTGGAGGGGAGCTTTGAAAAGGTTTTTTGCCTGTGAGGTTAGTTGATTCCAGAAGGAAGGGCTAAAATTTCTTATACATTTGCAATAATGTAAGCTTCTTTAGTTTGTAAAATACATGAAGTTGCTGTCTTAAAACAAAACAAAACAAAACAGAAGGAATCTAGTTACTATTGATCTGTGATCCTATACTTAATTTCTTTTGTACATGCTGTATTTTCTAATAGATTTTTGAAATCTCTTTGCTTCTGTAGCAAGTCCTGGGGACAAGGAAAAAATCAGTGGAAGCTGAAAGCATTTCTTATCATCAACATACTTATCAGATATACATACATGTTATGCTCCTGTGAATATGCATCACAACACATGATGGATTTTTTTTTTTTAACCGTATGAAAATGTGTGCTCTGTGCCAGCATACACAAAGGACTTAATGTTTTACTCACATATTCTATTGACCCTTTAACTAGCATCAGCCAAGAGGCCTGTTTCATGGGCTCATGAAAAAGGTCTGAGTGACAACCATTTGAGAATGGACAGGCTGATGTACCCAAAATGCCAAGGAGAGCATATTACTTTGCATTGCAGGCATACTAGGTTGCCTAGCAGTCAGGGTCTAGTAAATAAAGGACGGAACAGAGAGAAGGTGGCAGAAATGTGGAAAGAGGCGTAGTAGAGGTGAGAGCATGGAGCCTAGAAAGGTATCTTTGGGTGTGAAAGGAGGTGAGAGTAGGGAATAGAAAACCATAATAAGGCTGTGGACTGGAAGCAAATAATGAGACATCTATGAGAGAAACTGTTCTGTGGCCTATTCCCATTTTCATCTCTACTAGGTGTCTGTTTTGGTGATGTCTCCCATGACATATGGATTTTCCTGAAAGTACTGTATAATGTAACAGTTTGGGCAGATGGAAAGCTGCAATTCTTCTTGGGAAAGCTAATCCATTGAATAGAATATGGTAGTTGAACAATAACTCCCCAGAAACTCTACAACAATTCACCCAGGAGAAGTTTAGTTATAGTTTAACCCCAGATAAGGGGATTGATTGGTTAGACCAACTAAACATCAATTCAATTTAACTCAGCATAATAGAATTTGTTCTACTTTTCCTAACAAAATAGAAATAGTTTAGGAAAACTGTGATTTGGACACTATGTTTTCCAGAGGAAAAAAAATGCAAAATATTTTGTAGAATCTTCCCAATTTCCTCTAAATCAAACAATATGCTATGTAATTTAGATTAGGGTTAGTACAAATGAGAAAACGAGATGTTGTTTTTTTCCTTTTGTAGCTTCTCTTGCTTTAGTGTAGCTTAGTGAATTTTCCTGTTGATTCCAATTTCTTCTACATGTGCAGTATCTGGTTATCTGTTTCATGCAACAATCCATATTTCTCTCTCACATATTCTTGATGCTTTTTCCTTACTATCTTCCTATGCCTCCCTGTGATGCCTTGTTAGTTCTCCTCATTTTTTTATTTTTTTTCCTGTTAATTTCTCTGCATTTCTCTTTCCTCTTCATCAAATCAACCAAAAGGACTCTCTCATGTGTTTTTCTACTGTTATTTTAAACTGCAGTTCCAGCCTGACATTAACATCTTATTTTCCGTCCTTTAGAATCACATACTGTTTTCTTTCACATTATTAGAAAGCAAGTCTTTTAGTTTCCTTCCCTCTTTACTCAGCACAGCCATGATTTTATTTTTCTAGATCAAGATTCCTCAGTTATTTTTCTTCCAGCTTCAACTTTGCTTGGAAGAAGCACAAGATGGTAGTTTTGTCTCTTGGATGGCATTCCTCTCTAAATGAGTAAGGTAATGTTCTTGATGGTGTTTAGTCATTAACAAACAGTTTTGCTTTGCAAATATTTGTCAATAATTTAGTTAAACAGTAACAAAAAGTAAACTGCATGGTTGCAAATCGAAAATTCCTTCTCCTGCAGTGGTTCAAGTGGTTTAGCCCATACATAAAAGGGAATTTCAAGTTATTGAGTAAAATATTTATAAAAGGGCTTTTTCGGATTAATATGTGTATATGGTGCAAGAACAATCACAAAAAATATTCCTATTAGAAAGTACATGCAAAAACTAGCAGATAAAATTTCATCTTATTAGTGCTTTAAAATATATTAAAATAAACTGAAAGAATACACACATTAAACTTTAGAGAGTACAAAGCTTATTTTTCCCCAGAGAAGGAGAAATCATGGCCAGAGTACAAGAGCAGAGATAATTAGAGATTTGTTTCTTTTCTACCTCCCAAGGTAAGGCTTAATCCTACAGTAATCTCTTTATTGAGAGCCAAGTGTTAGTCAAGGAGCCTGCTGCACAGATTTGAAACTAGCATTTAGTTAGATATTTTTGGTATCTGGGAAGTGGTTGTCCTATGAATTTATAGTCTGCATTGTTTTTTATTTAGTCCTGCACTGTAATGCACTGTCACGGATTCATTATATACTTGCCAGCTTATATGAAGATACAGAGTGAGGCTTCCAGTCATGACCAGTAAACCTCCAGAGCCCTTCTGTCCTTTAGCATGGGAAGGGAGTTGGGCACACAATGACTGGCACACTCTGGGAATGAGCATAAACCGATTATCTCAGAACAGTTCTGCCTTTGAGCATTTCAGCCTTGTGTTTCCCATTGTCCAGCTTGCTTTAAGGATAAATGCTGAACAAATTTGGGATTCATTGCAATGGGATAGATATTAAGCAAATTGGTTTTCTGTCTTTCTAATTTCCAAACTGTGATTTGGAGCCTTGTTGTAAATTGGTTGGCTCTTTTACATCCCAGGTGAGGTAGGAAAGAGAAACATAGCAAAAAGAGAAATATACATGCTGAGGCAAAGTTTTGGGGTTTTTGTTAAAGGCTCAAAGGTTGGATTACCAATGGACTTAGGTAATCTTTATGTATGTGATGTTAAAATTCGCACTCGACTGAAATTTTCCACTGAAAGATAATAAAGTTCCCACAAACCATGCCCAAGGGTGTCTCAGACTTGGTGGTGCTGGAGAGCTCTCTCATCTATAGGTCCCAATGATGTTCAATGATGAGGTAACTCCTTCATAACTGGAAATTAATCCTGTCATTCTGGATTTAACGAGCTCAGGGTCTATGTAAAACACAGTAGCTCAGGAACAGTTGTACTTTTTAGGAGAGGAAATATGGAGCAAAGAGTATTCTACAGGTTTGGGAGAATGGCCATAATAGTTAATAAACCAGTCTGTGTGTATCTGATTTATATTTAACTGTGAAATTTTGATACCAGTCTAGAAAGAAAAGTGGGTGGTCTAAAGACAAGTGTCTCTGGAAGGATGTTCAGAGGGTGTGAGGATCCAGGTGACCTTATGTGACACAAGCACATTCCTACACAGTGATGTGAAGGGTCATGTGGAGAAAGGGTCATGTGGAGAAAGGGTAGAAAAAATGTTTGCTGCTTGCTGGGTTGACTTGCTTCACATATTTTTTGTTTGAGTTTAAAATGAAGTTGACATAGAAAAGCTTTATTTATTTGACCAGTAAAGGAAAGAATGGCCTGTACCCTCTCCTTATTCATCTAAGGGCTTCATGATTAGAGCATTAATGGAGGCAGTAGGTGCACAAAGTCCATGTAATTTACTGCCTGCAGGAATTCCAAATGCAATGCCTTAATTAAGATGTTATGAAACGTTCAAGTATTCTGCTAACTGAATTAACTTTACTGAAGTTTTGCATGAAATTATTTGGATCAGAGGGAGTGAGTGTGTTGCTGGTGAGAAGACTCCCAAAGAAAAGGGAAGGTGGGAGAGCTTGGTTCTTACAAATAGCTGACATAGGAGAGTTGCCAAAAGAAGGACTGAAATCTGTGTTCCCTCTCTTGTGCAGATCTAACAACCAGGGTATAGAGGTTACTTACTCCCTTTACATGCAGAAATTAGGAACTGGGCCATTCAATTGTGTACTTCCATACTGGGTAGAGGAGCAGCTCATCACTGGTGTTCCTGAACTTGGTGACATATGGGGGCAAGAGTATTTTGTGTTCAGTTTTTCAACATTTAAGACAAAAATCTTACGGTTTTTTGGGGAGGGAAGTGGTTTTATTTATTATTGGGAGGGCTAGTATGGTAGTTCAGCAGAGAATTACCATGAGAATATACCTGTTCAGTGGAAACTTCTCCAGAGTAAAAAGGGCATTTCTAGTCAAAAGTGAGTACATGTCATGTGTGTAAGCATACACAAACAACTGGTACATTCATCTGAAATCTAAGGGACAAAAAGAGGTCAAAATCAGTTTGAATAGAGTCTCTTTGATCTCACCTGAACAACCAAAACTATTTATTCTTCTCAATCTGATTTTATTCCTGTAGGTTTTTAAGCCATAAGGGTCCATCTCAAAGCAAAACCCCCCTGTTCCCTGTTTTTGCCACTGCAAATGTTTGCAGTGGCAGAAAGCAGCCTGTTTCCTGCCTTCTTCCACGTGAAATGCAACCTAGAAATTCCTTAATGTCTTTCTGTGCACATTAGGGGTTGAAGTCTGCCCTCTTTTCATGACAGGGATGGGAAGTTGTTTGTGGGATTGGCTCACTGCAGAGGTATAACCCTTAATTAGCAGGAAGGAAGCTTAATGGAGCCTGATGACCTAGTTAGCTCTCAATTGTACCTGGGGATGTGAGGAACCTGTGGAGGCAGCTGAGGAGGTGGGCAGGAAAGACCTGTGGTAAAAGCAGGCTCATGCAGTAGAGTTAGTGATAGTGCTTGGCTGCAAGAAAATCACAGTCCACATGAAGTGAGAGGGAACAGGGAGCTGGAGGAACCAAACTGAGAGCAGGAATTTTACAGTTTGTGCTCTGAGTAAGGAAAGACCAGGCTCAAATGAGAGCTCTGCAGACACCTGTGTCAGGAGAGGGGCAGACCTACTTGATTTGCAGTGGTGTTTGCCCAGGGATGTGAGAGTTGAGAAGCCTGTGCTCCCTGTGGGAAGTGTTGCAGCAAGACCTTGGTGGATGGAAAAAGGCTTACTTTTTTTTGGTGATGCTCATAACTTAAATCCTGACTGAAGCTCCAGTTTGCACAGTCCAGCAGGATTTGTATGGTGTGGGAAGTTGTTTGCACATAGAGATTAGACTGAATAAAGGGAAAAGTTGAGTGGTTTCTTGGAAAGAGGTTGATATCTTTGATGACTTGTCCCACAAATAGTATTAAGCTCTTCTCCTTCCTGAAAAAAAAGGGATGTAGCAAGATCCATGCATGCCTAAGGCAGGGCAGTGGATGCTACATAGCTTTGGTATTCGTGTTTCTGAGACAGTTCTTTTTTGGTTGTTTCTTGGCATTTTTAGACAGTGTCCTCTCTGTCCCCACCCAGGTGTGTGGATTGAGTGCTTATGGATTTCTTTCTAATGCCTGAGATGAAGGCTTTTGAAACTTTGCTTTCCAGAAGAGGTACAAGAAGCAGAGCTGACAGACTGGTTATTACCACTGGGAACTTTTGACTTGTTTGCTTCACAGGCCTAACTGAACCTGCAATTTGTGACTTAAAAGGTCTGTTGGTATATTCCCTATATACCCCACCAGTCAGTGCAAGCAAGGGAGCTGGGGATTTTTTTGTCTCCATACTTCTAATGCTCAAATAAACAAACAAACAAACCAAAACAAACAAACAAAAACCCCAAACAAAACAAAAACAAAAAACAAAAACAAAAAACCCACAAAAAACCAAACAAAAACAAACAAACAAACAAACAAACAAACACAAAAAAACCACCCCACCCTTGAACTCTCAAAAAGAGATAAAAATTATGTAAGGTTTTCTCTTCTAAGCTAATAAATTATATTTATCATGGCATTGTGAGGAAGTCCACTGGTTACCTGAGGCCTTTTTGTAGCTGTAGAGTTTATTGCTGATGACATCATACTTTTATGGTGTAAGGGCTGGACCTTGTCACAAAACTTTTGCATGGGACAGGTCTAAATTTAGGAAATCTAACAGCAGCTGCTGTTTTGAGCTTGCATGTTATGATGTGAAACTTTGCCAGATTGTTCTGGTTCAATTTAGAAGTAACTTTAAAAGGAAGCATTTAATTAACTTAGAGAATTTGTCTATCCCACTCTTGTCTAGAACAATTGTCTCTTTTGCAAAATCAAAATGGTTTCCCTTATAACTAGGATGCATATTTGTCTTACCATATAAAGTTACTCAGCTGCTTTTTCCCTACTAATTTATAAATGGGAATTTTCTTCTTTCTTCACTCTCAATGCTTCTAAGTGACATCTATTAGAAGGGTGCTTGATTTCTCTCACAGAACATAGCTGAACAAAGAATCATTAGTATTTGTCTTCTAACCATTTGTCTTCAACCATGGCAGTGTATGATACTGAAATACTAGTTTCTGCTAATTTGCAGAATTGACATATTCTAATAAGGAATCCTAATAAAACTGGTTAATTTCTTCTATTCCTGTAAAACATTAAATTTAAATTACACGCTGGAAACAATTGAATTAGAAACTTTTATGATTAAGAAGTTATTAAGAGTTACAAGAATCTTTCTTATGCATACTTATGTCATCTTATACTTTTATCTGTGTGTCTTAAGGCTCTAATGGCACTAGAATATCTCACAATGCCTCTATCCGTAATTCCCACTGGTATGCTGAAAGATAGTTTTAAGAAATCATTAAGAGCATAGTCTTTTTATGTTCCCATAAGCTTTCCATTAATTTGCATCTAGCTGTCTAAACTACAGCAAAGTTAATATTTACAGCAAGTTAATACATTGCTAATAGAAATGTGAAGCACACTTACTGCTCTTCGTTATTAATACTCCTGTCTGGGCACAGATGTGTTTTTGTAGGATGTGTTTGGTTGCTAGATATGTGCTGATGACAAGTGCACCCAGAATCTTGCTGGGCACACTCAATTCTTAAGAGCATTCTGTCCTAAAAGCTTGCTTGTACACCAAGCTGTGACGCCCTTCCATGTTTCCAAGTGCCCCAGTAGAGTGGTGCTGGGAGCAATAGCAAGCAGGCTTTACTGTAGATAAACGTAGCGCACGGACTGAAGAGCAACAGTGTTGGTTGAGCGCCTGGGATGTGTGCAGCTCCATTTTGGGAGGTGTGCATGTCCTGTGGGTCTGGCAGTGGGCCTGAGGTTACAAACTAGTCACATGGAAGAAGTGTTAGTCAAAGCAGCTGAATTAGGCTTTTTTCATATTCAGGCATGCACTGCTGTTTGTTGATCTAAAACTGGAAGCACAGATTTGGATGAAATTGCAGGATTCCATCAGCTGGTATTCGAGGCACGAATCTACTCTGCCTATACTATCAGGCTGCTGCTTTTATTTGCTGGTAAGAAAAGAAACAATGCTATAATCCTTCCAGATGTGACGAAACAAATATTTTGCTAGAATAAAACATATTTGCATGTATTTGCTACAGTCTGAAGAGACGTGTTATCTTCCATCAGATGGCAAGGCAGAAAATTTTATTGATTCATCTCGTTTCTCACTGCTGGCAGCCTTCTGTGCCTTACAGATCTGTTTTTGCTGAGACCATTTCTAATGTTCAAAAGTTGGAAGCAGTTTTAATCTGCTTGTTTAAAAGCTGTCAGAGAGCTGACGAGAATGAATGTTTACTTTAAGTAGCCCCAGGCTTCCCATCTGATTTTGGGCTGTGCTCCAGGTGGGAATGGGAACCCAGCTAATGACCAGAGGAAGTTGAGGCAATGTTGTTACTTAGCACAGCATCTAGTTTTATTGTGCACTGGTTGGAGTTCCAGTGAACTCTGGCAATAATATTAAATATGGCTTTTTCATCAGGCCCTCAGGGAATCTGTTACAGAAGATTTTCATCTTTCCTTTTTCAAAGTCCTGAGGATCAGGCACTAATGCTTTGTATGCTGTCATAGCATGTCAAAGCACTGCTGCATTTGTGTGAAGCATCACTGAGCAGTCGTATCATGAAGGGGAAAACAAATGATGAATGATTCTCAATTGCTTGTGGTTGTGCCAGCTGCACTAAGGTATTTGTTTAAATGAAAGCTTTTAGCATAAATATCTATGCATACAGAAACCAATTCAAATTTTGAGAGTTCTACCTAAAATTTCTGTTTGCTTCCATAACAGCTGTAAGGATGAAATAAACAGAAGAGTCTGACAGGAGCCATATGCCCCTTCTCATGTTAGAGCTATAACCATCAGCTCATGGCACATCATTGCACTAGCGACAAAATGTTTGTAAGCTACGTAATAAAGGTGTTCTGATGTTGGTCTCTCAGATGCTGAAGTCAAGCTGCATCTAATTGAAAATCTTTAAAAACACTCAGCTCAGGTCTGAGAAACTGTAATGTAGGAGAGGTAAATATAATGTTAATATCAGTTGTAACTTTCTCTGAGGTACGTAACCATTTGAGTTTGTTTATTAATACACATAAACTGTACCTGGAAATAACCCCCTAACTGTCTCTTATTTAGGTAAACAGGAAACTTATTTGTGGGCCAACTGCCTGCAATGGTTGTTCATCACTTTACTAGTGATAGATCATAGTTCTGCAGAAATATGCCTTTACACTTTGCTTATTCTAATAGGTAGCAACAGAAAACACTGGGTGTGTGAATGATGTTTTTATGTGATTGGTTTAAAAGAACAAGCCCTCCTCGAGAAGAAATAAATCTGGTCAGTCAGGGCTTGTTCATGGTACAGTAAATTATTCCAGCCATCCTTAAAATGAATATCTGGAGATGATAACTACATTAGCACAAACTCCCAACTCTACAGTCATAATAAGCTCAAAGATGTTACCACAACCCTTTACAACACAAACCTTTTTATTTTTGAACATCTAACGTAATTTAGATGACTGTCAGATCTTACTTATAGGAATTTAGCTAATGGCAAATTTAACAAATTCTAACTTCCATCGCCATATATGTAAGCAGAACACAGTTCTACTATAGCTTTACAGAAGAGAGAAAGAAGAAATAGAGACTTAGCAGGAGGTGGTTTAGTTTTGCTTCACTTGCATTTAGTTCTTCAGGCTTATGTTTCTCATTTTATCTGGCTTCTGAGTTATGCCTGACATTGTAGCACAATGAAGGTTTATACAATTCTCAGAGCTTGTTCCTAAGTAATCTTTTAGAGACATGGATTTTCTTAATTGATTTTTTTTTTCCACAATCCTGTTAGGATAATAAAATGGAGGCAGCTATTCTTTACCTGAAGACATATCAACCTAGTGGCATTTGCCTTCAGATTAGGAATATAAAGTAGTAGGATACTGATTAAAGTAAAATCTTGTATCCTTGCAAATGTTACCACTGTCATGTCCTTTTAAGTTCTGGTTTGTGTTGAAACTGACCTTGGGTGCTTCAGTGGTACCTGAGTCAGAAAGAAAGATGGCTGTTATTACTATTAATCAATGCCTACAGAGGGGCATCAGGGACCAATTATGATGTATTATAAAGGGACAATCAGGACTATCTGGAATAGAATAAATATTGGCAATATTACTTCGTGGGAAGGAAGGCAGCACAGAGTGCTTAGCCCTCTATATCCAGTTGAGATGTTGCTGCTGTAATAGGAGATCCTGAAGTTGTAATTTTTTTCTTCCCCTACCTGGAGGTCTTCTTTACGGAAAGTGATGTTTGATGACAGGGTTACAGCTGAAGTTGACACCAAAAGGTGTCATTTCATTCAGAATTGCTTATTTTGGCACAAAAATAAAATAAAAATAGTTAATGCAATTAAAAAAAAAATCTTTAGGATTTGAGGATAAGGGATAGCTAACAATGACTGTGATTATGGGGCTTGAGATTCTTGGCTCACTTGTTATTTACTCTCTAGGATGCTATTGTGATCCCAGAGTTATGTATTATTGGAATTTATGGGCAAATGGCAATGTAGCAACATGCTGAAATGTTAGAAATGTCCATATTTGCATTGTTCTGATGGAAGACTCTGTGGAAATTAATTTCATAATTCGATTTTTTTGATGCTAGGAGATTCCTTGTGAGCTTATGCAAAATAATTTTGTAGTTCCTGCTAGAAAGTATGGAATGGCTAGGTATGTTAGAATGTAAGAAATTAGTATTTTTTATCATCTGTAGGTGAGACTAAACATAGGCAGCATAAGGGGAAAATGAGTTGTCCATGAAGATGAGTCCACCAGAGATTCTAGAAATCAAATCCTATTATGCCTCATGTACTTTTTGAGACTTAGGAGCAATAAAGTAACATATTTTTCTACAAAATAAAGGTATATCCTTTATATACAGATAATATATATATATATTTCCAGGATGAATCCTGTTGAATCCTGTTCTTGAAATTCATGCACAACATAGTTTTGATTTATTAATAGGCATTGGATACCTATCTGAGCTGACAGTGCTTGGTCAGAGATGAGAGGGAAAGATTTAAGAAACAAAATACACACCCCTTGTTTTTCCCTTTTATATTTGCCTCGCCTGGAACCCTGAAAAAAAATCTGGCATCAATAGGTGATCAAAAAACTAGACTATTGTATGTCTGTTTAGGAAAATATTGGAGCTGCTGTGTACTTTTCATCTATTCATTCTCACAGTTACAGCAGGGTCACTGTTTAGACCCTTCTTGGATCCTTTATACCCCAGATAACTTAATTTGGTAGGGTTAAGTAGTGAATTATATGCTGCCTAAATTACAGATACTTGTTATCCTTGTGTAGGTTTGATTTTTATTCATTACTGGATTGTACTTGTGGCATGTTCTTACTCTTTCCTGATTTATAATGGATCTCTTTATTGAATTATTGAGCAAAACCTTTAAATAAAACATCAAAGAATTCTCTTCTACTATCAATTCTCCTATAGTCATTAGATGTATCTACCCTTAGGACCACTTTCCTCATCAGAATACTGACACTGCTAGACTTACTGCTAAATATACTGTGCACTAAAATGTTCATCCAATATAGCCTTTTTTATTTTGAAAGTGAAATTATTTGCCTTATAAATATGCAGAATTAGTTTGCTTCTTGTACAAGTATTTTCCACAGTAACTGTTTTGTTCTTTGTGACCACCTTAAATGTGCAGTAGTTTTTAAAGATGAAGGAAAACAAAGCACTTGCAGAAAATGTTGTTAGATTGCTTCTTAAAAGTATGTCCATTATCAGAGTTAAGAAGAAGACTGGAGTTTGTCTTCCAGTCATTGGTCATCTTCCATGTTCTGTGTATTACATACTGCTTTCCTTGCTCTATAGAGCCACTGAATCCAGACTGTGAATTGTGATGGTTTCTCAGTGGTCCAGTTTGTGTGAAGGTCCAAAATTAAGTTCAGGTCTTCTCATTGCCAATTGTGTAAACTCTACTTGTTCATGCTACTTTTATTTATTTATTTATTTGTCCATATATATTTATATATTTTTTCCCATGCATTAAGGCTGATTTGACTTTATGGTTCTGATTTCTATTATACAGTAACTTGATGCTACCTTTGAGCTTCTTGTCACTTCAATAGACGCAGTGAGTCTGTCTTTTTGCCTAGAGGGGGAATAGTGTTTACTTTGCACATAACAAAACAAAGAGAAAGCACAAAGCACTGTTCAGAATGCTAAGAAATAGTTTGTAGTGTAAGTTGTATGCTTCAAGGATAGATGAGGCTAGTGGAAACAGCATTCGGTTTCTGAAAGTAAAGCAGATGCCTAGATTCACAAAAAAAAAGAAGGAAATTTGGCACAGCTTGGCATGTTTTGTTTTGGTTTTAATAAATGAAATACCAGAAGGAGTATGCGTGTTTATATTTAGATGTTTGATTTCTGTGGGCATTATTTAAATATATATTTCTGTCATCTGGTTCTTTTCATGAAAGCTAGAATAGTCTTGCTAGGATATCTGAACTAGAAAACTCTACCCTCCTATTCTGTCTTCTTCTAATTCTGTCTAATTCTGTGTAATATATTTTAGTCCATCAAAGGGAAATAAGCAGAAAAACATACTTAGGTGCTGATTTTAAAAGAGAGTGAAGTCTTTCACCATTAGTTAACTTCTACAGGCAAGAGTTTTTTTGGTAGTGTTGGCCCGAGATAAGTTTCTTTGTAGTTAAACATGATTTCAGTAAGTGCTTGGACAATGGATGAGCAAGGCCTTGAATGCAAAGACCTCTAGACTTAGGAAGCCCCTATCCTGCATTTATGTGAAAGCTGGAAAAGGTATTGAGGGTATGACAAGGCATTATGTCCTTACCCTGTTGTTCTGCTAGTCCCTGACAGAAGTAGGATACTGGGTAAGTAGTGCTTTGATGTGTGGCTGTAATGTGTGCTTTTAATGCACCTTCTTGGGTTTGGCCCCACTTGTGTGTGTCTGAGTAGCAGGCTTTTCTTACTGCTTGGGGCTGTCAGTATGTTTTCAGTTCAAACCCTCTGAGCTCTTGATTCTCCAACCCTAACCCTTGGTCCCCACTTAGAATCAAAGTAAGGCAAGATAGTCAAAGGCAGTTCAAGATGTATGTAGATACAAACTGCATTATGAGTCCTGGGACAACCCCCTTCCTTAACGGCTTCTCATACCAATTTTTAACACCAGTGTTTCTTTGCTTTATGATCTAAACTATTTTATTTTTTACCTCCAGGGTCCTAGATATGTCTCTATAAATTAGGTTTTTATCTGTATCAGATGCTCATGGTATTGCAGTCTCTTAAGTTTTCTGTTAATTGTCTAATGCTTCATATACGTAGCATTTCAAAGATGTTTTTTATGCTTTAGTTTGCAGTATTTCTGCTATGCACATTCCCAAAGACAGCTTCTTGTCCCAGTTTGCCCAGCTGACTGTAAATCTTCCTTTACTGATGAAATATTAGTAGGCTGCTCTCAGCAGCTCTTAGCTTTCTATCAGTTATTGCTTCTTCTCTGAGCTGTTGGGAAGTCCCAAATTATGCATTTGTCATTTCTGTTTCATTTCCAAGAGTCATTCATTTCTGCCTTTAATTCCTGTTCCAACTGGCAGTGGGGATTGTGGCAGTCCCAGGCTGTGCTGCAGTACCTGACACTGTAGATCCAGCTACTGAAACTTGAGTATCTTCAATCACACTCAAAGATCTTCTTCTGTTACTGGTTGTTTAAGTCACTTACCAGGCTCTATCACTGTATTTTCACTCCCACTATTCTCTGATAGAAAGCTAAATCATACAAAAGACAAAAGAGACAGGGGTTTTGTTATCTTTTTGCCATGGGAACATGAAAAATTTTCCCTGGCCCACTTCTGGTCTTGCACAAATAATGTAGCTCTGTAGTCAACAGTGTGTCAGAAGATCAGGTTGCTTGTTGCATTGGGAGTTCAGGGCTGTGGTGCAGCATGATTGCTGTACTCTGATAAAAGCTGTTCTCTGCTCTGACTAGTTTCATTTCAGCTACTCTCCTCAACCCTGTGAGGATTGCTGCCTTTGCAGCTTTAACTACCCCAGATCAGCTGGAGGTAAGACCATATTTTCCATACAGGCCTGAGAAGTTCATTTGCTGTATTTTGTGGTACACGATGTGACCACAAGAAAGGTAAATGTTCTTTGTGGTAGCTGTGAGATCATTTGAGCACATTAAGGTTTACTGTGCTCTAGAAAATAATGAAAGAAACGTGACTGCTCTGTTATTAAGAGGGAAAAAGTGCCACAGCTTAATACTGATACATCTCTTCTTCTCATTTTCATCTTTTCTTCTGCACTATGCCTCACATGGGCACAGTATATAGGAACTCAGCTCCAGATCTTTAATACGATGTTCCCAAGCTGTATCTTTTCCCATCCTTTTCCTGCAGCCATGTGTTTTCACAATTTGGACATAGTTTGATTCAGAAAAGCCTGGCATTTGCAGATATGAAATAAGAGTTCAACTGAGAGCTGAGTGATCAAACACTTTCCTGTCATTGGTACATGGAAGGATATTAGCAGGGACTAGAGGAAGGGTGATGATTGTCAGTCCCCATCTTTCATACATCTGCTGGGAGTTGGGAAAGGGTTTTGTCTTATCAACATCATCAGAGGATGCATGCGTGCTGCAAGAAATGTGAATATTACACCAGAATTAAAAATTTCAGCAAATCATAAAGTGATTATGATTTAATGGTGACAACAAAATAAAGTGCTACTTCCTTTAAGGGATTGCAACAAGACTGAAGTTTTTTGTAGGAGAGCAGACAGTGCCCATCTCTCTGACACATGGTGTGATTCTTGGTGTTGTCCCGTGCTGGGCCAGAACCTGGACTCAGTGATCCTTGTGGATCCTTTCCAGTTCAGGACATTCTGGGATATTCACCACTAGGTGCTGTTGCTTAAGAAAGGAGGACCAAATGTGAGAACATGGACATAGCCTAAGGAAATACAGTCCATAATCTAGTGCTTCATTCAAATAGGTTTCTTAGGGATGTTGTGTTTATTGTCAGCAGATTTTTTTTTTAAGTAAAATGACTGTCTCTTAGTTGTCATTTGCTTAATTTTGTCTTGGAAAACAGTGAGGGACAAAAGTGACTTTTACTGATTCTTTGAAACTGTATGGAAGCTAGATGTGATTTAATTTATCTTTTTGGAGAAACTCCAAAAAAAAAAAAAATTTCAGCACACTGCTGTCAGTGGTGTTCCTGTGCGTTACAATCTCTGTAACTGGACATATGGGTCAACAAGTGAAATTCACTTTCACTCTGGAGGGATAATGACCCATTTTTCCATTTACCACAGTAGCAGAAAGTTCTGTGATCATTGTCCTGTGGAGAAGTGATAATTAGATAAAGAGAAGCATGATAATATGCTTTCGTAGAAAAAGGTTTTAAATGAGTACAGATGTATTGCTCCTAACCACTGAACCTATACTTTATGAAAATCATCACACACTTGATGCAAGGAGCACTTTCCTCATCTCCTGCCATCTGTGCATCTGGCAGAATATTACAGGAAACTCATTTGTATATTCACTTGGGAGTGTATCCTTCCCATTAAGAAAAAAAAAACCAAGTGATTTTTAGATCAGATCTTATAGTGAAAACCACTAGAATTTGAGCAGGCCACTGTTGAGATGATTCACTTTTTTCCATTTTATTTCTAGGGCTAGAGTTGTTGTTGCCAAAATGTAGATGCCGAAATGCAGACACCAAAATGCCAATATGCCAACAAGATGATGTTCACAGTATTTTCAACTTTAGGGAAGATTTTAGCAAAACTTCTGTCCTAAAGTTAGATTTAAATTCTAGACTCAAAGATTTTTACACTTGTAAGATGGAGACAACAGCAATCTGTCCTTACCTTATTTTATATTCTTTTCCTGCTGGGCTAGATAAAGTTTTGGCTTGTCCTAGCGTAGCACTAGTGTTCTTGTATGAGTGAATGTAGCTTTGCAGGTGTATACCAAGCTCAGTAACATGTCCTTTAACTCCTGCAACTACTTCCTTTTTCTACACGGAATTTTATATATACAAATATATATATTTTATATATCTATTTTATATATACAAATAACACAAAGACTTGAGTATATTTCAAAACAGTCACTTCCTCAGTATCTCTTCCTGGGTACCATGTAAATTAAACGTAGACTGTTGTGATAGATCAAAGAACCAAAAGCAATGTCTGCTCAAATGAACACAAGCTATCTTCATATTGGGGGAATACCAATTTTAATCATTTTCACAAATGTTTTCCTGCAGTCAGAACCTAAGCTTCTTCACTGACTTTGATTTAGGATGAAGCATTTTCTGTTTAAATATTTGAGTCTGGGGGTTGAAACAGTCCTCACATCTATGCAAACATGTTTGGAAAATGTATGATACTTTGCAGCAGAAGTTTAGTACCTTTCCAAGTAAATGTTTAAATTTAGTAAATAAAAAAACCTATCACATAACCATTGCAGAGGCATGATAATACAAGTCTCCAGGATTCTTTTCTCTCTGGGCCGATATGAAACATGGGCAGACATTGTCTCAATCTACCCATGCAGCATTCTGTGGAACTCCTGCACTCTTGCTTATCTCAGCTATACCAAGTTTTGCAGTGCATGGGGCATTACAGGTGCTGGTGGATTAGGAACATCACCCCTGTACATACCCAGCTCTGTGGGCAGTTTTTGATGGTGCTGCTGGGTGGCCACAATTGGTGAAGTGAAGGGAGGAAGCTGCAGTCCCGCCTTCCCTCCTGTACCCATTCTTTCCACCGGGGTAGCCACAGGCACCTCCTCACTGCCCTGCTGAAGGAACCTGACTGGATAGTGGCCTTTCAGCTTTTCTTGATGTAAAGTAGGGAAGGTGGAAGGGAGTAGAGAGAAAGGGTGAGGATGAACATGGCAGAGGACAACAGTAAAGTGTACTTTAGCTAATAGGTGTAGCTTTAACTAATACTGAAAATATTAAAGCTTTAAATTGTTGATGTCATGAACTCTTTAAACTATAGGTTTGTTTAAATTTCATTACTGGAGGGATACTTAAATTCTAATGAAATCCTGTGAGGGAAGAAAAGGAAGAAGAGCTGTTTTGTTTTTTTGGTTGGTTGAGTTTTTTGGAGTATTTTTTGGCTGAAAAGATATTGCAATGCAAGAGAGAAAAATTGCTTGCTAGGAAAGATCTTCCCTTTCTGCATTTACTAGCTCTCTGAACCTTAAAAAGTAAAGAGCAAAACTATTTAATCCACTAGGATCTAAGGAACAATCATATTTCAAACACCCATAAATTTGTTCAGCTTCTTTCCTCCCTTCCCCCCAAATCTCAATATTCAGACAAGCAAAATGCCATAGATGCCCCACACTTTCTTCACCTACAGTTTATGTTACATTCTGGCTAGGTTGCTGTTAAAAGGTGTGTGCAGCCTTCTAATTTATGGTTAGCAAGTCTGTATCACCTTTGTAATCCCAAGTGTCGTGCAATAACAATTCTTATGTAGGTTCAACTGGGAACTACAAATAAATTCTCATAAGTTTACTACTAATAAGAAACATATCTTAAGGAATGGGAGAAAGTTTATTATAATAATTGTCTGCAGATGTGAAATGAAAAGCATTATAGAAATATATATCTGTAACACTCTATTAAACCAAAATCTCCCAGTGAGGGATGCATAGTGATAAAGAAGCCCATACATTTCACAGCTCAGAAATTAGTTTCTTAGACTTTCATCATACAAGGAAATCACATTCCAATCACTGCTCAGGCGACATGAGTTTTCATACTTACAGTAATCTCCTGTATTGACAGTATATCAAAAATAGTTCCCCGAAGAATAAGGCTAATTTTCTAACCCAGTCAACCCTCACTTTGAAGTCTGGATTGGGATGGTGATGGAAACGTTTTGCAAAGGTTGAAGTACTGAATCTTAAAGCATTCTTTATTCTTCCAGTATAATGATGGCAAATCTACCCTCTCTCATTTCAATGTTCTGAGTAAGTCCCTAAAGCAGAAATCAGCAGTTTCATGTTGCTGTGCTTGACTCTTTCAGTGCCTTTCCCTTCTAGATTTAGTGCAACTACCATTGGTTCCACATGACATCCTATTTCAAACTTTTGACTGATCTTACAGAAGTGAAACTCTTAGCGAGGTCTTTCAGTCACAGAAATACATTTCTTTTGCATGCATAACAGGCTGTTGCTAAGTTGCCTAATGAATTACATCCAGTGTTTGAAGAGTGAAGGTATGCAGGCTTGTAAAGCAGGGAATATGGCCCTTTGAAATCAGGACAATGATGGCTGTACCCTCTTCCTAATTGAGAGGGTTCTGCAGCCCCTTCCTGGTTCTCCTGAAGGTGCTGAGTCCTCTTCTCCTGATGTGCTCAGCCCAGCTTGGCTGTCTCTGTGCTGGCCCTGGCACAACAGCAGTGTGGAATCATCTGCAGGGGCTGCACTGTTAGGGTGTCCTCACTGCCTGCACTAGGGGGATGGATCAGAAGAAGTGTTGTGGCCTTTGTGATGATCTTTGTCTCTTCTGGACTGTCCCATTCTGCTCTAACTTCTTCAAAAAATATTCTGTTTTCTGGGCTTGTGACTTTGCTCTAGCAGTGTCCTAGCATTCACTGAGGGGCAGTGTCTTCAGATATAGTAGAGGAACAAATAATGTAGTCTTATAAATCATCACCTCTAAATATTAGGTTCAGTTTTTAGTGAAAGTGTAATGACACTTTGAGCTAAATGTGTGTGTTTAAAGTTACTCTCTTTTCCCTCTTCAAGATGGAAATTGTCTTTATCTTCATAACTGGCATACCCCTCTCCATATTGCCTCTTACCTGCTTTCACAATGGCCTCTAAGTGCCCATAATTAAAGGTTGCTGCTGTGGGTTGCACTAGGGTTCAAGAAGAAGTATAACAAGTGCCACTCATACACTGGAGTGGGGAGTACTAGTGGACATTGTATTGCTTTGATTCACTGAACTTCTCACATGAGCACTATATTTACCTTTCCAGCTCTGTGTGAGGCTGTGTCTAACTTGGTATTGTAATTTCAGTGAAGGAAACTAAGAGGAACTCAAACAGAAGAACCACCACAGTAACTTCAGGAATAAATAAATAAAATTTAGATTAGACCATCATTAGGAGGTCAAAAGGTACCTGCTGTCACTCTGTTGTGAAGTTTATGACTTTCAAGATTTGGAGACACACAGATATATACACTCAGAGAAAAGTCAGCTTCTCTAATGTTATGCTCTCTGACGCACCCTGAAATCTTAAGCTTTACCAATACAAATAATAATTTTTGTCAAATCTCACTTAAATGCAGGCTAGAGTAAGTCAGTATGTATAGCAGTATGGGTTGTGTTCTTTGCTGCTTGTTTCTGTGGTTTCACTGAAGACCATACTGGCTCTGCAAACCCAAAAGATTCTCCAGCTTCTCAAAGAAATGGATTCTTAGTTGGGTAAGGAAATGCTGACTCTCATGACTTCCAGTTCAAGCAATAAGGTGAAAAGCAAAAGACTGCCAAGCTGAATGAATTAAGTCACTAGTAGTAGGATGCTGAAGATGCTACTTTGCCAACTTCTGACAGGAGCTGTTTTACTGACTGTAACTAAGATTCTGCCATAGAAAATCTATACACTAGCTATTATTTTAATTTTATGCAAACACGTCTATAAGATGGGTATCTGAAATCGAGAGACCTGTGAATGATTCATAAAAATATTGATATTTAAATGACCAACAACAACAAACCAGGGAACTCCAAGACTATCTTCAAACTAGCAGAACAACAGCAGTGTCTGGGCAGTGCTATTGGGGACAATCGTACTTCACAGATGAACACACTTTTTGAACCACAGGAGGAAAATAAACAAGCCTACAACATGAACATGCTTTACAAAGGAACTGAAAATGTAGGAAAGAGCCAATCTCATAATTCTGCTTTTGGGGGATTAAATTGCCTAACTACATCCCAAAGTGCTGAACCTGGTATTTCTTTCCACCTACGCTGACCATTAAACATTGGCATAATTGTGTGGACTGCAGAGCTGTGTAAAGACATCGATTCTCTACTACTCTTCTCAAGGGGAAAAGTACTAGTATATCTGTCTCTGGTGGTGGAAGTTCCCAGAAGAGTTGGTGTAGCTTTTAAAGAAAATATGTATCACTTGCACTAAGATTCAGAATCCTTGTGTTCAGCCTGAAATGTTTTTGTGGGGAGTAGAAATTTAATGTACTTAACTGCATAAAATGATATGCACACTGACCACTCTGGTTCTGCTTTAGTCTAGTCAAAATCAATTTGCAAAATGATGCTTGCAGCTAGTTTGAATGAATGATGTAATCTCCAATGATTGAAAAGGAGTACCTGTATGAACTTAATCAGGACCTGTGCCATATTCTTCACAGGCATTATTTTACCTGCATAGACCTCTGTAGGCTGGTATCCCTGTAGGTTACGTAGCTCAGACTTTAAAGTCTATGCAGAAAAAGGAATGCTCCAAACCCAGTCAAAATTCCCTCTAAATCCCTCCTCACCTTCCTTACCTGAAAGCACATTGGTCAGTGATAGCTGTACCTGCTCTTTCTTTTCATCTCAACAAGCCTGTGTTGCACAAGCACAGTGCTTGCTGCAGAGGCTGACAAGGGGAGCAGGGGCAGAGTTGTCCTGGAGCAGCTCTGTTGTGCATGGGCCCCCTGCCACTGGCTACAGAGGTTCCTGGCAGGCACCTTCCCTGCCCTACTGGCCTGGGGGGCATCTTTCAGTCTATTTCCACTGAAACCCCCTGAGATGATCTGTTGTTTCAGGCTGTGCAGATGCTGGCAGATGTTTGTTGTCACGGCAGTGTAACAGTAAATCCTGGGCTTATGTTTCCAATTGCCCTGAGAAACTGATTGGAGCCCAATTCTAGTCCTTTAGGCTTGGTAGTTACTCAGTCAACTTCTGTGTAGGAACAAGTCCACCAAATACACTTATTCTGAGAAAGAGACATTTTTAGGTGTAGAGAAGTAACAGTGGGGAGGAAAAGTGTGAAAGAAGGACAAGGGAGATAAAGACTAAGGCAGTGACTGACCTAAGAATGTACATAGTTCAGCTGTGGTTTTTCGTAAGATCAGTAAGTTCCGAGTAAAGGCATTTTGGACCTTGTTACTATCCTAGTGCTGAGGCAAAAAGAACAAGGGTTGCATATAAACTTATTCAGAATACTGTAAGGAAGCTTTTCTTTCTCTAAGTTAGTGCATTGTTAATAGTAAGTTCCATAATTTAGTTGGCAGACCTTACTAATGTAGCAGTCCCAGTGCTTTTGATGACTATAATTTAAAGGCTGGTATACTGTGCCTGTTGTAGTCAACATTTGCAAAATGAATGGATTTCACAGACCTGATGGTATATTCTCAGATTATATTGACTGTTGGAATTAAGAGCAGGGAAGAAAATATTAAATATTCACAGTCAAGAGAAGGACAACAGGCTTCCATAACAGTATTTCAGTAACTGTGATTTTAAAGTCAGATAAGCATGTAGCCCCTGAAGGAGCAGAATCACTCCTAAATCATGGCTGTTTACCTTAAAAATTATTCAAATAGTGTTATGGAGATTCTCATTGAAAGTCACAAGGATTTCCAGGACTGGCATTCCTATTCTGAACTGAGAAAGGGGAGAGAAACAACAGTGCCAAATATGATAATATGGTCTGGAGAATGAATGAATGCATGAATGAAGCAACGAATGAATGAATGAATGTGGGATTGATCTGCCTTATTTTTCTTTTGCCCTGTGGATGGCCAAAGTTACAGGCTAGTTTGCAACACTTTGTTCCCAGTGTCGTCAGTTATATCATTGGTGATTTCTGATCTTGCGCATAGAAATTTTTTTATCAAGTATAAGCTGTTAAATTAATGGGTTGGGACACAAGTAAAAGGGAGATAGATCACNTTGTTTTGTTTTGTTTTGTTGATTCTTCACAGCTTGTGACAGGAAAAACCTAAGGGTTTGAAATTAAGACTCAGTATAAAAATGAGGAAGAGGAGCTCATCTCACAGTCACAGTTCTTAATTATACCCTTAATGATACCCATGACAGTGATCCAGGATTTTGGAAGCCTTCAAAATCAGTGTTATGTTTTCCCATCACATAACCCATTTTGAGCAACTGAGAATTAAAATATACGGATAAATACATTATCACATCTAGGAAATGAAATCAAGAAAGACTGGAAAACATCTCTGAGGCATACTCATGTGGATGTGTTGGGGCTGCTGAGCTCCTTCCCAGACAGGCTGCACTGTTACATGTGTGCTGGGAAACAGCAAACAGATGTTCTCATTCTGACCCTGTAGACAAGCACGAGGTTAGCTGACATGGGAGCAGGGAAAAGCAGGGTTTGCTAATGGGGTAATGGCATAATGGTATCTTGCTTTGATCAGAAGGGTGTACTAGGCATTCCTGGCCCTGGGAGCATTGAGTGCCAAATGTTGTTAGGTACTATGTGAATACACGGTGTGCCATCTGGGACATGGGCTTTAGGAAAGGGGACACTGAGCTGGTGTAAGTTGCTACCATAGTGTTGCTGAAGGCCTGGGGCAGGTAAAGTTTACGCTGGCCGATGATCTGTCTGGGTTCATTATGGTGGAGGGGATGTCTAGGATTTCATTTTCTAGGTACTTTGACCATACCCGTCTCCTTTTCCCCTTAAGAGTCAGTCAAAACAAAGCCTATTTAAAAAGAAATGAATGTAGAAAATGTGAAACATAAGTATCTTTTACAAAGCGTCTTTTACAGTGCTGGGGACATAAAACAGGGCAGTGGAAGATAAGCCATTATGTATGTTGAGGAAGCCTAAGAATAAAGATTATAGGCAAACAGTCTACCTTTCTTTACAAGGCCTTGATTTACAACCCTGAAATCTCAAATTTAGCTATTACAATGAAGTCCTGTTGCACACAGAGCTGCCTTTTTATCACCACTTAAAATCTAATTAATCCGTATTGAAGCACAAAGATTTCTGTTGTGTTTTAGGGTGAGGGGTCATAGAGCCCTCTTTGTTCATCCTCAGGCTTGTAATCATCAGGCATTGGGATATAATTTTACCAAGCAAATTGGAAGGTAACAGATCAAATCCTTATCGGAAAGCCTAACTCATGGTTTAGTGAAGTCCTTCGTCCTTTATGTGAAACTTTATATTCGTGAAGAACAAAAAAGTGTTTCAGAGCTTGCAAAGGGTTAATAGCAAGGGCTTATATTTGGGGCAGCAGAGACCTAAAATCATCACAGCTTCCACCATCACTCAAGGTAGCAGTTGGTACAGAACTGCTGGGGGGAGACCTTTCTCCTCAAGCTTTCAGGACTCTGCTCTTACAATGGCCTTAGTCTATCAACCGGTGATGCAATTAAGTGGCATATTGGTCTCTCTGTTGGGATGGGTTCTTTCCTGTCTCACCACCTATCTGCCCCAGTGGAAAAACCTTAACTTGGAACTAAATGAACTGGAGATCTGGACCATGGGACTCTGGCAAGCTTGTGTTGTCCAGGAAGAAGGCGGAATGCAGTGCAAGGACTTCGATTCTTTCCTAGCTTTGCCTCCAGAGCTCAGGATTTCTAGGATTTTGATGTTTTTTTCCAATGGATCAGGGCTTTTGGGGCTTTTGCTCTCAGGATTTGGGTTGGACTGTTTGAAAATTGGTGAAAGACAACAGGAACAAAAAAAACGGTTGTTGCTGTTTGGAGGAATGCTCTTCTGGATATCGGGAATTACAGCTATTGTCCCAGTTTCCTGGGTTGCCCATTCCACAGTCCAGGAATTCTGGGATGAGAATATACCAGATATTGTTCCCAGGTGGGATTTTGGGGAAGCATTGTTTGTTGGCTGGCTTGCTGGATTTTGTCTTATATTAGGAGGATCCTTACTTAATTGCACAGTCTGTTCTACTGAAGTCCACCCATCTTCGGTCCGTTATGCAGTAGCAGAACAGCAGGATCAGTGTCAGTGCTTGGAAACTGAAACAAGGCCTTAAAATGGGAGGTTTTAAGCAGTACAACAATACTGCCCTATCTCTTCCAAACCCTAGTGCAAGCCAGAAGTTTGTTCCAATTGTAATTCAAAGGACTCTTTATTATCCAGCTGATTTCCTAAATTCATGTCTGTTTTCTCCATAAACTGGTACTGGAAAGTGGTGTGTTTTCTCACCTGTGGAACTGCTTAAAACTGTTTTGCAGCAAAATGAAGTGTTCACAGACTGCACGGAAAAGGTGCTTTGGCTTTCTTAAATGCACTGTAAAATCCTGAAAATGAATATGCATGTTCTCTTATAGCTTGGATTTTAACCAAAATGCGCTTCCTTTTTTTTTTTTTATGTAACCAATGAAATAAGCCCCAAAGTTTGACTCCCTGTTGCAATTTTTCACTTGACTGATGCAGTGATGTATGGACTTAAGAGATTTCCGATCCTAAACAGTCTGAATACCTGCATAGCATCAAATGGTTTTTCTGTGTATTGGGAAATAGTAGGTTTCTGAAATTGTAGGAAGCTTTGCAACTGTCTTTTTATGCATGGGGTGTGATGGTGTGGGTGCTTAAACGCAGCAAGCTGTGTTTTTCCAGTCTGCCACATTAAACTGCCCATACAAGTTATTCCAAGTGTTTCTGGCACCTGCATGCTTTATGCACCAAAAATAGGCTGAGAAATGCTGCTTTAAAAAACAGTGTAGCTATCTTCCTCTGACACAGGTCTTGAGTCATTAAGCATCCTATTCAAGGTCCCTTAAGTTCCATTCTCTCATATTTGGAACATGTTGCTGTATATTTGACATTACACCTATGGCATGTAACTAGCCACAAAGCAGGCAGTATCATTTGCCCTAAGTGGAAGTGCATCAATGTGATATTAAAATTTAATAACAAACTGTGAGATGCCAAAATCAGCAAAACTGCTGTAAAGCTTTAGCTGATTGATGGAAAACAAAGTATATGTTTTTCGTAAAAAAACAAACCAAAAACTAATGAAAATTGAGCCTAGCTGTGGCCACACCATTCTGCTACTGCTTTACCACACCACCTCGCAGTACCCCAAACAATGAGCATGGAACCAGGCAACACAAAGCAGGACGGAGGGGGGAAGTATTTCATGCTTCATAGAGCATTGTTTTAACTTGTGCTTATGTATGACATAGTATGAAAAAGAAGTGAACACTGCCTGCAAAAGCCAGTGGTTTGGTGCTTCTGTGACTGCAGGAAATGAACTTGGCAAATAGACACAGGCTACTGTTAGCTGGATTTCTGTTGTCTGTGCTAGGAAGGATTTTAACTGGTACCTGTAACTACTTACCACGCTGGAAAAATCTCAACTTGGATATAAATTTACCAGAGCTTTGGAGCACAGGACTCTGGCAAATGTGTAGGAACACAGTGTAAAGATTTTTATTCTTTCCCAGAATTCAAGATTTCCATGATTTTAGTAGCTACATAAAATGGACTAGATGTTCTGAGCCTTGTGATCTCTGGTCCTGGTTTGGACTGCCTAAAGATGGAGGGCAGAAGATAAAAAAAGCTGTTACTACTTGGAGGAATACTCCAGATGATGGCTGGAGACCCTGCTCCTTGCTTACACTATAATCCAGGAGATTTGGAATGATGGCATGCCAGAGATTCCACCCAGATAGGACATAGGGGATGCTCTGTTTAGAGCTTGGTTTGGTGGACTTTTTTCTAATTCTAGGGGGAACTCTACTCCTCTCCACAATCTGCTTATCATCTGACCGTCACTTATTACAGCAGTATGCAATGGCAGATATACAAGATGCCCATCAGCATCTGGAAATTGGAAATGGAAGACTTTAAAAAGGGCAGGTATCTGACTTCTTGCTTGCATTACAGTAAGAGAGAAAGACCTGCTGAACAGACAGGTTACTGTTTACAAGAGTGGGGGTGGGATTCCTTCTTACTGAGTAGTTCCTTAGATTGCTACTTACTTCCACTTTTAATTACATTAATTGATGAGCTATGGCAATATAAGCCACCACTGTATTTCTCCCAAGTCTGATCAATGGCAAATTTTGTTTTTATGGTATGACCTGGGGGAGTTGAGTATAAAATTTTTGATCTCTAGGCCTGCATGGAGACTTGACCATATTTTAAACAGCAGAACTCCTACTGGTGCTGCTTTAGACAATGTATTTTTTACAAAATAATATTAGTTGAAGTCTGAAAGAGTTTGTAGCACCAGTTCACCATGCATTACAAAAAACCTAATGCAGTTCAACCTTGAATAAAGTTTACTGGGCCTGTATAATTTACAGTAAACTAAATATTCTCAGACATTTTGTAATATAATGCAAGATTCTGTATGTTGAAAGAGAGAGAATATGATCACCTCCATCCCTGCCCTGACTCTCTCCTAAGGAAAGCCAGTATTTCTGGGCAATAATGAGCTGTTTTCTGGAGGAGACTCAACCGTGTTCATTGCTGGTGCAGTTTTTACTTCATGAATGTGAAGAACTAACTTCAAGTATATAAGTTCCTGTATAACTTATCCTTAGAGCTGTCAGTGATTGATGTGAACTTTCTATAAATTGCCATGATTTTACACTGACAAAGCTTTAGCAGCCATCTGTCTCTGCAAAAACCATACAAAAAGATAGAAGAGCAGTAAAAGAATTAAATAAAACACTGGTCTGGAAAAGAGCTTTGTTAAAAAAATGTATTTTCCAATCACTGAAACACATGGAAAGTGCAGAGACAAGTTAATCTATGTAATGTACTTGCATACGCTTACAGACAAAATTACAACAGAAACACATTCAGAATATAACCTGATTAAATATTTAGTTCAGTCCTGAGCATTTGATATTTAATACAATATAAACATAGCAATAGTAAAAAGAAAAATAATCTTAAAATTATTTGATTTGTGTTCTATTACAATTTCTGCTAAACTTTACTCATTTGGCTAAATATTCTTGTACCAGTAATATTTACATTTTGATATATGCAACTGCAGTGACATTGGTACCTAGCAATAGAACTAATTACATTTGTTATACCCTGCTGTGCAGGGTCAATTTCACTTCAAGAGTAATATTTATCACTTTAAACTGATGGGAGTTTATTTGTATGTATTATTGTAGCTTATTCTGTTGAATGTTTCAAGTGTGACATGCTGAATTAGTAAAAAAACCCCCAAACTTCAAACCCAGAATTGTTAGAAGCTGCCTATAGATATGTTCAATTCAACTTTACCAATCTGGAAAATGAAGAGTATGAATATGTCTCTCATTTTTAAAGCAGTTTTGTAAGCTGAAGCCACCAATACTTAAGTTTTGACTTCACCTTAGGCTTACAAATCAGACAATAATACTTTTTTTTGGGAAATTATTCAACATTTGAGAAAAAACAGCTAACTGGGCAAGAATTTAGACATCTCTAAGTATTTTTTACAATAGCATCCTTAATGACAAGTATTTTTATGGCCAGAACTGAACTATATTAAACAGAACATAAATAAGAATGTAAATAAATAAAAGAAAGATCATAAAGTAGATCTCTAAACATCATTCTACAAACACCTTATATAATCAAATTGAGAAGTTGAAACTGTCAACCTTCATTTCACCTCTACATTAAATAATTCCAGATTTTTTTAAATTGACCTTTCAAACATGAATGTTATCTCAAACTCAAGACACAAAAAACAAATGGGGCATTCATAAAGCATGTTTGATCAGTCATCTTGCTCAAAATAGAATGTCTGGCTTTATATTTCAGTGAACTGATGTATATGTGCATAAGAAAACCCTTGGGTGTTAAACAGACCTGTCATTACAGAATTGTCACTTCGAATCTAAGACAGCTGCTGGGGTTATATTGTTTCCATTTGCTCACCAAGTAATTATAGCATTTCTTAAAGATGAAGTCCATGAAATGTGGCTTGTTGCTTCGGGAAGAAAACTGTAGCCAGTGAATGAAATACATCTGAGGGCAACATATTAAGTAGAAAATGAAATATTTCTGTTCTCTGCAATATCCACCTACTTATACAGTACCCACAGAAGTTAACCCCAGCTGCTTTACCAAGACAGGACTGCTTGAACATCTACATCCAAAGTTCTGAACTTGTAACAGAAGGCATCCAAGTTGCCTTCTGATGAGGCAGTCTGCTAGAAGCAGCATGTAAGACATTTGAAACAAGCCATTCACATCTATTCGCTGAACCTGTGCACCCCCAACTGCATACAGAGTCAGTTGTATATGTTAAAAATTGTTGTTTCTTGTACCAAAATTAGTGCAGACTCCTAGTAAGGAGCTCTTCTTTTTCCAAAAGGGTTTACCTTACCAACAGGACTTCTGGTATCTGGGTTAGCATGTGAGAGATTTTTTCCTTACTTTATATACTTTATAAATGTTTTAATGAACATCTTCAGATCTGTAAACCTATCACAATACAAATCTGTATTCCTAGCTGGCAATCAGACAGCCCCCTAGGAAAAACAATTAACAGAGAAAACCTCTCTTTTAAGAGCACAATGGGTATAACTATTTCAATTTCAGTGTTGGTATTATGAATTTGATTCATCCTGTTCAGAAAGCAGCTGCCCCTTTTGGTAGTCTCAAAATAAGTTTTTAGGGTTACTTGTCTGCCTTGCCTTTCTCACTCTCCTGCAGATGCAAGAAACCTTTTAGTGCAGGTTAAAGTACTGTACATTCACAACACTAAACTCCGAACTCCATATCTTCCTCCAAAGTATTAAAAAACAAAACCAAAAGGAATTTATTTTCAGAAAGAAAATTACATCATGGGTGATGAATCTAATCAGCAGCTGTTGTGAGGCAGCCTGGATGTTTTGGAAAGGAGCTTAAGCTTGTGGTTAACTTTAAACTATAAAAGTTACACTCTTGTACAAAAGTATTGCATGGCAGAACAGCCATTTTCACAGTCTGCTCACATGAAAATAGTGAAAAGATAAACACTGTCTGTTGAACATAATTTTTCTCAACACAGTGCAGTTCAACAGGATACATGCTTAGTACAGCCTTTGTTCCTTTGTTCCATCTTTACAAAATAAAAACACAGATGCGATACAAACAAACTGTACAAAATCAGCATCAGTATACCAAAATTAATCTACTTTGGTTTTCTGTTGTTGGGGTTTTTACCATTGTTTAAGCTTACAATAATTCAGTTCACTATATTTTACAAATAAACATATCAATAGTGAATGTAAAATAGAAGATCTTTGAAAGCACATCACTGGAACTACAAAGCTCATCTGAAAAGAGATGAACAAGTGGAAAAACACTTCAATGAAAATGCATAATTATACATCATCAGCTGGAAGGGCTGGTATACTGATCTTCGCTCTTGTGAAGTATGCTATCTTCTCCCTGAAATTAGAGAAGAAAACGAGGAATTTTTTTTACCATTTGTAGCATGACTCCAATGTCATCTGCTGTAGAGCTGCAAATATTAGAGCACAGTTCTTTAAAACACAGGTTTGAAAAATACACAGAAAATTTATTTACAACAAATGTGGCATTCTGACACAATTACCTCCTTGTGCAGATCTATTTAAAAAGCAGTTCCAATTTTGAAAAAGAAAAAATACCAGTATTTCGTTAACAACTGCAATGATAAGACTGAAATATTGTTCCAGTCACTGAATTTCCAATGATGATATTTTCAGTAGGCGGATGAGAAGGCAAAAATAAATCATTTTATTCTGACACGGGAAAAGGGCAAGGGGGGAATACTAGTGTCTGGGCAAGACTCAGAGAGGCAGAATTGTCAGCCCATTCTCCAGTTGCTTCCCCTGTGCTGTTACCATTTCTGTCACCTGCAAACCGAGACATTACTGAAGCATAACAAGTTTACACAGGCTTGCCTAGCAGCAGGCTAGAAAGCAGAAGTGAAGTTTTGGGGTCTTAAAAATAAAAGCTCGGAAGAGTCATTCTTCTTGAGAGCTTTAGAAATGTCCCTCTGTGATTAGTCTGAGTCCACAGTACTGTAACAAGTCCAACTAGCAGGGCATGTACAATTCAGCCTCCAGAGGTAAGTATTTATCCAGAAGACTAAACCATGTTTTCCACTGGTGAAGTTTGAGTTCCCATGAAAAACAGTAGCTCAGAGCAAAATCAACCTAAACTGGCTTTCTCTTCCTAGTTGTGTGGTGACTAGAAAAGAAAGGAAAATGGAGCCTTTTGATACCCTTCTAGCAGGGAAATGGAGTCTTAGGCACTATTACACATTCCTGTAGATGTAGGCAGTAGTCTGTCTGTGATGACTGTTAAATGACCAGTACCGACCAAAACCCTTTCTCAAGACATGCACAAAACCTGAAATTTTCAGGATGCTCTGGATTCCAAACTGAAGATGAATAACTCAGCTGTAACATGTCTTAGCTGAGGAACCCCTTTCTCTGTTGCTTTGATTCTGCATCACTTACAGCTGTGATTTGCAACACGCGCTGCCTCAAAAGGCCCCTACTTGTTTATGGATTACTCTAACTGGTCACAAAAGATGGTTAAAAAAATATCTCACATTTATTAGCAGCTGACTTAAATTTCCTATAAAGGAATCCAAAATTCAAAATTTAAAATTAATACTTTTGTATTAATTGACAAAACAAAACAAATTAACTTGCAGTACTGTTTCTATGTGCAAGAGCAAGCACTGTATTTTTCAATCAAGAGATGTATATTTATTTTTACATTAGAAGCGTGGCCTCCAGGCTGCAAGCCCTGCTACTTACTGGCCAGTCCTTTCGGAATTTAGAATTAAGGTTTAAGATAAATAGTGTTCATTCTGGCTTATGCTAAGCAAGAACGCTTCATTCATTGCTTCAAGTAATCGGTTTCTTCACAAGCAAAAGAAGAAGGGAAACAAAACAGAGGAGGGATTCAAGATCTTTCAATGCTAAGTCTTGAGCAAGGTACAAGTGATGGTTAATGAGTTTCCTGATGAGCTGTATCCTGTTCTATTTCTCCTTGAGTGGTGATTAGTTTCAGGCCCTTGGCATCACTGGAAGTGCTCCTGTGACTTAAAGCCCACTGTCAACCTGGTGTGGGTGAGGTGAGCTACAGCCAGAGCCACACACGTGCCTGCCCACAGCAGGTGTCACACAGGTGTGACACTCAGCTTCCTCACCACCCTCTGAACTGCCACAGGTCACCAGGGCTTGGCCCTCTGAAACTCCAACTTAGAGACACGTTAGAAATCCGTGATGTTTCTGGCAAGCCAAAGCCATGTGGACTTTTTACTAATACTACAGAGCATGTCTGATTATACCTAGAAACAGTTCATTTTACTTCACTACATTAAAAAGAGCATGAAAAGCAGAACAGGCCATACCTGAATGACTGCACCTGCAGTGGCACTTTCTGGCTCTGCTCCCGTAGCCGGCACACATCCTTAGAAGCTTTTCTCATCAATTTCTCAGCACTTAAACCTTGTTTCTGCTCTTCTTTTGATTGTTCAGCCTGTATCAAGGAAAAAAACTGTATTTTAGTGATAACGAACAATTGTTCATTTCAAAGAAGTGAGAGATGCTTCTGTGTCAAGCAAAACACTTGGCAGTGTCAGGTTTACTATTGGGCTCAATGATGTTAAAGGTCTTTTCCAGCCTAAATGAATCTATGATAATTTCTATATAAAAGGTCAGCAAGATAAAGACTGACAATCTGACAATACAAGCCTAAGCCATGGGCGTGAAATAAGCTAATGGGGCTTTACCTAAAAAAAAAAAAAAAAAAAAGAAAAAAGGGCAAATTCCATGCCTTCACAGGTGGCTACTAGGTTTTGTAAATTCTAATATTTCTTAGGGCTGTAGTTAGAAAATATCTAAATTTGTCAAATACCTGTTGTCTATCCAAGTATCTTTTTAGAACTATGAGCCACTGATTCTCTTCCCTATAAAATACTTTTGCTTCCTGAAAAAAGCTCAGGAAAGTTGCCTATACCTACTCTAAAGTCACTGACAAAAAAATAGGAAAGGTGTGCTCTCAAAATACACTTTCAGATTTTGTTGATCGTGTTCGCAAGGAACGTGAACTTTTGTGCCTTTATTCATGACATAGCACCTCTTTTGCACGTGAGACTCACTTCTTCCATTTGCATTGTAGAGGTGTAAAAGCCAAGGCAAGCGAACAGAACACCAGTGGTAACAAGAGATCAAAGGTCTTTTGTGAACAGTGCTGAGCAGCTACATACCCCACAGTAAGTTACTGAATTTCTGTAGTCTTATGCCTTTACCAAGCATCAAAAGGACAGCTGCAGCTATTTCAGCAACAAACCTGCTGTTAATAGCTGCACTTTGGCTTTAAAATCTTTATCAAGGGTTTCTGAATATCCAGTAATTTGAACAGTAACTCCTTTTAGATGGGCAAGCACCTGAAATTCCTAGATAAATGAACCCCTGTTCATACACAGGTGAGTTCTGTAACAAAATGTATTGTCGCCCACATCACATGTGGGGTGCATGATGTGAGTAGTGTTTTTATTTCTAGACTGTAGAGGCTATCAGACAAATGTTATTTATTGTATTTTGAATTTTGTCAGCCATCAAAATTCAATAGAAGCAGTTCACATTCTTAAACAATTTATAAAGTTGTAGAGAGTTTAACTTTTGATTCTTTAGAGATTTGAAAATGCTGTTCATTACCTCAAATTAAAAGACATTTGCAAGCCTGAACCAGCAATCGTCAAAGTTAGTTTGTGACTTAGAAGTTCACATCCCAGTTCTGAATTCAACCCAGCAGACTCCTAAACAACAAAACCAACTAATTCAAAGGAGCTAGTCCATACTATCAGTTTCACACTGGGGAGTTGTAATAAAGCTGCTCACAGCAGAATAGTGGTACCCTCTGTCTGTTGAAACACACTCTGGTTTCAGTATGAAAGTGTTTTACATGAAAGAACACCACCCTTTCAAAAACTCACTCAAATCCAGTCAGCTTGTACTGCTGTTAACTTCTTCAGACCCCAACTCCAAAATAGCTATGATTTTTAAATGAAGTTAATCTATAAATATTGTTTTCTTTATTAGTTACTGAACATAAATTTGCAATCTACAACTGGTAATGTTTTAATTCATCTTGCATATGTCTCTGGCCATATATTTTACCTGCTTGCCTAATTAATATTTATCATCAAAACACTAAACATTACAATATTTCAAAATTTTCTAATTTTATCCTTTCCTAACTATTAGTGAGATTCTTGTGATTACTGCATTTCAGGTTTAAGAGCATAGATGACTTGTTTTCATACTGTCTATTACCATGTATCCCTTTTTCATTTTTGAATCCATTTATTTTTTCATGATGCTTTAAGAGAAGCCTGGATTTCAGCCCAATGTCTCTGGGAATATGCCTATGAGAAGGTTTGCACATGACCAGGCTTATATACACATCATGTTTCTTGAGTGCTTTATATAAGATACAGAAAACCACACTAACACAATGGCCAGACATTCAATAAGTCCCCAAATCTGGCACATTTTGTGGTCATGTACCCCCCTACACTATGATTTCAGATTCTTTAAGCGACCTTAAAACACTCACTCACGACACTCATCTAACAAATCTAAGTGTCAGATAGGAATATCTCTATCTGGGCTTAGCTTAGGTTTAAGGTAGTTTAAGATGACAAAGAAAAATCACTATCAGAATTAGAGCTGAAATACTATTTCCTGTCCTGTTCTTCTGTGGGTTTCATATAGAAAAAACTGAATCCAAAGAAAAACTAACTGCTAAACACCAAATCATTGGACAAGGACATGCTTACTGGTATAAATTACATAATTACATATTACCTCAACATAAATGATATACTAAAAAGAAATAAAGAAGATATTTACAGGAATCTTTTTGTATATAAACAGCAGTAGTACTTCAGAGGATACTAGGTGTCTGAAAAGTTACTTGTTCGAGGATTTAAGACTCAAACTTTGAAATACCGCATGATTTCTCACAAACATCCAGTCTAAATGAGAAAATTCTTCTGGTGCACAGAGTTATCTCAGTTTTCTGATCTGCAGGTATTAGTGGGCATTACATACTTGCTGCACTTAGGAAGGTGAGGAAGGAATGGGAGGGAAGGTATGGAGTCTGTGGATTTGGTTTCAAGCAGAGTAACTGCATGCTAGCAAGCAGCCACTGATTTTCAACACCCCCCACATCTGCAATTTCATTTTTCACTTGAGACTCTCTCAATTTCTCTGGCATTTCCAGCTGCTGCATTAGTCTGTGCCATTATAATGCCTGCAGGATCTAAGAAATAATCTATGACAATGTTCTCTAGGCTGCTGTGTTTTGCTAACCCAAGGGGAAACACTGACAACACAGTACAGCGCTCTCAGGGTTGTTTCGCTCCACAGGGGAAGGCTGCAATGATTTTAAGGGCAGAAATACTTCTAGAAACTTTGTAAGCACTCTTCAAAGAGCTGGACTGACTGTGATCATTGTTCTGACTTTTACCTTGGGAAGGAGGACTTAAATTCTGTGCTACTGCCTGCATATATTTTAGGAATGTGTATTATTACCCTTATTCCTAAATTCTGCTAGTGTTTTATAGTAATTTTAGTACTTCACTAACTATAGCCAAGAGCAGATACCGAAAGAGGAACCAGAAGACACAACAGGACATAAATGCAGAATTGGGAGAACATGCTGGGGAAAAGTTTTATTTCCTAAGGTATCAGTCAAGGACTTCTTGAAATATGTGGTGTCATTACATGCATTTTTCTACCATGAATTTAGAAAATCAATAAATTCATAATTTTGTGAACCTATGCAAACTTGCAGCACTCAATGTTTTATTGAAAACATTTTTACAGTTTCTGAATGTCATGCTATGTTTGCTTCCATTTAATCTGCCATCTGTTTGATTTTCTACTTCTTGGAGAATACAAGACCATGATTAATTGCTCTCTTCCACCTCATTCATGGTTGTATAGACCTCAGTTGTAGCTACTTATCTGTTCCTAACACAGAAGTTGTTTCCTCCCTTGACTATCCTTGTTGATCCTCTGTAGTTTTATCATCCACTTTGAAAACAGAAACCAAAAATGAACTATGTTTATGCTACAGGCATAATATTAGTTAGATCTTAAAGCAATATGTTTTGTTCCAAATATTTTTCTTACCAATTCCTGTCTTATTTGCTTTGACATCTGCTGATCCTGTGATGTTTTTATTTATGTTTTTGTGGGGTATCTCATTCCTAGCATTTAATTCAGAGCTCAGCTTTGTAAATGTAAATATTAGGATCATCCTTTCCTCTTCCATTCAAGGCTATTTACGGACATCTAGGTTTCAAAAACAACCAAAAAAGCCAAAGCCAACAACTATTACTTACATATGAGAAGGGCTTCTGCACCTTGTTAAAACTTCCCATTTTTACTACTCTGAATAACCTGGTGTCCCAAAACCCTAGTCTCAATCAACCAGAAAGAGCTAAGGAGCACAGATCCCTCCTGGCTGTCACTCACAACCCCCCCTCATTGAAAGCTGATATATATTGACTTGGATGGGAAGGGACCTCCAGAAGGTGTCTACTCCAACCTCCTGCTCACAGTAGGTGGTGCCAGAGCTGAGTAGTCAGAGTCTTGACCAGTTAGGTTTAGAATACCTCCAGCTGTGCAGGTTGGGTGGGTTTGTTTTGCCTTTTTTACTTGGTTGGGGTTTTAACTCCTCCAATGCCCTCTCCAGGGTTCTATTCCAGTTGATGATCTCCCTAACAATTTAAAAAAATCAAACAATCTCCCAAAAACAAAACAGAAACCCCACAACATCTAGCTTATTAATGTATCTTGTTGGAATTTTCCGTATCCAGACTTCTCACTGTTGCATCTCATTCTTCTATCCTGTTTCTTGTCTTTTAATCACGTGGGGGCATCCTACTACCTTATGGTAGTGCATATATACTAGAGCCATTCGAGAGACTATCAGGTAGAGAACAGAATTCGGCTTTCCTCTGCAGTATGTCCTGCATGAAGAAATAAGCAACTGCCCTTTCCCCAGGACCCTACCACTCTAAGTAATGGTAACTGCACCTTCTACCTGTTACAAGAATCTTTTGGTTACAAGTTCTGTGCAGACTGCAAAGCAACCAATGCTGAGGGACAGAAAGCACATGCAAATCTGTAAAAGCATGGCTGGGATGTAAGATTTCTAGACTAACTTTTAATTAAGTGCTATTTTTCTACACCAACCATAACTATTACTCCAAAGAATAGTTTGTAATGTGACTTATCAAAGTATTTAGAGGGCACTAGGAAAATGTTACCTCCAATTCTATGTTTAATGTTGTAGTATTGATCAATAAAGAAACATAGTTTACACTGTGTAATTCAGAGATGTAATTTGTCAAATGTGAGCTTATGTAAAAATCTTTTAAGATCATTCACCTAATTCTTTAACAAATTCATAGGAAAGGTAGGCGCACATTTACTCACACATATGTGAATGATGCTCATACCTGTTTTTCAGCTTGTTTCAAGAGTTTCTGGAAACGTTCATCCTCTAGCACACACAGAGGAAGGTCTGCCTCTCCTCTGCCTTTGGTTTCCTCCAGCTTTTGTTTAAGGTCCCGCAAGGCCTGGAGCTCGTCGTTCAGACGGTTCTGTCTCGTGCGCGATGCCTGGAGGTCCAGCTCCAAGTCCAGGGAAGTGCGCACGGGGCACTCCTGCGCAGCTCTTCGCATGATCGGCTGGCAGACAGGCTGAGTCGTTTGGGAGACAGAACAGTAAAAATTAATACCTGGAAGAGGCTGGTGGAGAGTTTGACATACTGCAGTCAGAAAAGTTCAAGTATCTGGGGGGAGGAGGGGTTTACCAGTCATTTCTTCTGAAGTCAAAAACTTCACCTATCCTGGATTTTTTTTTTCAGTCACTAGCTAAAAATAAATGCTCCAACCAAGCGCACAATGACATATTTACAGGTTAAAAACAAAAAACCCATTCTGATCCCTGGGATGACACTGCTGGCAGACACAACACTACACAGAACTCCCCACAGATTTCAACTACATGACTTATTTTTGTAAATATTTGCTTTTTCAAGGCCTAACCAAACACATAATGTTACAATCTCTGTAAACATGCACTTCTTCAGCATATTTCACATTATATACTGTCCTTTCACAGTGACTTTTTGCATGAGTAAGTCAGGCAGGAGAAGCCATCTGAGACTATTCAACATCCCAGACTTTTCTTTCTTATGCAAAGTGTATCCTGCTACTTAGTAACAAGGCTTGCAAAGGACTACTTTTCTAGTTACAATTAAGATTTAAATAGAACTTTCTAAATTTATGTAAGAATGAATTTCATGCAAGGGAATCTTACTCTCTTGTCCTTCAATCCTTTTGCTACTTGAAAATTTTGTGGTGGAGAGTAAATTCCCTTTTAAAAGGACATCTAAATCCTTGAAATCTTAAACCAAAATTTGCTCAAGATGTATGTTGCTGGTGTTGACTTTTGTGCAGCACAGGCCACCTTGTGTCACTTCATAATACTCACGTTCTTTAACCCAGATCCCTTTGACAGTAACTCAAGTTCAACAACAAGCTCAAACTCAACAAGAAATGCCATGATGCTGAGCATCCGTGTCTTGCTGCTGGCTTCAGCCATGACTAAAACAACACAGGCTTTGTTGGAGGGGAGATGACATTGGACTGAGACCACCATGTTGATATTTCAACATGAAACTACAGGACAGAACTGTGGTACTTCTGTTGCTTTTGCTGAAATTCTTGAATTAAAGTGTATTTTTTATGTCATTTGGTATTCCTGGTGTCCCCATACTCCATTTTGTGCGGGTAAACCATATCCAGGTAACACAGCACGTACCCGTTTAACTCTCAGGCTCCGTCGCTCTGTGGCGTTCCTCACAAAGAGAGACTTCTTGGCCAGTGTGGAGCTGTCGCTGTCGCTGCGATTCAACTGCCAAAATGTACACGACAAACAGATGTAAAGCACCTTCATATGCAAATACTGCACTGGTAGAACCAGTCAGGGAACCTCAGGTCATACTCTTAGAATAAAGTTAACAAGTTTGCAACTGGGATAAGCATCTACTCTAAAATTATGATCCTACATCATAACCACTGATCTTACTGAATGAATAGTAAGACTCTTTAGGAATGCAAGGAAGATAACTATGGTTATTAGGTACTGACAAATCATTGTTTGGCTGCTGATACAAACTATGGATTTCACTTACCTGGGGCAGGCTTTTAACAAATTTACTACAGGGAAGGTTAATTACTGTAGACATGCACCCGTCCAACAAGCAGTGGTTTTGTATTGTTATTAATCGTAACAAGCAAAGGTGTGCCTACAGCTTCCTTCAGAAACACTTCCTGCTTCTAAAAATTATGTGCCACAGCTCAGCAGTAGATTCTTCATAACTTTAGCATTATTTCACACACATCAGTGCAGAATGATTATTAGGTGCATCAGCATCAACAGGTGGTTAGAAGCATCTCTCTGCGGAATATGTATTTCACCTCTTCAGGAAAGGACAAAAAAAAGGAATCATTCAGCTAACATTTCAGTAAGCAAAGCCAGGACCCTTAAGTGTGCTTACACAGGGCTGACTGGGAGCTGGGAGTCAGACATACAACCACTTGCAATACAAAGTACCTCTTGAGAGACAGATCTGTCTTTTCACCATGAGCCACTGCTGGGAGCTCACTCCTTGATACAGAGAGGCAGCCATTGTCACTGATGTTCTTTAGGCACTTTTCAAGAGACATTTTCCAAAGCACCAACGGATTTGGGTTCTGTCCATTAGGCTTCGAAGGTCTCTGTTTTCTCTAACATCATGGGTGCTCTCTTAAAGCCAGGCCATCTCTTTGATTAGAGAGCAGCTGGCACTTCACCAGAGTGTATCCATCAGGCACACTGCTCTCACAGAGCACCATAATGCAAGGAAGGCTGGATATGCCTGTGGTGCAAGCTAGGAACTGGGACTGGGGAGTGCACAGCTCTTCAGCCCTCTTTGTGAACTTGGATGCAGCTACAGTGCCCACTCCAGAGCCCCCAGCAGTGGGCCACAAGTGTTTCTGACACTGAAAAAGATGTATCTGCAAATGTGTTCTTTTCACAGGGTACTCTTCTTTGGGGCAATACCATACACAATGAGAAACAGAATGGTTTATTCAAGGTAAAGGCTTTTTTGATTCTGGCTCTTGGCAGCAGATTTGTAACAATGTTGAAAGCTACAAAAGCCCAGTACTTTTCCAGATGCAAAAACCTCAGAACTACAGTAATTAAACTACTAAAGCAACGAGTTTTACTTCCTGTTGAAGACCTAAATAGGCAGCAGGCTAAGGTGATATTTTTTCACCAATACTACTAATTTCCATTTAGGAATTAAGTTTCAGCACAGGAATTAAGATGAAAGTTAGCTTCTGAATTCAGCCAATAATCTAGCCAAATTATGTAAAGATTGTTAGAAAATAAACTGCTGTATTTCATTCTGAAGACTCTATGGAATAGTTATTTAAGTACACAGGTATCGACTAAAGATTAATTTTTTTTTTTAGGCCAAGGAGAATCAGAGAAGTGATGAACTTTAATATTCCCAAATGATTAAGGCAAATTCCTCTAACTGAACTAGGGAATTAAAGCATAAGTATTGCTTGTTTAAAAAAGGACATACTTGTATGAGTAACCTGTAGAAACTAAAGATCAAAATAAAGTGCCTTTTCTAGTAGTATCTAGGGTATCTGTGATTAAAATCTATAGAGCCGGTAGTCCACTCTTAAATCTTTAAACAGATTATTTTCATAGTTAGTTTAGCAGCAGCAAGACTCACAATTTAAATCTTTTTTTCTTTTTCCACGCTACCATAGATCTAGAGAGACTGGAGAACTTAGCTGCCAAAGCCATGTTTAAAACCCAGCCCTGAGGCAGCATTTGCACATCTTTCAAAGATACAATTACAGCAGGATTTGGGCTGCCTAGGTTTAAAACCAGTTGAGATACAAAGTGAGATTTAAAATTGATGACTGAGCTCTTTCCACACTGTTACCCTTAAATGGTTGCATTATTAAAATATGGTAATGCAATGGCATTTTACAGTGAATTCTATTTCATGTTGTAACAAATTGTTTTGCTGCGAGAGTGTGGAGTTGCTGACATGCAGGGAAACATTTTTTGCAGACAGCCAGCAAAGGCATCGGTGTTATTTCTCTCCAATAGGATGTATTTTTGCCCTAGCAGAGGTGTTTTGCAAGAGTGTGCAACTCTGCTGAAAGTCAATTCTACTATGCATCAGTTCAGATAGGGAAAGACTCTAGAGAAGGCACAGGCTCTGTCTCTCACAGAGGAAAATTGGTACATGACTCAGTGTCATTAATGCTTCATTCCCAAGAAGTTAAATGACTGTTTGGTTAATAGCTCTTCATTCCAAGTGTTTTTCGTCTTACCCTGCAGATGTATTGGTTCCGCTCGCCTGGTGAGAAGGTTTGGGAGCGCACTATCATGCTGTTCCTGACAAAGGGACACTGTCTGGAGCTCCAGCTGGCTCTGTCCTTGGGTCGGACTGCTGTGTTCTCGTTAACAAATTCCTCAGTGTTAGTCTCTTTATCAACCTAGGAAAAGGAAATTAGTGTACAAGACTTAGTGTAACCACATACACGCCCCCACATAGTTTTTGTGCCTTCAGATTTTACAAGCATTCTCATTACCTTGCAGTGGATGGATAAGGCCAGCAGCAAAAAGCACCGTGCATTTACAGAGAAACTGTTCTAAGTAAAGAAATACAAAATTCCCAAGAGGCTTAAGAGTGTCTGGAGAGGCTTTGAAGTTATTCTTTGTAGCCAGTAAAGCTGAAGCTTTTGCAGAAAGGCCTTTGCTGCTCCACAGATGGTTTGATGCAAACACAGTGCAAGAAATTTTGCTTTGCCATTTGCAGACAATATGATTATTGCACATTTATATTTACTTTGTTTGGCATTTGCAGAAGAGCAAGGTTCTGCCATGCCAGAGATGGTGCCTGTGCACACTGCAAGGGAGCAGCTGGGAAAGCTACACTGCCCAGGTCCTTACAGACATACTGCTGTACATCCCCAAGCCTGAGCAGCAGGGCTGCCTTATGGCAGTCTCCAGAGCTTCACCAGCCTTGTGAACCCAGGGAAGAGACCCTGCTGGCTGCTGTCCCTCAGCACAGCCTGGTGCCTACTAGAGTCATCCCACATGTGTCAGAAGGAGCCTGAAGTGGCCCCATCCGCGTGGGTGGCACAGCCTTGCTTACTTCCATGCTGCAATCATCCTAGGCTAGGCGAAGCTCTGCAGCAGCTGGAACATCCAATATTACTGATGTGCACCGGGGTGTTTTCTTCAGCTTGGGTAATTTAATGAGGTTCATGGTTTTAACACAGCAGGTGATAAATAGAGTGACCTAAACAGCACAACCAGCAACCCTGAGAGGATGTGGTATAGAGAGATCTATGCTGTGGCTGGCTCTGCAGTGGAGTCTGCTATCTTTCCCTCATTGTCTGGGTCCACCCAGCTCAGGCTTAGCAAAGCACTTGCGTGCATGTCTAACCTTCAAATGTTGTCCTTGCTGTCTCCCCTTGCTGAGTTAGGTCTTTGATCTATATTCACTTGCTACCCAGTAGACTGTCAGTCCTTTTAATACCAAAGCCGTAGCTCATTTGGCATCTTGCCACATTAATTGGAAGTTAATTACAGTTTCCAGCAAGTCCACAGAGATGTAAAACTTTTGTATTGTCACAAAGTTGGAGGAAAGAGATGTCTTTCTTTGTCTTTTTACCTCTACTGTTTTATAGAACTTGTGGATTTAGAACATGCAAAGGTGTTTTTATTAAGATACAGAAAGATTCTAAAAATTTTATTTCTGAGAGTGTGCTACCACATTCAAGGATATGTTTATTAAACATTTACTAAAAGTGCTTTCAAGAAAGTGGAATATAATTTAAAAAACAATAGTTACCAAGAAATGGAATTAGAATATTCTTTATGTAGTGTATGAGTATGATAGTACCCGCAATATTTCAAAAGTATACACAGTTTTAATACATATTTTGGAATTTTCTGTTCATTATTCTTTTGTCCTTTTTCTGCTAAGACCGTTCTTGCATTTCACAAATGCATTTCCCCAAAAATAAGGGGGGAAAAAATAAGGAAATCCCTGCATTGGTTTGAAGATCTTGACCTTTGTCATGTGTTTTTCCCTGCTTAGCAGACGAAACAGAAAAAAAAAGGAAACAATGAAACAGATGTGCAGAAATATTTTAAATATGCACAAGCTGAAGCTACTGAACTACTTTTGTATTTTGAAAGTTGTCCTTATGCAACAAAAAAAGTGAAGATAGAGAGTCTTGGTTAACTGTTCTGGACTTAGAAGTCTTGCCTAGCATGTCTGTCCAATGTACTCTTCATAGTTCAGAAGTGACCACACTGATTTTGTTACATATACATACTGACAAATGCTACAGCAAATGCCACATAAAATTTTAAATGCATAGGTGCAGTAGACTTTTATATTAATTGCTCAGAAATAGATTTTTAGACACAGTAAGATACTGCAGGAATGTGAATTTTAAGATATTCACCAGTGTTAGAATTACAGCAGCTTGCTGGCTTTTCTGTGCCTCATCAGAGTTCTCTCTGTTCTTGTCTTCACCCATTTCTGGGGCATCCATGAGTAACCCCATGTCATCATTACACTCGTCTTCTACTTCCAGCTTAATGCTGTTTTCCTCTTCATCCACGATTTCATCAGAGGCCTCTGCGAGCATCTCTAGCCTGTATGAACAGAAGGAGACCAGGCTTATTCTGAAACTGAAAAAGCTCACCAGAGAAAGATACCAGAAAGCCCAGACCTGCTCTTATGTGTAAGGTATGCATCTTCCTGACAGGGAAAACAACTATCATCCAAATGCTTCCACTAAGTTGATGTGAAGGCCCATTTCACTGGTGCCTCCAGCAAACGCTACTACAGTTCACCTTCAAGGTCGTTATGACAGCACTGCACTGTATTCAATAGCTGTAATGTTCATAATGTTGAAGGGCTTTTGTTATAAATTCATAAAACAAAGAACCACTACACCCTTCCCCTAATAAAGCATTTCTTTTCTTCTACACTGCAGCTAAGAAATTGCACAATAACAGAACTCAAATATCAACTCAGCAAGAAATCTGTTTCTTGGGAAAGCTTATAATTTCTTCAAAAACAAAACCATCAATGGAAGCACACCCACAGTGACTTTGTCAGACAGCAGCTCTTTTCAAATCCTACTGCTTGCCTGTTCCAATTAATGCAACTATAATATTTGGTATTCTGCTACACTTCCAGTGGCTCCACAGCCCAAGTGGTTTCACAGGAAGATGTACATGGAATGGATGAGCACTGGCAGTGGGAGTTCACAGAGCCACTGTAAACTTAAGAGAATGTGAAGGAATTGACCACACAAGAGAACAAGAAACTCTAATTCCAGTGATGGTGAGGCACTGGAACAGGCTGTCCAGAGAAGCTATAGATAGATGTCCTGTCCTTGGAAATGTTCAAGGCCAGGTTGGATGGAATTTTGAGCAGCCTGCTCTAGTGGAGGGTGTTCCTGCCCATGGCAGCAGTATTAGGCTGGATGATCTTTAAAGATCCCTTCCAACCCATACCATTCAATGAGTCTGTGATCTCCGAAAGAACAGCTCTTTGATTTGTCTAAGAAAGGAAGAATGAGCTGAATCATTCAGGCATGAACAGTGAGGAAAGAAAAGTCTCTTTACCAGTCTTCCTCAGAGGCCCTTTGCTCTTGTTCCTTCTCTTCATCTTCAGCCAGCTCTTGTTCTACTGCTTCCAGCTCAGCAGATGTCCTCTCCAGCAGAGCTGACACAGCATCCTGCTCACAAGGAAAAAGATAAAACAAGACTTGAATGATACACAACAGGTAGGAAAATGACAACTCTTGGAAGACCTGCATTACCCTACTGCTCCCTGATGTCAGCAGGAACAATGCCCCCCAGACCACAAGGTTAAGGGGTTTGAATTGTCAGTGTATAGCACATTGAATGATTACTTTTATACAGAGTAAATCTCAATGAAAAATAATTGGTTTTAAAATGATAATTCAACCAAATATGCTCCTGTCATACTTCAATGTCTTTTCTCATCTTCCCTCTCATACTTGTAATGTTTTTAGGTGAAAAAAGGGTGCTCTTCAAAGTTACATTTTCTATGCAGTTCTCTTAAGAAGGGATTGAAGCAGAAAAACTTAATTAACCAGAAGAGTTAGTATGTTTTGCATAAACAGCATAGTCAGTGCAATGGCTTTGAGTATGGAGATTCAAATAGTTAATAAATAGCATTTTTTAATGTGTGCACAAGAAAATAAATGACACACTTAAGGAAGCTCTTCAGTAAAATTCTTTCTAAAAAAATAAAACACAGCTGAGAGGTTTCAAATTGGAAGTGCAATCTTGAATCCAGTAAAAAGCATCTGCCATATCCCCACTCACACAAAGTCACCCTAGACAGAAGTGCCTGCAAAGCAGGGCCTTGGACCTTCAGAGGAGGGCACTTCACACATTCAAATTTTACTACAGTGCAATGGCACAACTGGAGTCTGGCTTTTTTCTTGATACAGTAATAACCAACACATTGCTCACCAAGTCCAATGAGTCAAATGACTGTGTTTGCTTGCTTAACAGAAACGCATATTCATCATTTTGTTCCTTGGGTTTTTTGCCAGGACTCTGCTTCCAAGGCAACAGGTTGTACCACAGAGTGCAGGTCTCATCAGAAAGTGATAAATCTGCCAGGCTGATCCGAGTCCCAGCCTGCTTAAGATAGGAAAAGGGAAAAAAATGGAATTTATTCTGTTTCCTACAAAACATTCTACAGTACTCATCATGCAAAACAGGCAGCAAAAATTTGAACCTTAATTCCCTTTCTAACTGTACAGTTTTCTATTTCCCTCCACTCCCAGTTAAAATAGACAAATAGAAGTACATGGAAATGTCCTTCATATAGTCCATTCTGCCATCTCTTATTTCAGTCTGCAGAAATCTCTCTCCCCACACGGACACTCCACCCCATAGCATAGTATTGCACACACCTGCTCTAGTGCATTCAGTAATGAAAACCTGTGCAGCACCAGCTCCTGGGGCAGCATCACATGATTTTTCACCTGCCCCACCACAAAAATCATGCATATGGCAAATAACGGGTGACCTTGCTTGCTCTAACCAGGGAAGAAGGAGATGAAAAGTAAAAGTAGTTTAGTAAAAGAGATTAAGAAACCCTTTCATTTGGACAAGCACTGACATCCACTGAGTTGGTACTCTGGGAAAACTTCTGAAGTACTGTTTGGGCTGTGCCTTGGAGATTAAAATCCTCTGTTCTTTGGCAAAGCATATTATCTCCACAGCACACATGGCTCTTGCCAAGACTCTGGTTGTGTTGTCCAGGGCTTTCTGCTGGGATGGTACTCCCAACTCTTTCATTTGATCTTGCAAATAACCCTTGTCTTCGCTGTGGATTTTTGTTATTGTTGAGTCCTTTCTTCACCTTTGTATCCTGCCTGAGGCTGTATCTTAGTTTTGTTGCCTTTCCCTTTCCTCAGCGGAAGACACATACTGAAAAAGACCAACATGTCCCCCAGGAATTAAGTTAACTTCTACATTCTGAAAGTGAGGCTGTTCTGTTTCACAGTAAGTGGAGCTGATGAACCCAGCAGATTCCAGCATCTCTTCAGTGTGTTGTAACTAAAAAATCTCACTGTGCTACTAAAATTCCTCTCATGGTAAAAAACTAGACTCGAGTACCAGATCATGCAAAAGCAATTTGAAAGTAAATGAAGCATCACTGATTCAGTGATGACTATGATTAACAAAAAAATTTGAAATGACAGCTTCCAATGGGCTGATCTATAAATGTCATGCTTTTTTATTTCAACAGATCATAGAGACCAAAAAGGTGTCCATCATATAATCTAAAATAATGTCCAAAACATAATTTATTTTGTTCTTTGTGACAAGTTGAGACAATGAGGGTTTGCTCTTTTTTTTGTTTACTGTGGCTCTTCTTCAGTTTTTACTTTAAAACCTAGTGTTAAAGTAATGTTACATTGAAATTTATAGGGATTTTAGGTATACAATGGCAAAGATGGAATATCAATGGTAATTAAAGGGTTAAAATAGTGTGAGAATTATCAAAACACCTTCCATCCAGGATTAGACTCTGTACCAGGAGTTTCAGACAAAGGCAGTATTCTAGGTACTATAGCAACAACTAAGTTATGCTTCAAACTTTGTCTCCAAGTGCCGTGGAATTTTAGCAGCCTTGACCATCAAAATAAGAGGGGACACCATAAACAAATGAATGGCAAAAAAGCACCAGAAATAAAACTGCGTACCAAGCATTCTTCCCGACGACGCCTACTGACAGCACAAACATCTACTCTCAGTGTCTTCTGTAGCAGTGTTACTTGAGAAATCGCTACTCTGAATATCTCGTTGAATAAAATGGTTTCCATGGCAGGATGAACTTTAGTGCGGAACAGACAGCTGATGTCAGTGGAGGATGGAAGGACTGCTACTCTAATATACCTGCCAGAAACAAAACAAAACAAAACTGTTTAAACTGGCACTTGCTAGTGATGCATGAGAGAACCCCATCAATGTGAGGACTGCATGACAACAAAATGGAAGTAACTTATCAGTTGAAGGGAAAAGAGGTGACAAAGATAAGTGAGAAACTCCTCTTGTCCTTTGCAGAAACATTTCCCAAAAAGGAATTTTTGTGCCTGGTAAGGTAGTGGTAGCAAGAGAGGTAGCAGTTTCTACTCTGTCCAAGTTTAGTACCATAAACAATGAAGATCATGTCACAGGTGGGAGGAAACATGTCCTTACTGTTGATTTTAAAAAATGAGAAAAATTGGAGTGCATGTAAAAATTAAATTCATTGAATAATGAAAGACATCACTGAAAAGCAGTGATGTCTTTTAATCTTTTAAGGAAACAGGTCAAACAAAATTTCCAAAGAAAGCAGAAAACTAAGAAAGGCAAGAAAATAGCTTGGGCCATAGATGCTTAAGATCAGTTCCTAACATATTAAGTGGAACTTTGAAGAATGCATCTTGCAAGCGTAAATTTAAGTACACAGAGTAACCAGAAATTGTTATAAGGCTGCAATCCTTTTATACAAGCAGTAGGAATGGATATTACATGGACAGAAATTGTACTAGCTAACTTCTAGGTCTCACTTTAGCAGCAGCTTGACAGAGTAAAGACATTTTTAACTTTTCTTGCAACTTGTATGTGCTATTTACCTGTTGCACCATTTCTCATACACATGAATGAGCACAGTAATAGTCTTTTCTGTGCCTATCTATTAGTCTGTTTCTGGTACTAGCTTTAAATATAAATGGTATTCATTGAAGAACAGAATGCAATGAAGCTGGCTAAAGCAAGAAGAAATAGTGGGCTAATGTAAATAATTCTGGAAAATACTTTTTCTCTCAAAATTTATAGTACTACTACTACTATATTTTATGACTTCATGCATAAAGTTTTGTTAATTTTATTAAAACCTTAATTTTACATTAGTTAAATCAAAAGAAATTAGGTCTGTGAGAAATATGATTTTTTTTTACTTGAATGTGGCCATAGTCTTTATTTCCCAGTTATGCCAAACTTCTTGGAATAAAGAGCAAAATCTAGGTTGTTTGGTTCACATGTATAGCCTGGATAGCAGGTATCCAGCATTTGGCATGGCAGCCCTCAGGTGAAGTGGTAGCAGACTGTAAATCCAGTAATGCTGCTGCTGTATTCATATCACTGTAGGTGAGCAACTGGCATGGTCTACTGAGAACAGCCATTTCAATAGACTAGGCAATTAAAAACATTTATAAAAGATGTAGGAATAGAAGATAAAGTGTATCAAAAGTATGGTTAAAAGTTCGTTCATTGGACCTTTATTTTAATAACTGCTGGCCAATTTATTGGCCAAATGGAGAATAAACAAGGAAGTGAAAGAAATTGTTCTCTCACTTTGTTGTACAGGAGTGGTTACTTTCATTTTAATTAATAAACTTGAAGAGTCAATCAATGAATCAGGTTTTACTGTGACAAACCTATGACTTCTCAACTGACGAGGAAGTGACCCTAACACAGTAACTCTTCAGCTATGCTCTAACTAGACTCAAAGTGAGCAGTTTTTACATATCAGTAACACCTGGTGTCAAATCTATTCCTCCACGTCTAAAGGTTCAGTAAGGTACTAATTTATCCAACTGATGTTCTAGGAAATGCAACTATAATGTAGAATCTTCTTCCAGACCCAATTTTTATCATTGTATGTAACTGTACAGATTATACATGTATGCACACAAGTGCAAGTGACAGACAAAAGTGCTATTTGCAAGGTCCTGCCTTTACCTTGCCCCTTCTTCCTCTTTGTTTCATATGCTTTAATTTCATCAAATCTCTTTTAGTGCCAGCAGGTCTGGACTTCTTAACTATTAATTACAACTGCCCACTTTAATTCCTAAAAAGATGCTAGCTTTATGTTAATGAACTTGCTGTTCTACATTATCTAGTTTTTCTCTCACCTGTGTTAATTTATTCTTCTATACTTTTTCTGTTTTCTAGTGGTAAATATTGGTGGACTTGGAAGATCAGCAGAGAAAAGACTAGTTCAGGGAAGGAAGGATAGTAGTAGAATAACCATTTGTAATTAACAAAAGCAAACAAAAAAATCCAGAAAGCATCCAGGCCTCATCCTTAATGCATCCTTTCCATACTTAGTGGCTTCTTATTTTTCAGCCAATCAAATTTAAGGCAATGGGATACAAAGGGAAAAGAACCAGCAAGAAAATCAAAATTTTCAATGACTGATTATATCCTACTCCAATCTTAAAAGCTTTTCAACAGTTAGAGGCAGACTTACAGTCTGTCAAAATGCTCACTCAAGTACAAGTGTCCCCAAGGCAACCTGTACTTATTTATACAGATGAGAATTTTGGATTAGAAACTCAGTGGTAATGTATTCAGGCTTTTCTGTTCAGTTTCTATGTATGATTTACACTGTAATTTACTTTTAGACATTGCATGTTGGTCCGATTTGACTGAAGAACTAATTCTTAACAAAACTCCAAGCTCTAGTTGTTGGGGATGGTGTATCTCAATGAGACTGCGCTTGTCCACTTGCAATTTATGAAATTGCCCCTTTCCTTTAAAAGCCCACTTAAAAAACAAATGCTGTTTTAAATACCGTTTTACATCAAAAAGACACAAATGTGTCTTTGATGGCAAAGTCCAAAAAAAAAAAAAGGTTTTAATAACTACAGCATAGCTGTTTTGCACTCACAAAGCTAGAATGTTTAGAAGCAGTAGATAAAACATAATTTTAAAATCTTCTTTATTCCAGTTTACTGGAATGTGCAGATTTCCTGATAGCATCTTATTCTCACAGCATTGCTGGAATATGCAAAAGCTGAACACTTCAACAGTTTGAAAAGTTTCGTACATATTTCAGTGCTCTTAAGCCATAAATCAATCAATTCCTTTAGAGAATTTTTAGAATTTATTATTACACTCTTATATTTCAACACTACTTATCAGTGGTTGTTTGACTTACACCTTAGAGCCAAGGGGGACAGAAAATGCTGGAAGGTTTCTAAGCCGTACTAGGATTATCACGAAACTGGAATTGCTGTGGTCATATCTGTTAAAGAAAGGACAAGGAAAGGGAAGTTTACTATTCACATTTATGGATCAACAGAAATATTCCCTTTGCTGGTCACTTACCTGAGTCCTATGTGTACCTGAGCAGCCTCTAGAGGTGTTGAATCATCTTCACTATATAAAATGTCCTCAGTTTCATTTGGTCTAGGAAAACCATGCAAATACTCAAATTTTGGAAAATTATAGTTAGCTTTCAGCAATTATTAAGATATGCATACAAAGAACATATATCCATTCTCCTAAACATGCTGACTTAATTACAGCATGCACTCCAAATAATAATTTCAGAGCCTACACAACAGCAGTGCTTGTTTTAGGGACAGTTGCTGCTGGAATAGTTTGACAACTGCAGCAATGATTCAGAAAGGCCTGAGCCTGATTACTGAAGATTACAGGCAATACTATATAAACTCGTGTGAAGAATCCTAAAGAAGTTGTCTGGTCAAAAAATAACAGCAAATATATTTCTTATATCCTGATCACAGCAGTGAACATTAACCCTTCAATCTGGATTATTTTCATACCAACACTACGACAGAGTTTTTTCTTGTCTTTTCTATAACCTCTTTTTGAAAATAAAAACATTGCAAAAAATTGCTATGCAATCTTAAAAACCTTTAACAGAACAAGAAGTAAAAAGCAGTAACTCTGGGTATTGTCAATAGAGTCACATGGCAGAACCTGCATAGTTTAAATCAAGCTTTTCTCTTGGGAACACTTCTAGCAAGGAACAAACTCCAAGATTATAAAGGAGTATATCAGTGCTATTCAATCAAGTTATATAAACACAAAAATTAACCCAAATCAGACACTGTTTGGCAAATATACCTTCCTTTTCATCTGAAAGCACAAATTATTTCTAAAAAAGGCCGGGCTGATTAACAACTCCTGCTGGTACTGTGTAACTGATCGTAAGTATATTTCAATTTTTAGTGGAAAGACTTGAATGATTTCTCAAACCTACTGTTTCACAGAAGCTTCATATACACCGCTATCTCCAGCTACAGACTCATCAGACACAGCAGCAGATACACAAGCTGTTTTCTCCTCAAGCAGATGACCAGCTCTTCTTCTTGGTAAATCACTACCTACAAATAGGAAAAAGAATGAAAATTAGTCCAAGACATTAATATTCAGAAAGAGAGATGAGCATAGCCTAGAAAGCTGTCAAATTGAAAGCGGTGACCCTTAGCTGAGTATCACAGAGTAGTTTTGTTCCGTATCATTAAACATTCTGAGACTGTACTGCTGTCACCACATATTCTGGCTACAGACATAACCAGACTGATGAATTTGAAAATGTACTGTTATTCCTTCCCAGAGAGACAGACTCCTATGATCACCCTTATGCATTGAGGTAGTTATCCTTCATTAGCAACCCTCCTTTTCCTGATGTTTAAACCAGTATTTGCCATGTTCACATTCAGCACAGTGGTTACACTGCAGCTACATGCCAAGTGCTTGCCTACTGTTTATTAAATATTCAAAAGTCAGACAGACACCCTCTCCCCAGTGATATAACTGCAAGAAATAAAATCCTCTCTGGTTTACTATCATCAAAAACTTTCTGTGCTACAGGCTCTCAGTGACTACTTAGCTTTAATCTTCAACTTGCATTCATATGCGAGTGTCATGCCGTGAAGCCCCATTCTGCAGCACAGTAAGCTGAGGGCCTGTGCAGTCCTTTCATCTGCCAAGGGGTGAGGATATTGGTATGCATTATCATCCCCATCTGAATCATGACTTTACATCCTGTTAAGACGTTAAAATTTAAGGCTTTAGATTAGATGATTGATTGCTGCATTTGTGCTTTTATTTATGGCAGTAGGAATGCTTTTTCCTTGATGATGAAGTGCTCTTTCCCTTCCCCCTCACCATGCGAGGGGTGAAGGTGATGACATGATTTATTGATTACCCTTAGGAATTACCACAGCAGCCTGAATTGACTTTGACAATGACAGAGACTGACTGTGGAAGAACTACAAGATATTCCAGCTTGGTTTCTGACAGCGGGACATGTGCAGAGGAGCAAATATCTGTATGGTTCACCTGTACAGAAAGTCAGAGACAGTCAGAGACAGCCAGAGAAGCAGGTGAACACTGCACCTAGAGAGCCAGTGGAGATTACAGGATAATAGGAGCTGTACTACCTTGGAGTCTTTGTCTATGCCCAAGTTAACATTTAGCAGTATTCAGATCTGTAGTCCTGTAAAAACCTAAGCATGTGGGCTGAAATTTTCAATTTCAGGTTAGGGCCTCTGGCTGAGTTTGTTCAAACCTTCCCATTCAGCATCACAGCAGTTTCAAGAACGAAACTGGAGCAGAAACACTGAACAAATCCCAAGTATGTGTCTCACTGTTAATTACTGAAGTCTCACCATGAGGCCCATTTTACTGCAGAAACCAGAGGTATTGAAGTTTAATTAGTTAATACCTGGCTATTCAAAATTTAAATACTTGTTTTGGCAGCCCTAATACAAGTTTAAAGACAAACTGTATTATGCATATGGTGCTACATGAGGAAGTATCAGTGTGAAGAATTACAGAATGAATTTACATTTTAAAACCATAACTACTTATACAGACTTAAAAGGCAACCTGACAATATCCAGAATAAGAGGTCCTCAAAAAGTCAAAAAATGTTAGAGAACCACACAATGCTTTTGAAAATAATGATCTATAGAACTATTTTTTTTAAAAAAAATCTGATTCCACATAGCCCAAAGTGTTCCCAGATTCCAAGCCATTTTGAATTCAGTTCTCCAACTATGTGAGCTGTAGCCAGATTGCAAAGACAGACTGAAAATTGTTGTTAATTTGGAAAGGATATGCTGCTGAAATACAGGCAGGAAAATTAATTATTGCTGCAATCTTTTATAATATGGCTGTAAAGTAAAATAACCACTGTGCTACACTATCCTGAAAGACAAAGGACAAAAAGACTCCCTCCCACACGTTCCTTTTCCATGTTTTTTCAACTTTGCATTTCACAGGTTCAGACCCTTAGGACATCAGTCAATCTCTTGTTTTTCTTCTGCACGGTGAAACAGAGTGGCGCCTCCCAGATTGTACTAAGCACACCATATCTTTCTCTTCTGGTGCCACATTGGTCTGACCAACACTGAAATTACCACAGTACTGCAGTAAGCTAATCTAATTAGACAACAAATCTTACAACAATTCTGTGAGAGAGTTTAAAAAAATAGAAGCAAATTTCTCATTAAAATATATAACTGTGTGAATATTACAAGGTATTTTTATTAAAAATTGGAAAAATCCAAGCATAAGGGTTCAAACTAGGTAAGAAATCTGGACAATGCTCAAGATCTAGGCCTTATTTATTCTAAAACATCAAACTCCTTGGTTAGCTGCTTCCCTACCAGCTCAGAAATACAGCTGGAAATGCCAGGTACTGACCAGGTTTCAAATAGGGCTGCCAGTGCTCAGCACTACTGGAAATCTGTCCCACTCAGTTCTTCCTTGAGAAAACAGAGTGCAACACAAACATGAATGGCTTGCAACATACTTGAAAACAATGACACAGAATGACACTAGAAAAGAATAAATGTGCCGAGAGAGCACAATATATTGTCAGCCCTAACAAAAGGCAGCAAAGCGAGCACTCTTAAGACTAGAGCACAAGCCATCAATTCTTGACAGCTGGGGTTTTTGGAATTCTGGCTCTGCCAAAGGTTTTGACAATATAAGATGATTAAGTATGTTGCATGGCTTTTGCTACAGACCAGAAGTGGAACTCATCACATCTTACTCAGCCACATCAAAGTTAAAGTTAACTAGTAACTAAGGATACCTTGATAACTCACAATGATGCCTCCCTTCTTAAAGGGAAGTATGCTTTAGGACAAGATGTCTCATTCTTTTGGAAGTTACCCACAGACTGCAGGGGGGGCTTAGACTCAGCACCTCTTTTCTAACTTGGATAAAATTCTAAAAGCTGTGAAATCCAAGTTAAAAATGAGGAAGCTCTCACTGTAACTTACATGGCATGTAGTATTTCTCAACTCAAAAGGAACTGCAGATCTTTCAGTGACAGCAGGCTCAAATAATTAGATACAGATAACACATAATTCTCAGTCCAGAAATGTCTTTTACTGAAGATACCAGAAACAAAGGATCTGATTTCAAGTAATCAGAAAACCAGCAGAGGGTATTTGCTCTATATCCATACATCCTGATAAAACCTAGGAACACCATGCATCCTCCATACTTTCAAAATCCAGCTTCAGGTTTTTGTGCTATTGTTTTTGTGACACATTCCAATACATGAACTTTCTAAAATAGCTATTGAAAAATGTGGACAGAATCAGGGTGATGGCAGCTCCCTGCAACCGAAACTAGAAGTTAGGTAACATCCCTCAGAACATGCAAGTGCATGCTGATCAAGATACTCTTCAGTTACACAAGGTACCTCCTCATTTCAAGAGACAGCTGTTAATTTTCATGTTGCATATACATTTGATATGAGATTTTTTTTTTTAATTACCTGAACTTCCTTCATGTAGAGAAGGCAGAGGCTGCCTAACACTTAGGTCTTTATCATCTGTAGGAATCTGTGATCCTGCTCTGGCTTCAGAATCCAATAGTATTTGGTTCTCACAGAAGCTAATGCCTGCAAAATCACCTGAAAGGTCAGAGTCTTCAAAGTCCGTAGTGAGGTGATGCAGAGGGGAATTTTGAGCTGACACTGAAAATGCAGCTTCTAAAACCAAAGGGGAGCCTGGGGGGGACAAGGAGGAGAGTGAGGATCTGGAAGACAGTGATGTCACGGATTTGGGAGGTTCAGTCAATTTGGGATGGTCTGCAGCTGAAGGAGAGTCACTGTAACCAAGTCTTCCATGGGAACTGACCACTTCATTTTCATGAATAGTAGTGATAGGGCCCGAAGGACTGTAACCAGTTTTTTCTTGCAATATGAAATCAAGTTTGTACTGATAGTCCAAATCTGTAATTTGATCGCCTTGGTTATAGTAGAGATCTGTGGAGCTGAGCGAGTTTAGTGACCCTCTGCTTGATGTGTTCAGAGATCCCCGGCTGGATGCCAGGGACCCCAAACTGCTTCCTGAAGACACAGATAATGTACTAGCTGAGAGGCTGCAAAGAAAGCACAAACACATACTGATGTTACTTAACCAGCACAAAACAGAACAAAGAGAGGCAAGCTGACTGAAACTGCCTTGCAACAGATTACAACCAAAAGCTGCTTGGAGCATTATGTTTTTTAAGTGCCCACACCTGGCTTAGCTCAGTGTGCCCAACCTGCACACTGCCAGGGCAATTTATCCAGCTTATGGCCACCTGCCTAAACATTTTCTTCGGGAGAAGGCAGTAGATTTGACAGACTGGTCTGGCAATAACAGCAGCCTTCTCAGCTGTTATATCCCATCAGAAACCTGCTCCATTCTGATGTGGGTGCTCGTGTGGTCGATGCCACAGCACAGGGATTCCCAAGATGGAGCTTATGACAGCAGAGGAGTGTGGCCACCTCTAGTGCAATTCATGCACCCTACCCTATGCCCAAACACCTGAGAAAGATGCCAGATAGACAACTTAGAGCAGAACTGCTTCCCATCTTGTGACAGCACACACCCCTCGTGCACCATAAATCCAAACTATATAAATTATGGCAAAGGCCGGAACATGCAATCTTGTCCTGTTAATAACAGGAGACAAAGACTCCTGCCAGGCCAGAGAAACTGAGTGTCACTGCCTCAGTTCTTGAGGACTGCTGGGAAAAAATGTCAGGAAAAATAAATCAAGCAGGCCTCCTAAACACTTAAAATACATTTACTGAAAAATAAGAGAACTATCAACTTAGAAAATTTACTGAAAATATGTAAGTACACCAGGTTTGCAAGGTGACAAAATGCTTGAAGCCATTATGCTTGCATTTTATTACTTAAATAAATTTTGCTGAGCTTCCAGCTAAGAGAAAAACCTAAGAATGCAGTTGAGACATCGAGGTTCACTACAAAACAGGTTTTACATCATGCAGTACAATCTCACCTCCTAAGCTGTGAATGCAAATAGGTAGTTAACTTTGTCGTTTCTTCAAGTTTCTGTACCAACTCTTTTCTTCTCTCCTCCGATTTTAATCTGCAAAAAGATGTACATATTAGTTCAGGAAAGCATTAAAAAATAGGCTAGAACATTTTATAGATAAAAAAGAAACAAAGTGAAGATCCCTCTTTTTTTATCAGGTTGCCAGTGACTAAAATCCAAAATACTGTGTTAGCTCTTGGTCTGATCATAAAACCCCAACTGCTTCAGCAGAGTGACTTGATCTGCAGAATACCAAGCACTGTAACAAACCTGCTGAGTGTACAGCAAGTACAGGGTTGGGACATTCACACTGTTCCAAGGGGAACATGCACCCAATAAAAGAGGAACAGAGGAGCACTGGAAAAATAGCTGCAACCTCAGGATAATAAGATCTACACTCACACAGTTTTTAAATGCCATGCTGCACACTCCCTCCTCACTTAACATAGTTCCAGGAAAAAAAAACCAAAACAACAAAAGCAGGAAAACACCGCCAAAACAAACAACAAACCAAAAGAACACTAGTACCATTACTGGTACCAGTTTAGTACCAGTATTAGTTTTGATATTGTGAAGTTTAAAATCAAAGCACTCCCTTTAATTTCAGAATCTTTATATAGAGATAAAGCACGGCAAATCAAAGCAGCATTCCGTGAAAGGTTTTGAGATTATAGACCATATTTAGGAGTCCTTGGTAAAGATTTCTACATTCCCAGCAGCTTTGTCAGCAACTCAGAGGTACACAGCATTGTAATGCTCATCATCAAGTTCACCTTTATGAGAAAGCAGGATTTATTGCCTCCTCCTTTGTTATCTAGCACAGCTCTAAAGCCATAAAATGGGAACTCTCCTATTCCTCTTGGCTAGGAGAAATTATTCACTAATCTTTAGAGTGATTTTTTTTCTCTCTCTTTCAATTTCCTTTCATCACTCCACTTACACTAAATAAATTTCTTTCTCTTAGTGGATTCAGCTAAAATCCTCCTGTAGTTGTGGATTACTATATTCTCCTCTAGGCCTTGCTCAGTCAACTGATACATGTCACAAGTTCTTGAGCAATGTATCAGAGAAACAAGAAACACCAACCATTGCTTTCTTACACAAAGTGAATTAACTGAATTAGACACTCAAGAGTGCCCAGAATGCACTTCCCTCTGAACATCAGGTATCAACAAAAAGTCATTAAGTCCCTCATTCAGCAAGGCATGAAAAGCCCTTGCTTACACCCATGCTTATCCAGTGAGCAAAGCTGGGTTATACAAAGGGGAATAAGTTACCCTGAGGTGAGGCAGGGTGTGACTTCCACTCTACTCCGCACACCACACATGCTCTCACACTGCAATGATGTGTTCATCTGCCAGTACCTGCTAAGGCTGTTAAAAGCCTACACAGTATTTCAGTCTTTGCTCAGGAAGACATACACACAGGCTTCCATGTACCAAGAATTATGTTCATCTATAGTATCAGACACTCTTTCCTATAATTTTAATACTTATCGATGCCTTCTGTCTTATTTGAAAGCCTAATCTATCCTGCTTTACCCAAGCAAAAGTGTTCTTCACTTGCTCTTTTGTAGCTTTTAAGTAGGGAACTCTGATTTTTTTTCTCAAGAAAGAGGCATAGAAATTGCTCTGTGTTCAACTACTAATGATAGAAGACAAGAAAGAAAATTAAAGCTTAGGAATTTCTCTGACTGAAGTCCTCAGAAGACACACCTACAGCATCTGGAGAGAGACACCATAGCAACTGAATTTGTACTACTGAACTAAAAGGTTTTCATCGGTTTTTGTCTCAAAAGCACATTTAACAGTTTCTTTTCTTTTACTGTCTTAAGGAGGTTGATAAATGTACTTTATCCCTTATAATTTAGCACCTGAAAAAAGTTTCTTTCCCAAAAGTAATTCGATCTACTAGTAATTAAATACAATTGTTAATACCTGCAGGCTAATGTCAGGAAGATGCTAGTCACAAATCACAAACACAAACCAAGTGATGAATCACTTGTGGAAGTTTGAGGAAATGCAGGAAGTAATTTTATTATCTCATAACAAATTGAGATCCAGAGAAAGTTTTTTCATTCTATATCAGGGCAAATGAAAAAAAAAAAAAAAACCAACACAACAAAAATAACAACCACCTCACCTCCAAAACTCTCAGACAGTGAACCTTCCCTCTTGTGCTTCCTGCACAAGCAGGAAATATCAAAAAAACCCTGTGTATACACCTAAACAACCATTGTGTTATCTATTCTGACAAGGGCCTCTCTCAGTCTCTCCTGTTTGCACCACCTCAGTTTAAATTAACCTGTTAAACCTTGCAGGAGGGACCTCAGCATTAGTGAGCATTAGTGAGCATTAGCATTAGTGAGACATTTTTCTCTTTTGATCTTAAATTGTAACATCGCTGAGGGGCAGAGAATCTTTAAAGAAAATACATTAAAAAGTTAAAGTGCACGTAACTAACCTTTGAATGCAAACTTAGGTGGATATGTTTGTCACAGGCACAAGAGCAGGTGCCAGTTTTGCAGGCAACAGCACAATCAAGTACCTAAATCATGGACCTCGTCAAATGGCTGTGTTTAGCTGGGAGATACTGCCATGGATTAAAGCAATAATGGAACTCAGAGGCAAGAAAGCAGCAAGTAGTTTTCAACAGTTCCACAATCCAGTTATTTCTACACAGTTGCTTTAAGGCTTCTTAAAGCAGTCAGAGTATGTCCTGTCTCTGCCTTTTTGAAGTTGATATGTTCTGATCTACACCCTCCTTCTGTAAATTGAATCCATGTACATCTACTAGTTGCAATTTCAGCATCCTGCTCCAAAATAACCCAGGGCTATGCTATAATGTTTTTGTTTTAAGGCAGAGCACATCTTCTGTTTCTTTTCCCTTTAGAAATAAAGCCAAACCACTAAACCAAATTAAAGAACCCTCACGGCATTAAGCTCTGGCACAATCCACAGCTTCTTATGCTGCTGCTTCATTATCAGTACCTGTGAAAAGACTGCAAACTGTAGGCATTCATGAAACCTCATAGAAGAAAATGGAAATGCAACAATAGTACAATATTTTGAAGATGACATGGCTCCTCCACTTATAATGGAGAGGAGAATCTCACTCATCTCCAAGAAATAAAATCCTGCTGATTGATCTTATACAATTAAATGCATTTTTAAAATAAACATTTCAGAAAAGGTTTCATTATCCGAATCCTTCTGCAAGAAAAGATTTACTTTATGTTTATAGTAGACAAACCAGAAATAATCCTCAAAATAGCCTCGTGTGAAAGAATTTATGTGCTCTGAAATCACCAAAGGAGACAGTTTCAATATAAACAAAGCTAGAAGCTAGAAATTCACTGGAATAAGAAAAAAACAACCCAGGAGCCACTGTAACTGCTACCTCAACCAGCAGTGCACAACATACCTCACATGAACCTCAGGAAAAAAAGCCCAAACACTCCATATTTTCAGGATTAAAAATCAAAAAGTTTGAGGAAAAGAGAGGGGGGGAAAAGGAAGCTCTAACAACTCTTTCTGTCACTATACACGGAAAATTCATATCTTCTTGACAATGGGGGACAATTTTACTTGCCCTTCCTTGGTACTCCAAGTTTGGCATCTCACATGTATGGAAGTACATTCAGGTGCTACTCTGGCACTAAAGCAAATCAAACCACAAGATTCAGACATCAGCTACCTATTTATATAGCTTGAGTCAAGATTTAGCTATACAACAGCCTATTATCAAAATCTTAGATTCAGATTACTTATTTGTGAATGTGATTTTATTATTGACTTTGTTCTCTGTTTATTAATGGCAGTCAAAGAGCAACAGATCCATGGTACTTTAGGTACTCCTTGCACAGACAGGTAGCTTCTCCTGTAAAAATATAGTTCCCTTCTTCTAAAACATATTGGAATTATTAATATGCAGTTTAAACTATCCTAAAGTGTACAAATGGTACAAAAAATCTTGCATAATACTCACATTTGTACTTTGTAAACAAAAAAACTTCCCTGTTACTCAGCTACAATTTAGCATTCAGCTTCTAATCCTATAACAAGAATTTGGCCATACAGCACACTGGAGCCATGTTTCCTAGCAGATTTTTCCTAGTAGAGGGAAGTAAGAAAGCCACACAATGCTGATTGTATCACTTCAGTCAGGCATACTACACTGATACACACAATGACATTTTGTGTTTATTGCATTTTATGTGGGCTAGAGGTGCCCCTAAATTTATTTCCACTTAGAGCTGAGGAAAAGTCCATCTGTGACAGTTAGCTTTGATTTTCTCACACTCTGAATGGCTAAAAACAATTTATTGTGAGAGTAGCTTCACTTAAAAGTTAGGTAGCAGCAAGTTAGGAAAGTTTTGCAGCAATTATCCTTCTCATCTGAACTTTTTGGAGTTTCCCCCCTTTTGGTTGCGTTTTTGTGTGTAATAAAACTCACAATGAAAGGCCTCAGATGTTACAACAATCAAGATAATCTTTGTAACCTGAGTTCAAACAGTTTACAGCTATTATCAGAAACGAGTGAATGATGTATTGCATTCCCTGCTGGTGTGTTGACATTCCTCAGTTATTTAACATCTGTCACAGGCATTTTCATGCTGGTAACAAACACAGAGCAACTGATACTGCAGAGCAGATAGAGGGTATTCACATTCTCTCACAGTACTGAAGACTTCTTTGTTTTTCTGCCCACTGGGCTAATAACACATTTAATTAAAATCTACATAGAACAGTCACTGAAGGAAAACTGCCCATCAAGGCATAGTTCGGGGTCTACAATGAATACAAAGGTTAGATTGCAGAAAGCAGCATTTAATATTAGCAAAAAACAACCCCTTACCTTTCAGCAAGTGCTTGACTGGGTGTGCTTTTCACAGACACCAGCTCTTCCTCAAGCTTCTTCCTTTCTGCTTCTAGCTGCTCTAGCTCATCTTGAGTGCGTTTGCATGGTGTAATAAACTGGAGTTCCTTTAAAAGCTCTTCTTTTTCATTGATTAACATCAGTTTTTCCTTTTCCACATCCAGTGCTCCAGGCCAGGCTTCACTATCTAGCTTAGAGAGTTCAATCTTCAAATTAGCCATGCTAAAATAAAACAAAGCAGTTTTACCTGAGTCCAGCACAGCATAAAAGCCCAGGAAAGAGAGAAGTGATACAGTATTTTGAAACTATCAGGATGTAACAACATTTTATACTGAAGGCCTTACTTTTAGTTTTGTTTCACAAGAATGCAGACTATGCCAGTAAATCAGGCCACATATCAAGGTCAGCAACAACATGCATATCCATTAAAAATTAGTTGCTCCTATTCTAGTTCAAGTAGAAGTCACAATGTTATTAAAAGTTTTATTGAAAGCAATCTGATAACATGGTTTGGTAACATAGCAGTGGCACCATGCTTTACTCATTCACAAGTATGGTGGATTTCTCCTATGCTGTGGGAGGCTGATGGCTCCTCAGAAACAGACACGGACATGGTGAAAGAATGTGCACCACAGCAAGGTGCTCACTTCAGCAAATCTTAAGACAAAACCATTGCTCTTCTTTGCAATTAAAGAAAAAGGCAATACAGCAGCTACCTAAAGAGAAAAGAGATGAACTCAACAGTTTGAGTTTGTGCAGCTGCTGTTCCCATTGCAGCAGTTGGGGGATCACGACCACCGAAGCTCCTGAAGCCCTCAAGCCATTTCCAGAAAGGTCTGGAAGAACAGACTGCTCGGGACAGCTAATTTGCATAGAAAGTGAGAAATGTAACTCCAGGGCAAGGAAAGCTTAGCTATAAGCAGGTACCACCACAGGTGCTCCAGGACCCTGGACACTCCAGTAGATGGATTGATGCTGGAGCCAGGACTGGTGATGCTTGTTTGTTTCCTTGCTTTCTTTCTTCTTTTCTCTCCCTTTCTACTTTCATCCTAACCCCTATTCAAAATCCATCACCACTTATTTATACTCAGAGGTCAGGGAGTGACATCTCAATTTCCATGCCATGTGTATAATTTACAAATACGAGTTTGTAAATTTTTGCTGATCCTTTTTGACCAGTGCCATCTTGGGTGCTCCTTTCCCCTTAAGGATGGGATGCCACAAAAGGCCAAAAAGGAATATTAGCCAGATCTTCACCATATCAGCATAGGATTGTCGGTATGCTGTATCAGATCCTTTTGAATAACAATTGCAACTGAAGTCAGCATAGTTATGAACGCTCCACCTCTTCAAGACATTCTGCTGGCTAAGCAACATTAAATCTGCAATGTACAAAATTATCTGATAATTTTCAATTAGAGATACTCACTTACAAGGTCCTCTCTTCATCTTAGTTATTTCACCACAAAATAATTGAGAATTTGCACAATTAGTATTTCAGAGAAGATGGTCAACCCTTATTAAATTACAGTGATGGTTACAGCAGCCATAATATGTGGGGGAGGGGTATAATTAGGTACTGAACTTCATGTGCAAACTGGTATGTATTTTCATTATTCCAAGTTAATACATTGTAACTTTGACTCCCGTTCTTGGCTAAGTAATTTGTGAGAAAGAAAGATCCTGTGCTGCAGTACCCCATACTCTGAGCACTGTATTGTTTCTCCTTTTTTCTCTTTTTCCTCCGCCCCAAGACAGAAGTGGCAAAATTACTTACTTCAAGGAAGTTTTCTGTCCTACAAAAGAAAGATTAAATGCAATGCTAGGACTTCTTGGTATGAAGATACAGCCAAAACAGAGGGTGATGAGGTTTTGGATCCATTATGCCTGAGAAACAATGCCACCTACCTGCATCTAAGTGACCACCTGACAATTAACATTATGTATGTGATGATTCTGAGTCCAAATCATACATGTTCAATATTGAACAAACACAATAGCCTTGGTGTTCTTTGATGAATGCTTTGATTATACAGTGAGGTTTTATGATCCATGGTGAGCATATAAAGGACTACTGTTGTTACTGGTAAGGACGGTAGCTACTACTCTGTAGGAGCAAGTGTACATTTGAAATTAGGCCAAAAACCAGTCATGCAGACTCCTGCCTTTAAAATGTAAAAGCAACTAAGCCGTTACTTGGTACTTCTAAGTTGGAAATTTATTTTTGTAGTTTTTTGAATGATCCTCCCACAGTTTTCCGACTGAAATAATATTTAAATTTCAGATTAAATGGCATTCTAGGAACAGTTTTCATCTGGGCAAATATGCTAATTTTTTATTTTGTTGCCTTGTTTAGCTTTTCACATTTAAAAAAACCCCAAAACTTTGGGTGTGGTAGTGCTTAGATTTCTATTTCTCTTAAGTTACAAAGAACCTCCAAAAAAAAAAAAAAGGCATCTGAATAGCTGACAAAATAATTTGCCAGCAAGTATTAGAAAGTAATACCACGCAAGAGTACCATCCCAATAGTAAATCTTGTCCCAGTATTATGCAGCACTTCTGGTGCACCAGAAGATGTCATTTGAACCCTGAATGTTCTGCTTTCTGATGCCTATTTTTCAGTGCTGTGGCAATTCACCAAGATGGCACCACTTTCATGGGCAAGCACCACAGAACTTTATTTGAAAGGCATTCCACATTCATCAGCAGAGCATTTCCTGACTTCTTTTCCCCTCATGTTAAACTAATGAAAAAAGCGCCATTTCATAGTGATAACAATTTTTTTAATTATCCAAAGTCCCAAGGGAAAAAAGAAATAATTAAGCCTACTAAATCTGCTCTGGAAATCTGAAGCAACTCAGAAACTGACGAGCCTTCAGTGGTACAATAAAGTGAAATTATGATCCCAAAGAAGGAGATAATGGACATAAATAACCTGGCGACCGCTTTCCTCAGAAAGCCAGCTCACTCCATTCCCTAATCCTGGAACCGCCAGTAATTTGTCAGCGTTTTAATTTTGTTTCCCAGCACATCCAGTCGAGCGCTGAGGAGCAGCCGCAGCCCCGCTGGATGGCGCTGCGAGCCCGGCCCTGGAGCCGCGGGCGCTTCCCGGCCCCGCACGCTGCCAGCGAGCGCCTTACCTTCGCTTGGCCTCTTCGTACTGCAGACTCAGTCTGACCTTCTCGGCTAAATTCGATCGACTCCTTGCTCCAATCTGTTGAGGGGGAAAAAAATCAACCAAACAAAAAAAGTAGCCTGCTTACGTTGCGAAGCTTTTGAACGAACCAACAAAGCCAAGGCAGAGGCTAGAAACATTACAAGCTAAAGAAAAATAAAACTACCCCCTGGCCCCTCCAGCCAGCCCTACACTTGCTGTTAAATGCCTAGTTAAGATCTCATCTACTCAGCTGTACAAAGCAGTGCTGTTCTCTTCTGAGGCACTTCATACATTTTTAGCTACTGTACTACCAAGTGCCAATATTCCATCACAGTAAATAAAGCCAGAGCCTTTTCAAGGAATTCTTGCTGCCACTGCACTGAAAATTCTGATCTCTTTCTATGAATTCTGTTGAACTCAGAATTTAGAACTATGTCAGTGCATTTCAAAGTTAGACTTTAATAAATTTGTTACAAAACACAGACAAGCTCTTTGTCTGGAAAACCTTGTACACTCTGTTCTTACAAACTCAGCTTGCAGAACTTCAAAGAAGGTATCAAAATTAAACAGCCTTCTGTGTATGTAAAATATAACATCAGTGAAATAAGGTTTTACTAAATCACTGAACAAGTAGTTCCATGAAAAGTTTTTCAGCTATGTGAAATTAAAATGTGCATTTAAATTTTGAGATATTTTTCCTGAAAATTAAGAAAAAAATTTAATCTTCACATTTAATTAGGTCCCTATTGTGAAACATATCCTATGGACAGATCAAAAGAAATGCTATCCACTTATCCTGATCTTCACTTTACTGGAACCATTTGACTAAATCAGATTGTCATAAATGCTTCATGACAAATGTATAAAGTTCACCTGAATCTTGATTTAAAATTCAAGTGCAAAAAAAACAGAAAAGTAATTCTAGTGTGAGTGATTCTAAGCAATTCTATGACACAAGTACAAATATATATGCTATCTGCAACAGTGAACAGCCATTTGATTCAAATTCCATTAACAGTAGCATTCTCCTTCAATTTCTCTTTACACTGGACAAAATGGAAAAAAGCTCACCTCACCAGAAATGTCAGTCTGAGACCCTGTATCCAGAGTTTGTCTAGGAAAACACAGCTGGGAGCTTACAGAGCTGGAATTCAAGTCTGGTTCACATGTTTCAGTGGTTTGGTCAGCATTGAATTTTTCCCTCAGCTTTGCAAGACTCTGTCCAGGAATTAGAGAAGGAAATGGCATTAAAGTTCCTTTGCACTTTACCATGTTTATACCAGTTTAGACTCTCTGATAAGAATTCTGGGTTTATTTCATATTAAGCAACCCATCCTTTTAATCAAGCCATTGGTAAGTGACACTAAGAGTGACCAATGCTTGTGAAAATGTAAAAGCTACTCATTTAGGTTTGTGTCTGTTTTGGGACTTTGTGTTTTTTAATTTATCAACCAATTATGAATTTTGCTAAAAAAAAAAAAAAAAAGAAATATGCTTTCAGAAATGGAAATAGAACAGTTTAGATTAGGAACATTTTCACTGATGGTCAAGCATTCAGAATATGTCGATTTTGTACACTTAATATTCTAATTATGCTTTAGCTGTAACATGTGCATTGTAACTTACATTCAAGTTCCAAAAAGATCTATATTCCCTGACACAAAGCAGTTTTTTGAACTAGGAATGTCATGGGCTTCAATTTCTGCATCTGAAAATTAATTTTAATACTAGTTTGGCTCAAAGAGTTTTGATAATCCCTTCAAAATATAAAATGGGAGGTATTTATCATCAGGAAGTGAGTCATTTTAAAACAAATGCACACAAAACTTCCCTTAACCAATCAAAATACCTTCATTAAATCTTGTTTTTCTCTCTCGCCTGAACTGATCGCCTTTCTGATGGACTTCAGTTCCTTCAGGATGGCTTTGGCTTCACACAGTTCATACCCACTCTGGCCTCCAGACATTTTTTGGTCAATTCTGTGGAAAAAGAGAATATTAATAGCAGATAGAGAAAATCATACTAATATCTCTTCTGTTCTACTTCAGGCAGAAGCAGAGTTAGAGAACAGAAGGGAAGGAGGTGAGAAAACAGACATGGAAGGCAAAAATGACATTGAAATCTCCATTCAAATACAATTTAATACTTGGCAAAAATGTCAAGGAGCACAGTGTTATTGCTGACAATACTGTCAAAATTCCCATTCCCACCATAACTCTCTGCAGCATAAGGCAGCTCTTGGGTACACCTTTCATACTAATAACTGCTTGTGCTCCTTAGAGAAGCAGAATTTATTTTGAATAGTATCCTTCCATCCAAACCCACACTGGGACATGGGCAGACAGGCAGGCTTCTTGGTACTAATCAGCCTTTCTGAGCAGAAACATGACCAGCACCATTCTTGTCTCAGCCTCCCTCTAGTTCACCCTAATCCTGGGCATTAACTGTCTGGAACAGCTGTTCTGCTCAGCCAGACACCAGGCTCTCTTTATTTGCAAAATCTCTGGATAATTAATACCATATGTCATAGATTGGATAATTCACTAAATTCCTGAACTACTAATGATTTTAGAAACTGTAACCTGAAAATAATAAAACAAGGCTACCCTAAACTTAGAGATAAAAAGATGATTCATTTTAGTATTTCCATATTTCCTTCAAGAACTACAGTTTGTAAACACATTTCACTGGTCTCTAGTTTAACACAAGTGTTTCATAGTATCATAGAAGTGACTGCAGCTGTGCTTCAAAAATAAAAACCAGCCAACAGCCACCTTGATAAAAACCAAGCATTTAGTAGAGAATATATTCTAATACGATTGGTTTTCTGATTTTCATTATTATCCATCATCTTTGCTGGAGGTTAACAGCCTTCTGAGTGAGGACTGAACAAATCAGAAGTGATTACCAGCATCCCTAGCAAGAATAGCAACTTGCACAAAACACCTGTAACTGCATTCTATTTTTCTTCACGTTTTGGCCACAAAAATATCAAAGTTCTAAAGTAGTCTGTAAAGCTGGAACATGTTTTTTCTCCTTTCTCTACATTCCAGTTTTGGTACAAAGTAAACTGCATTTGTGTAAGGAAATTACCTCTGTGACTTAGCAATCATTCCTATTCAAAGATATATTTATTTCAGCTTGAAAGTTCCTCAAACTCTTTCACAGGCAGGCACTTACTGTCTGACAACTCTCAATTTTTGGTAATCTACCAGGTTGCTAAGGTCAAATAGATAGAGGATACACCAACAATTGGGATCATGCATGAGCGATTGGGTAATACACCACATGCTGTCTAGTAATATGACGTGCCATATTCAAATTGCAGCTGATTTATTCTGTATATAATTAAGATACACAAGAAGGATCTCTGATATATACAATATTCCATCATCCTGTTTTAAATTAATGGGATTAGTACTGTTTGAAAGTGGCTGACTGAATTTTAAAAACAAACGTCCATTGTGTTCCTGTGGAATGCTGTTGACAGTTTCTGAAACATGCTTTGGATTCCTATCAAAATGGCTTGTGAGCAAGCTGCTTTAAAACAATACTTCATTGTTGAATTAATATAATAAAACCAGCATGATTGGCTAACCTTTAATCCTGGGACAACAGCATGAGGTTTTATTACCTTAAGCTTCAGAATCAATATGTCTTTCTTCTTCTAAATTTTAGTACAAATGAGATCTGATTCATAGTTAAATTCAATCAACTATCCTTGCTAGTCTTTATATATTTAAATGACAGAAAAATCTTACATTTCTGTTTTGTCAAAATGAATGAGGATAGAGACTTAACTGGCATCTTCCTAATGTGCTGAGGATTGCTTCTGCTACTCAAACTGGTGTACTAAGAGCAAACAGCTCAGCATTTTACTGTGCAAATGTATTCTTAATGTATGGGCACATAGCACAATGTGGAAAACACTAGCATTAATAAATTTCTCATGACCTAAGTCAAGAAAACACACTTGTTAGCAAGGTTTCCTGTGCAGCAAGTTCTTTATGGTGACAGTTCCAGTAATGTTTAATATTATAAAGCCTAATTTTGTAGGGCAGGAGCAGCAGGGAATTCTTAGACTGAAAAAAACATTCCTTCCCTAGTAATCTAACTGGTTAAATACCCAGAAAGCTCACCCGGTTCAGCATCAGCCCTTTGGACACCAGGCATCCCAGCAACTGGAATAAAGAAAGGCGGGTCTCTAATCCTCAAATTGGGACTAATTTCCAACCCTGCAGAGTTGTGTACCATTCGTATCTCCAAGAACAGCACCTTTCTCTTTTTTTTTGAACTCATAGGTGGGGAAGGAGGAAAAATAGACCTAAATACCTTTTCAAAAATTAAAAAAAAAAAAAAATCAGACATATAAAACAGGTAATTTTGTCCTTGGGTCCCCTGACCACTCCACTTCTCTTTTTGCAACACAAGCTACCCCATTAAAAAAAAAAAAGAGGGGAGACAAATTTCTTATGTTAACACTCGCACAAAAGGGTTGCCATTCCCACAGATTTCCCATTTCCTAACTACAACAGAGTTATTAGATTCTCCTTTTCCCTCACAATAATTCTCGCAGATAATAGATTCAATTCCATGCCAAAGAAAAGAAGTCAGGTGACTGAATTAAGTCAGTTCCTACTATTTTCATTTACTCACTGTTGCAATGTTTCAAATCCCTGCTCCTTGTACAGCAGCTCTTGCCTCATCTGAGAGAGTTCTCTCTTCAGCTTCTTAACCTTGTGTGTGAAATCAAAGGAAGAGTTAGAAAATTCCTCTTGTTAAACGATGTAACACATGGCTTTGAACAATTAAAGTATGCACTACATCAAATGAGAGACAAAGAGTAAATTGCTCTACTGACACACATTAAAAAAAGATCTTATCTCTTCCTGGTGTCTATGGGCAACATGCTTTAGTATTAAAGGGACACAAGCAGATTAAATCACATTCCTTATTTGTATTGATACCACACTGTGTTATTAAACCTGAGAGAACTTTAACAAGTAATTTACTTCTCAATTGTTAAGCATGCATTCCAACTGTCCTAAAGGGACATGCCTGTTTACTTTTAGTTTTATTATATTTTTACTTTTTAATTCCTGGAAGCTGTTCAGTCATTTGCACTGTAAAAGATAAAATGAACTCTTTTTTTCCTAGGAACCATCCATTCTTATAAAACTTTACAGACACTGGATCTCTCAATATAGAATTCAGACTTATTTAATCCAAAGACAACAACCACTAAAGACATGCAAATCACAAATAGATGTGTCTATTTAACAAAAAATGTCTTTGGAAAAATATTCCCTACTCTCACTGAATTTGCATGGTCAATTGCTTCTTAACCTTAATATTGCTATTTGAGATGCCAGCAGATATGAGTGCACTACAAAATATTTATGAATCAAGATTAAATTAAAAAATCCTCCATTTAATTTTTAATGTCATATTTCCCAAATGCATGAAACAAAGTTTTAAGAACAGCCTAAAAATGAATGTACTTAAACACAAATTAATCATCAGCATACCCACAGAGACAAATGCCTCCTTGAAGTGTGGAGTCCAAGATTTTGGTATTTATACATCTACAGCTGGCTTGTTTGCACTCTACATACCAGACAGATATTGTTAGGCTTTCTAATTTTCCAATCTTTAGGGTGAAAAAATGAAAAGCTAAAAGTTCACTGTAAAATTCTTGCTTGGTTTTATAAGCTCCTCAGATATTCAATGCTTAATAAATTTATTATACTAATATTAAGAACTTAGACCACTTTAACTGAAATTCATGTCAAAATATGTCTCCAAGATATTTTGTATCCAAATCCCCTTAGACTTCCTACTTGCTAGCTGATATTCTTCAAATAAATATAATTTAAAAGAATTTTTAAAAAATTAAGATTCCCAGTGTGCCAGGTAACTAAAAACACTCAGCAGCAGCAGCTGCTGCAGCTTTCCAAAAGACTTAAAATGCTTTACATTTCTAAAATAACTAATGATTTACAGAGTCTTTGTAGGGGGTTGTGAATGATACTTAGACATTCCAGCTTGCAGTTTCTGGCTAATGTATTTTCTGTGACAGAAATAAAATGCTTTAAATCTCCATTTTCTTCAAAGCAAAATCTGTTCTCTGGATGAGGGGTTATGTTCAGGCTTTTGGAAACTATCATACTATCATCACTAGTTGCTTTACTTGACAGAAAACTGTTTTTATTTTGCCCATACTGAATCGTTAGCATGACAAATAGACAATTTCTCTAAGCATACATTCAGTGCTCCTCAGCCATTTTCTCCTTGACTAATATGAAAACTCCAAGAATAATTTCTCAAGTGTTCTGATCAAGGTTAAGGAAAATGAACAGATATCACCTCTGTGTTCCAGCTAAAGTGATGTATATAATATGAAACAAGTCTAATTTTTTTCTGAAAAATACAGAATGGCTAAACCTTTCCCTTTCAAAATCAGAAACACGTATTTATATTAATAGCAGAAGGCACACTTGATTTCAACCTAGAGGATTGGATCTCTCAGAAAGTCTTACATTTTTCCTCAAGATCATCTTCTGAGTGTCCTCTGCTGTACTTCATCATCATTTCATTATCAAGAAGTGTGAGTTGGATGCATTATCCTAGAAGGATGTGACCTACATCGTAATATAGCGTCTGTGTTTACTGCATCACCCCTGCATTAAACTATTCTTGGGCTCCTTGTCTTCTCCTTCAAAACTTTCATATAATGTCTGCTTTTTCACAACTCTTCACTTGTTCTAACATTCACCCCCTTCCTACTGCTTCTGCACCTCATCGTCAGTCACCTGACAGATCTCTCTTTCCTACTCCTAACCACATCTTCAAGCAGGCTCCTGTGCTAATCCCTTTCCATTCCCAGCACTTGAGTCCTAATGCAGCAACACAGCCACCCTCCTCAGCCCTTCCACCCCTTGTTATTTTATAAGGTGCATTTCCTACTCACTTGCTGCATGTGCATAAAACCTACTCTGATCACATATGCTTGGTGCTGTTTGAGTTATCTTGCTGACTGCTAATTAAGACCCCAAATGGCCCCACTCAAAGTCTACTGCAGGATGTGATCCCTCAATTAGTCTGGTGAGAGAAATATTTCTTTTCCTTCTTATTTCATTTAACAGGTGTCTGATTTCTGTTACATTTTCTCCATGACCTACTGCACAAGAGGCACTTCATGTATGCAGAAGGCTCCACACACGTATGTCACACACAGCTAACACAAAAGAGGTCAAAGGCCAATTCAGAACTTCCTCAAATGTTGTCTCCCCCCTCCAGCCACCCTTAACCTGATGATACCAGTAAGCCTCAGATCCTGTGAGACAGAGAAACAGGTTTAGTACAACTGATCTAACAAAGTGCAAAATCTTAAGTAGCTGGCTAGCAGCTTACTAATGACTTTGTTTCTCATTAAGTTTATGCATGCATATACTGCAGAATGCCCAAAGCTGGCCTATTAGCAAGCATCTTCAAACATTCAAATAAGGGTAAACTGTGATAACAGCCATACCTCTCTTGCCACCTTCCATGACAACAACTTTCCAGCCCTAGCATCACAGGGTTCCACTTTTCTTATCTCAGCTTTCATATCCAGTGGCTTTGGATGACCACACACTTTATGCTGATACAGATACTCTTGGACTGCACCCTTCTAAACTCTGCAGACAAGATTCAGGTCACCTATTTTAGGCACATATGCAGGACTATGCAATGCCAATAAATCAGGTGTTGGGAACTGCAAGATATTAGGCACCTTGACTTCAAAAACAAATGAAGAGAGGAAAGCATCTCCAAAAATTGAATTACTGTGACAAACATGTCTGACTCTCACCTTGGTGAGCAATTTATAGATCTGCAGTCAATGGTAATGGGAAAAAGTGAGCACAGGACCATGCCTGAATTTTACCCTCTTGACAAGTAGATGACTATATTTAAATTTTGTCATGTGTTTTGTTCTTCATCAAAGCTGTCAATTTCCTAAATATACTGGTGATTGCCTTGCCAAAGGAAACATCTGTTATTGCTCCACTCATTTTAGAAAGAAGCTACTGTCTTATTTCTTCTTTCTTGTTCCTGATAGGGTCCTTACTGCCTTTGATTCCCCCTACTAATCTTGGGAACTTTTTCTTCCCACCTCCAGTATTTGAATAATCCCTCACTAACCACCATCCCTTTCCATTAATGGATAAAGGACTACAAATCGAGATGGTTAAGGATGAACAGATGTGGTCAGGAGGGTAACATCCAGACACAAGTTTTACAGTGCATTCCATCCCTGATTTATACTGGGTTTTAAAAGTTTAATGAGCTATTACACAGTTCCTTTCAGACATCAATTGTTTAGATTCCTAATCACAACTCTTACTCCAGGTGAAGGAGGATGTTTCTCTCTGAGGCTTCTGTGAGTGCTGCTCTGTGCACAAACCAGGAGAGGGCAATGGAAGAGCTGAGTAAATGCTGTCACTTATGCTGCTCCTGCTCTCCTGGAGTCTGTATTCTAGCCCGCATGGAAGAACTGTGCTGCGAGGTGCTGTCTTTTTAACCTGCAGGCTTTGATGTAATTTTTTTCATTACTAACTACTGAAGTGCAGGGTATCCATAAAGCATTATATGCCGCAGCTGAAATAAATGAAATCCTTTATAGATATTTTAAATGTCTTCCACACCATTTCTTCCTTATTCAAGATAAATTCACTAGGGTCTACCCTGTTAATGAAACTTCTTTATATGGCATTTGTTACCGACCGTAGTGAACACAACTGACCAAATCATGGATTGGGGTTCATTAGCAATTCCAAAATCCAAACACAGACTTTCATCCTTGATCTGAACTGTTCCATTTTGACATAGCAGAGAGGTTTTGCACCACCACTGAAGAGTATTTTTCAAACCAACAGAAACTTCAGGCACTTCAAGCAGCTAATGATGCAATGCTAACAGAAGAAAGGTTGTGTAAAAACAGTCATCTAGCTGCAGCTCATCTCAGCCTCTTACTTTTCTATTTTTGTTCTTCCTTTAGAAAACAAAAGCATACAGCTGGAAATAATGATCATATTTATTTAAACCTACATCTAATTAAAATATCTGTCAAAGTTTCCCAAAACAGTGTAATCTGAAAACACCACAGACAGCTTTAAAAATTAATTTTAAACCTCTAAATGGTATCTAATTAGAATATGGGATGTTTCAGTACCAGGGTACAAGATACATGTGCTCGTTCAAGCTATGCTTATTCTATATCATTAACCTGGCAGACAGAATCCAAATGAACATGAGTTGAAGACTCTCACCCTTAATCTTGTAGTGGAGATTTCAGCCTTCAGAATGTCAGGATCATACTTTGTGCTTGATGAAGAGCCTGAAAGCACTTTTTTTAAAAAGATAAAAAAGACAAATATTTAAATACTTTTAAATCACTAATTAGTCCCTTCCTTGATGAATCCACATTGATCAAAACCCTAGAATGTGCTCAAAAACATGTAATACTTTAAATGCTAGTCTTTTATGGAGTAGTCATTACTGCAGCATGGCAATAATTACTGAATGATAAAAAAATCCCCTTTTTCCACCTACCACAGTATGGTATCTCTCGTTATTTACATATGCCAGGATCCTTAAGTAAAACCTCATCCTCCCTGACTTTCAATCCCTTGCTCTGTTCCTATTCTTCTAGCTGAGCCATCTTGCAATCACTTTCTTCCTGAAAGCTGTGATTTCTAAGGAGATCTCAGGAAAACAGATTTATTCAGAATTCTCAGAGATCTGGCACTCAGTTGTTCCACAGATAAACATGCCCCTTTCATACACTGTCTACTTCTAAGAGAGGTGTTTGGCCAATAACAGGCCTCTGGCAGTGCTTTTCTAGATGCTGATTCCCTGCCCTGGACAACAACCTGTACCCTACTCCACCCCTGGGTCACAGCACACAGTCTACAAAATTACTGTCTGCTCTTCCTGTAAATCAGCAACACATTCCCTTCTTAGCCTATTGCAGACACCTGTCAATGCTGAAGGGTCATTTCAGCAGGCAGCCAGGAAGGCAAGAGATCCTATTCACTTTGAACGTAGGTTTGGCATAATTTTGTCTCAACAAACTGCATGGCAAAACAGCTTTCAGAGCCAACTGCTCTAAATCATGGCTCAAAGGAATTCCATTGTACCAGAGAGAAGAGGATTCTCTCCAACAGAACATCTTTATCTTAAATAAATAAATAATGTAGGGAATAACACTAAAAAAGCCAGAGTACAAGGTGTTCCTAGCAAACCTTGAAAACTTATCCTAAAGAGAAACAGGATCTCCTGCAAGGCAGAGATCAAAGAAGTTACATTGTGTTCTCTACTGTACTTACAGCTTGTACGAGAGCTTGATTTTTCTTTGTAGGCACCATTCAACCGTACATACTCATCCAGTGCAAGTGCTAGTCTCTGTTCTTTCACCTGGTACAGTTCCTTCTGGGTACTGAGAGCATCCTGGGCTATTGTAAGATAATCTTTTAACATTCTCTCTTGTTCTTGCCGCCATTGTTTCCTGGGATCTTCTATTTGTGTTGTTTCTTTATAGGAGAAAAAAAAAATTATTTAAAGAAACCTCTGCTGAAACCCATTGATAACTAAAATTGCTTATTTGCCTGTAATTCACAGTTAGAATAGACATAGCCAGAGAAGTCTAAACCATAGTTTGCCTTTGGTTACTAAGCAGATGCTTCACTTCCTCTGCCACCACAGTGTGTGTAAGAAACAGAATTCAAGGGATCAGTTGCAAAATTAGAGTAAAATAGGCAAATGCTTATTATGCAGATCATTCCCATGTTATCAGCCTTGAATTAGCAACATCCTAAAACTCAAAAAGAAATATTTTTTTGTATGAGAGTATTTGGAAGTAACAGGATTAACAAAGTCTTTCAACGACACCTTGAAACAATGCATTTTTGAACAAAAGCTAAAAGCAATCTCAGCTATTACATTTTTTTAACTCCCTTCCTCCCCACTTCATTATTTTTTACAGCCGTATGTTATTCATGTTTTTAGTGGTTATCTCTCTCCTTTCACTCTATAAAAACAATTTTATCTTTCCCCCTGTAACTGAACTAATAGATCATTAACTCTCCAGCTCACCTCCCCTAACTCTATCCCTATGCCGCTAGACATCTGACCCAACACACAACTGTCTTTTATGGCAAATGGACAGAGAGGGCTGCCCTCAGAGAGCACTTCCACCTGTCAAAGACAGGTGTCCAAGATATGTGGGACCAAACTGCTTTTTTGAGTGTCTCCTTGTCATTGACTACTCAGGTAATAAAAATGAGTAGGCTGGAACAGGCCTTTTATTTACAAAGGGCTTCAGGTAACAGTCCAGCAGCCATACACAACACAGACTTGCATAGCATACATAGACAAGAGGATGAGACATACCAGAGTGGTATATCAGATCAATCAAATTGAAGATTTTAAGATTTTATTTCTAATCCAAACATACAAAGAGGATTATATATGGTTGAATGTTCAATCGTCTCAGTATTTCCTGACTTAGTTCAGCACTTTTTGTAGCTGTACAATGAATATTCTTCCTTTAAAGCTCTACTAAGGACAAAAATATTCTCATAAGGCATAGCCATGAAAAGTCCTAAATCTAAATACAAATATGCACCACTCTTCCTAAGTTACATACTGTAAATCTGCATAGATCTACACAGATAAAAAGTAATGTTCAGTACCAAAGTATTTAAGTGCAAAGTATTCACTTCAGAATTCACTGCAAAAGTAGGAGGCATGTTTATTCTCTGGGTTAGATTTCTGCCACTTTAGTCCTCTGAATTGCTTTACTGTGGGAACCAATAAAGGGGGGAAAATGGGAACAAGTGGCTGAAGATGTGGAGAGAAAAAAGAACTGCAGCCGAACCAATGTGATTGCTCTAAATTGCAGCTGGAGTGCACTCTTGGGAGAAGGCACTCTTTCAACTCCATGTAAAAAAACAGATTTTGTAACAGCAAAAAGCTTACAAGGACAGGATCTGATTAATAACAATTTCTAATAGTGACTAACAACCAGTTTTTCAGAAGCATTTTCTCTTGTTAATATCACAGTATCTTGTTACTATCACAATAACAAAAACACAAACAAAGAAAAAGCAGCATCCCATAAAACAGTCCCCATACAATTCTAAACTGACAATCTCTATGGAACTACTGATGTATTTAAAAAACAATTAAATACATAAACACCCTCCCTCCACCATTTACGAATGTGACATTTCTACTTGGGAAAAGCATTTCTTGGATGTGTACAAGGAATGCACAGAGAGGATAACCCATATAAACCCAAGCGTGGTACATAAAAGATTAAAGCAGAAAAGCTTTATACACAGTTGGTTTTCCAATAACTCCAACAGGAACAACCTCTCAAAAAACTAACTATAGCTATAGACACACATAGACACATATCCGTGTTTATAGCCACCTGCTCTTTTACACAAAGATATTTGGCACACAAAGAATCAAATCAATACCTTTTCTCTTCTAAATGGTCAACACATGTTCCTATCTGTGCCCACCTATTGTTGTGCTTTAACACACTGCACATTCACAGTTATTTACACAAGATAAGAAGTGCTGGTTTCCAGAGTTGTCTTTTTTGTGAAGCAGGTTGAAGAGCATGAAGCAGAATTCTCATGGGTCAATGATCAAATAGGATAAATGCAGTTATGGTGCTTTTTTAGATGAATGTAATGATGTGATTGTGTTTTAAGAGTGCAACCAGCAGACACCAAATAATCTTACAAGATTGGAAGGTCTCATCTTTGAGCATGTTGTAGGTAATTGCTTTGTAGGTTTTAAGTGAGGATTGCTCAACATGCAGCCCAGAGACCAAATGTAGCCCGCAGAGTTCTAAAACGTGGCCTACAGATGCCTTGTCCTTGTGACTGCAAGAGAAGGACAAAGCTGACCAACAGCAGATTATTTTGTATTGCTGACAAACACCATCAAACACTTCCTTTTTGCCTCTCCAAGCTGCAAGTACAAAATGATACTATGATTATATGAGCTAGCATCTTTTACAGTGCTAGTCATAAATGAGTTAAAGGTGACCCTGCATTTAAAAAAACTGCACACTAATTTCAGCGTACCAGTGTTTGGCTATTTGCAGGTGTAGGTACACTGGCTGGTCTAATCAGTCTCAGTCAATTCTAACTGCATGTATTTACTCTGGAACAAATGTTCAGTAGTGAAGTACATCACCATGGAAAAAGCAAAGCAGTAAGGAATGACTATCCTAGAATTGTTACTCAACTTTTACCAAACAGAGAAGATTCTGAAGAATTTCTGTGCTCTTCTTAAATATTATGAATTAAAAAACCCCAAAGAGCATATATCCTGTCTGGCAAGTTGTTCACATATATATCTATATGTATGTATATATAAATATTTCTGAAAACATGTGCCTGTATAGCAGCACCATATGTTTGTTCATCTATAGTGTTCAGTTATCTCTATTTTCATCAGTAGGTTTACTACATAGAGGAAAAAAACCCCGAAGACATAACTATGCATGATATTTCTGGTTCTGCAGCACTACGTTTTGAAATGTAGCACTGAAAAGTATGTTCATTTGAGCTCATATACCTTCCAAGAGCCGATAAATTTTTTTTAAAGCGGCATTCTTTCAAAAACAAATATTTATTCTTCTCAGAGTAAAGCCTCAGGAAAGATAAGGATTTTTTTCCTTGGACAAGAATGTTTCAAGTACCTGCTGTTAAAGTCAAACTTGTACACACAAGAATATTACTGCGATAGTTACATGCAAGTGATTGAGGGAAAAGTTTCCTGAACATTTGAAAATGAGTTGTGAAGCCTTTCATGGTTAAACCAGAGTGGGATTCAAACCACAAAGAACATCCAAAATTTTCCTCCCATTTTTATTCAACAGCTCATTTCTTTTTAAAGGCAGATAAATGTTTCCACTGGTGACTGCAACAGGATGCCTTATAACCCTGTCTGCAGCTGATATGAATAATGCCTCAGATTGCCAGCTAGGCAGATGGGGAGATGTTATTTCTGCTCCTCAGGTGAGGAGCAAGCACTAGAAATGAACACTAGACACATCTGTAGAGCTGCAGCACATCTAGAAAATGTAAACTGGACTTTAGTCATCAACAGTGGAAAATGAGCAAACCATCCCCTCCCTCTTGGTAGGGCCTCTCCAACATTTTCTGCATAAACTTAGATATGAACTAAAGGAATCTACTTCAAATGGATCTTTAAAGAAGTAGGAGTTGTACATCAGGCTCTATGAAGACCACAACTTAAATTAAAAAAAAAGTGTGTATCAACTTCCTCTGTCCAACCACAAAGCAAAAAAAATGATCCACAGTAACAGAATGAAGAGGGTGGTAGTGTGCGTAATACTCAGGTTATTTATTCATAATTTGACTTGGATTTAGCATCACATAAGCAAAAGGTCTTTCAAAGCAAAATTACTCAATTCTATTAAGATAGCTTAATTTAAAACCAATTAATTAAACCTTAACAAATTACTGCAAGTGCATAATTATAAATTTATTTTAAAACCCCAGTAAACAAGCCATTTATTTCCTCCTATTTTTAAAGATCTGAGTGACTACCCACACTGGGGGGAATTGTGTGATCTCACCCAGTGGAACCGCACAAATGGCAGGATGGCACGCTCCACCCAAGGACATTCCTGTCATGAAATGGTCACAGCCCTGTAATATAGAAGAGGAAGCTGTGCTGGCTTTAATCACACTACTATTCATGAAATGCACTCTTCCTGGCTCACTGCCAGACAAGTTTGATGCACTGAAATTCAGAAAAAAACCCAAACTGGTCAGAACAGTAATTCAAAATCAAAACGTCAGGACTGATTTTATGCCTTGGAGTTTTGTTTGTTCTTTTGACAAGAACATGCTTCATAACATGCAATGTTATGCATGTCTTTGTAATTATACGGAGGATATATATTATACGTGGGATACAAATGATAGGCCAGTTTTTTTTAAATTAGATATTTTCACATGTTACATCTGCTATCAAGAAGTTCTGCCAAATTTTAACAGTCTGCTTAAACAGAAGGAAACTATTACTTTATCAGCAGTAGATCTTATTTCCCTAAAATACATGGAATTACAATCCCGCTAGAAAATCCCACTGGGAAGGAAACAGCTCCCTGACACCCCACTGCTAGACATAAGAGAATGGGACATTTTACTACAGGATTAACAATATGTGGAAGCAATAGTTTTCCAGTATCTCCCCTTGCCAAACAAAATAATAGCGTTGACTGGCTCTAGAACAACCCACATGTAAATTGTATTCAGTCAGAGACAGTTGTATTCAGGCAACACATAGGACAAATATTCTCAAGAGGTCCCTCTAAAAAAACAAGTCAGATATGCTAGATTGCTACTTGAGGAGGACACATACCAAGAGGACACAAAATCACTACATATTTTTCACTGTGAAGAGAGAACGCTCATCTGTTTAAATATATGAGCATATTATTTCAGTTTGTAACTATTCCAGAATCACCATCTCAGAAGAGAGGCTATCCCAAGGGAAACTGGCTGACCTGGCAAGAAATGAGGACCAGAGACCTAAGATCTGTAGGAAGGAGAACAGGGGAGAGCTGCATGCCACAGCTGGAGCTGTGTAACAGCTCTCCTTTTTGTCAGTGATGGTTTCTACAATGTCACATGAAACCCACAGTCTCCACCATTAGACATTCACATGTTCGCTTTACACAGTCTGGTACACACTCAATCCAGCACAGTCTATCTGATGTACTAAGCCCACCCAAACACTACCTGTCTTCAGAAGATGGCATGAAGGCAGACACCTCACGTTCTAGCAGGTTAGGTGAGTTATCAAAAGTCCAGTGAGCCAGTACAAAGTAGGAAGAACAAGCTACCTGGTGAAAGAACTTTTTCCTGGCAACAGTAAACCTACTTACAGATCTAGTAATCAATTGCATTCTGAGATATGGATCTACTCCTCAATACTGTGTACCTTCTCCTTCATATAGTAACTGACAAGAACATTCCCAAAACTGGAAACCTCGACTACCAGACAGGCAGGCAACGAAGCTGCAGTGGCTGAGCCCTGGAAAGGCAGTTGTGACTGGTGCAGAACTACTGCTCCATGTCATGGCTGAAATTGATACTCTGTGTCAAGGTGGCAATTTCTCTGCCTGAAACAATAAGTGATGAAAAGATAACTCCCTACACCTGACATCTCAGGTTATCACGCATAATAACTGCAGGACTACCTCTTCCAGCCAAATGAACCCCACCTTTAAGAAAATTGTGCAGACCTGAAACCCCTAAACCCAACAGCTGGCTACGTTCAGGATCCCTCATCACTGGAACTTCTCCTGAACCTAGCTGCTGAAGAAAGCGTGCAAGCTAAATACAGATCGTTTTTTTAACAGTCCTCAATACCTTTGCTTTGGCAGGATTACATCCTATCCATGGAAGGGGTTTGAGAAAGTATCCTACTGCACGCTGAGGGCAAGTTCCTGGTTAAGGGCTGCAGGCAAACCAAACTAGAGCCAGGTGCAGCCGAGGAGAATCCAGATTTTAATGGTAACTTGCACAAAAATGTCTCAAGACGGCACAAACAAAACCAAGAACAACTGTTTGACATATAACATCAGAAGAGGAAAAATGTTGTTTGATACCAACTATCACAGGATAGTATGGAGTTAGCTAAGTGGTGGCTGATGAAAGCAATTTTATCAACAACATTACATAATCACTATAGATATGTTTATTCTACAAGTATATCCCACATTACTTGATAAACAAACTGGCTTTCAATCCTCCGGTAATTTTGCCAGCAATCAAACAAAAACACACTTGGGAAGAGAAAGTGCAAATATTACTTCATTGTACTTCAGTGGGCATTACAAATCTTGCAGGCAACTGGGATACAAGTCTAAATGTTTAGCAAAGGAGCAAAAGCACTAGTGCTAGTTTCAGGGAGAATAACCAAGTGTTACTAGGCTGTCTTAAGGAATGTATTTTATTGTTCATATAGCATTTGCTTTCTGTATTTTTTTCCTTATTCCTTTTTTCCCCCTTGCTTTTTAAAATACTTGCAATTCAAACTCAACAATAAAAGCTGTTTGTATTCAAAAATTTGTGGAAGGTTTCACAAGTAAATATTGCATCATTTCCTACTGACATTTTTGTTCAATAGGTGCATAAAAATAAAGAATTGCACATTACAGAGACAGCAGTTTCATTAAGACCAAGCAAGCCAAAAAGATGACATATTAAAAATGATCTAACACATTGCTGGATACTCAAAGAAAATCACATTCTATCACAATTAAATGGATATGGGTACTAACGAGAGACATGGATGAAAACTAGATTATTTAGAGTATGTTCAAAAGTGACCTCTCTACAGTTTGTTTCTTGCCATCAAACTTTCACGTCTCTTTTCTAGACATTTTCTTCACGTTTCCATAGAATAATTTTGTGCTTGAATTTGGGCAGTGAGAAAAAATGGTAACTTTTTCCAGCTATACTCTCCAAGTATGAGCAGATTTCAAAAAAAGGTCAATTCAAAGATTTTTTACTATTGGTTTCCCCTAAATATGGGGCAGAATATGCTTATCTATTTCAGAGTGAAATGCAGTAGAAACTCAGAGGATTTTGTTCTATATTATCAAGCAAATAGGCTGCTTGATAGTATAGAACTAAGGCTAAGGCTGCTAAGGCTAGCAGAACAAAGACATAAGAAAAAGATGCAAGTATGATCTTTACATAAATGCCAGCAGGTAAAATCATCTCTAATCTAGAGCCTTCACTACTTGAGCCCTCCTTCTATAGCCAGAATGCGTCAGATTACTCTAATCCCTTCCTACAGCCAGAATGCAGAGAAAATACATACAGAAAAGATTCAAGGTAAGACATATTCACCCTTGGGTTTCTGCCATGGGGGTTTGCTGGCAGTAAAGAGTCTTCACAATTGATTGCATACCACCACTTGCTTAGAAGATGGTGGTAGGTCATGGGAACAAACAGGGCACATTTGTGATGATACACCATTTGACTCCCTCAAGCTATTGGTAATTGCAGACACATGGTGAGATTTTCAGATTCTTCCTTTTCTGAAAATAAATCTGGCCTACTTTCATTGATGCAGATGTACTTGACTCCCAGGCTGGAGCAGTCTGTCCACAAAAATCCCTGTGTTAGATAAACCAGTTGCACAACCATCAACTAGCATGAAAGCCTTTAATAGCACAACAAGAAATAGAACTCTTGTAGTTAAAATACTGTGCTCAAAGTATGAAACAATGTATGTAAATAGCTAGGCTTTTCACCTTTTTTTTTAGCATCACTGACTCAATTTTCCTTTTCTTTGTGGATGAAAAAATGATGGAAGGACGTTTCTGGGAAAGACACATTCATGCTTCTAAAAGGGGCAGTTAAAGTTAAGTAGGGAGAAACTGCAGAAGCAGAGAAGGTAGTTGTCCAACTCCATTTTGAAGAAAAGTGCCAGGTGGAGTGCAGGGAGAAGAATCATCATATTGAGTACTAAGTACAGAATGGGAAAAAGAAAGTGATGTGATGGTCTGGAATTGTACTAGGCTAGGAAAATCTATTCTTTCCTATCATTATCTTTCAAATGCTGTCGCTCATGTCCATTCTGCTACCTTTGCTACCAAACATAACTAAAAGCAGAATATTTGTTTTATGAGTTAACTAGATCAATGCAATGAAGAAAAAAAAACATTTGCCTTGTTATTGCTGAGACTTAGCTGAGAAGACAAGAATTGAAAGTAAAGGGGGTAAGTTATTTAGGAAATGATAAGGTGCTGAAGTCAAGAACTCATCGCAATATGGGATTCCCTTAGACTGTGCATGTCAAACCAGAAGTTTCCTTTTCTTTCTGTCATTACCTCCACAACTGCTCATTTAAACATACCACAGATTGATCCAGATCAGAAAACCGGAGAAGCTGAGGGAAGGAGAGGAGGTGGAAAAACAAGTCACACCTCAGGAAGCAGAGTGCTTCCCTGTTGTCCACGTTTATTGCATGTCCTCATGCGGACACAATGTGGGACAGGAACCAGAGTAAGCAATGACTGTGACTTCAGCTACCACCACCACCTGAGAAGTGCACCTGGAAATCACAGTCTCACAGTGAAAACTCTTTCCTGGCAAGCCTGTACATGGAACAGATGAAAATTCAAGGGCACAATTTCAAAATGCCTTTAACCACTGCTACTATGAAAAGTAGCTATCTGCCATCTCTTCCACCTGACTGTTCATTCATATCCCCAGGTCACCTTCCTTTTCTCGCTTGCATAAATAGAGGTGTGGAAAGGAGAACAAATAGCAACTTTTTTTTCCCCCATACCAGATTAGTTTCAACTTGAATCAGCTCCCTGATCTGATTCACTGTCTGGCCATGCAAATGCTCATGGCAGGATAAGCAAAAACATTGCAGGGAGAGAACAAAAGGCATGAGGTAGCAATAGAGCAGGACCAGTATTTCCAAAGATTATATCATCTCAAAGGTGTTTGCAAATCCAAGCTGTAAGAGCGTAAGTGTTTGCATCTCAGACACTTAATGCTTGATGTGGAAAACCCTGCAGAAAAACTAGAAAAAAATTGAATGTGACGACTTTGCCTGCAGATATATGAAATAAAGTGGAATAATAGTTATATGTTATTTTCAATATTGCCTTGAGTTCCTAACCATGTTGTTTAGTGAAGTTAGCAAATGTTGGCAAATTAGCTGAAGTAGATGAACACATGAGAACAGGTATGCAATACTGATTAAAGGAGTCAACAGCCTAAGTCATAAAATCTTTGAACTCTCCCAAATCACAGAAATGAGAATCGTGCACAAAACAAACTCCTCAGACCCTGCTCACCAAATAATATTCTTTCAGTCATCCTCTAACAAAGGGCACTACTGAAGCACAGGGTAAGTTCTTACAGTATTAGCTATCCACATAATATGCATGTTCTGCCTTGCCAGATGGCCTGTAATCTGGTCTCCCTTGAAGCTGGAAAGCATCGCATTAAAACTCCTGATTGGGGTAATATATTCATAAAGTACTGACCTCAGTCAGTGCTTCTCAAAATGGGTTACATAATCCAAAAGGATCACGAGAAAGCTCTAACGCTATTAAAAAACCAGAAGTGTATTTGGGGGCAAAAGAATTAAAATATAGAAAATACAGAAAATGTGAGATGATAATAGAACTAAACTATCCTTAAATATATTGACACCAAAGCAATCTGAGGGATTGTTCTACATTTGCAGACTGCTACAGACAACTCTTAACCCTCTGCAGAAGAGTAGGCTTTTCTAAGGTTTATGTGAGAGAAGGGAAGGAAAAAGATCAAGATAAATAATAGCACAGATGAGGAAAATATTTTGAAAAAATGATACATATATTGATTTACGTAATTTTTGAAAAAAAAACCTTTATAGAAATTCAGTAGAGGTTTTAGAACTTTGCAAGATGCAGTCTAATATTGCTTTCTCTAAATTAGTGGGAGTTTTGTCAATATCCAGTGCAGTAAGTACCTATCTGATCATTAACAGAAACTCCACCCTCAAAATTTTCTACCTCAAAGTTTTGCAGAAAAAAAGGGAACAATCATGAGTAGCAATCTGCTCCTCACAGCTCACTGGCCTGGTTTTAGAAATGTAACAAAATTGGAGCCATCACAGTAAAACTGGTCCAAGTCCTGTGGACAACCTGAAACTTCTCAGCTGGATCAAATGTAGCTTTTTAGAGAAGCACACAGTAGGAACAACACTAGAAAAACAAATGCGAAAAGGGACAGATAAGAGAGAAGCTGTTCAGAATAATTAATTATAACATGCAAAAGGAGAGAATCAGTGGGCCTTCCCTCAAACACTTTGCTGAAATAAATCCAGCCAGACGGTGGTGAACATGAAGCATCATTAGTCACCTCTCCCTACCTAACACATGGGAGCAGATTTCTTCCCAAGGTGCTATCCCTCAAGCTGCTATTTATGAGTCCTGAAATTCTACTTTATGCAACCTGTTTTTCAGGCATCTACCTGTTCTTCTTCCTAGCAGTAAGTACAGTTTTTCTCCCTCATTTGGCTTCTTTGTCCAGTAGCAGAGAGAATGAACAAAACTACTTTCAAGAGTGTAAAAGCATCTTCCCTGTTCTAACATAGCCACTGTCCTGACGGAATTTTAACAGTTCAAATCCAAAAAGCATACTCAGCACATCTGACTTATTACAAAACTAATAAAGCACTAAGCAGACACAAAAACTATTTTCTAGAAAGTCTTTTCTTCACTAATTTTAAGTGACTTCCATACCTCAATAGCATCAAAATACTGCATACACCCTAGACAGATGAAGTAGAAGTTATAATCTTCATGCCTGGCACATCAAACAAATTAACTACTTGTAATATTCTTAGACAGTTTGCCACCCATCAACTGAATAGTACTCTCACCAAAACACTGTGCAAAATGCAGTGTACACAACTAAAATACACCAGTTCACAAAATAAGTTTCACTATAATTGCTACAACGGAATATGTATATTAATATAAGAGGAATCAAGTGCACTGTTGAACAAACAAGGGATAGAAACTACTTTTAAGTATACCAACATTTCAAACCATGAATAGTTCCTAATATTCAAGAATTCACCTTCAATGCACAGGCATAACATTTAAGAGTAAAGAAAGCATTTAAATCCTTTCTAAAAAAAAACAGGCAATCAAGCAACAAAAGGCTGATTAAAAATTTTGAATACGCATGAAATAAAAAGAGCACAATTGTCAGAGCATACTGATCTGAAAGCACTCTCAAAACATCCAGAAATGCAACTGGCCTCTCAAAATTTTACACGTGTATGCCCCATAATTTTGGCCAAAGCAGAAGTTAGAGACAAATTTAAGCTGATAATTGCAATCAGATCCAGAAGAAAACCCTTTACTTTCTTCACCTTTTGAATTCAGTTAAGGATGCTTGTATGTTTAAAAATTCAGGAGTGTCAAACACCATATGTAAGACCCTCATTGCAAAGCAAGGCTGTCAGAGCACAAATGAGGTTACTGGGTGGGATTCAGTTCAGTATTGGGTGTCTATCTGCAGGTACTCAACAAGCACAGCTGATATCTGATGTCCCATTCTAGTTAGCAGAGTTCCAATCCAACGCCAACCAAAGGAGGTTAAATAATCTCATCTGCAAAGCAGACACCCAACCAGTCAGCCACATCACATTTTACATTACACCAGCTATACTGACTAGAGAGCTATTGACTGCAGAAGTGGCTGAGCCAGGGTAGGGTGGATTCACTTGCCATATATTTGAGATGCCATTCAGAAGGCCACTGGTCTCTTACTATCCACGGCACTCTACTGACCTTGTGCAGTTGCCTCTGCTAACTTTAAGCATCTGAAATGGCTGTAGATACCTTCTAATTTCTAGGTAAGTATAGGTACTGCTAGCACAGATGCAGGTACCTAGATTCATATGTTGATCTCAAATAGAAACTTTGCTATTGCACTGTTAAAGACTGTTTCTGGGAAAATAAAAAAACACATCAGTATGGAGTAATAAATGTATAAAGAGAAAATAGAAATGCTTTCAGGAATATATTGATTTCAGTAGGTCTAAACAGCATTGTATTTCACATTTTGTTAGTTTTACATAGTTTAGACAATTACCATGCAATTAGAAGTATATGTAGAAACAGATGTTGCCCTTTTGTACCAGCAGATTTTCTTGTACGCATTTTCAAGGCAATAATGTTATACCAAAGGGCAAATTTTCCCCAGTATTTTTATTCTAATCAAGAGCTCTGAGTCTAACCAAGATGAGTCATCTTTTATAATCAGCATGGCAAACCAAAAAATACTTACGGTTTATATGATCAATATAGTATACACCAATCTGAGGATCATACGCAGCTTCCCATCCCCATGGCAGTTCATCCCCAACACAATCCGCAAATGACAAGGGCTTTGTTAACCTACAACAAGGAAACAATTCAATGATACAGCTTTTCTCTCTTCCATACATGTTTGTTATTCACATTAATTCCTATTATGACAGAAGCTAAAGAAACATAGAAGGGAGAAAGGAGAGCAAATTGGTTTTTTCCTCTTAAAGCAGAACATATTACTGCAAACATTTTTCAGTACAGGAACTCAAGTGAGAAATCCACTGCAACACCCTTTACATTTGACAGTCTAAAATTAGGCAACAACCAACAGCTTTAAAAACAATAAATTATCTATATTCCCATTGTCCCAGGAAAACTGAACCCTTCAACCTTGAGTCAGTGAAGAGAGCACAAGACTTCAAGATCACTGTTTCTAATGACCACAGACGGGAAAGTCAAAAAGAGAATACAACCACCTAAGATGCAGTTAGAAGCACTTATCAATCCCTGCACTTGAATAAAACAAGCAGCAGTGTGCACAGAATAGACATTTTACAAGTAACATTTAACTTGCCTTAGATGTTCACATGGTGCTTTTGTAGGAAGACAGACTATTAGAGTTTTTCACTTTAATAATAGAGCACCTATTTTTTATAAGAACTAGAGTGATAAATATAATACATGGACTCTTTTCCAACTGAGGCTGAGCAAAGCTTTACGTGATAATCTTTTGGTCCTTTTTTTCAAAAAGAAATTATTGAGTTTCCTGTTGATAAATCCACAGATAAATGCCATCTCTAACATAGTGATATATTTAATAGGAAGAACAAGAGATTTAAGGTTTTATTGTTGCCATAGTGACAATAAGATTAAGTAGATATCTAGAGTTTAAAAAAATATCCTCAGAGTGACATGATGAAGAGCAGTTTGTGGGACACACAAGCAGCATTCCTTTGCTCACTGTTCACTAAGTTTTATCACCTATTTTTCATCTCACTATTAAAATTCTATACAAATAAAAAGCTAATTCATCTGTTTCAGGATTTTTTTCTTTATTAATTCCTGAACAAAAGAAAGAGGTTTATTGACACTTGCATGAGAAAAGACAAAAGAATAGTACATTTTACCTTTTACCAATTGAATTGTACTTTTTTGTGTACAAAACACCAGATAGAAAGTACTCTACAAAAATCTTGAATTCTTTATGCAGTTGAAATAACAAACTCAAGCACAAATTTGATGTAGAAATCATTGCCCCACTATTATCTTTATTATTATCATCATCATCAGTGGATATGATCCTCCAATTCTTTAAGTTGAACTGTATTCCTCCAACTAGGGTTGCAGAAATCACAAAGAATAAGGCTCTTAGGATTCAAAACGCTTTGAATATTAATTCTTTTTCAGTTTACATTTTTTAAATTGCAAGCATGAATCCACTTCCTCATATTTCTCCAAATTTACATCATAATCCTATGGAGGTTACTAACACTTTATTTGAGGTTCTAAACAAATTCACAAGTATAACACAAATTTGCTAATATATTGCCACTTATAAACTGCTATGTTAAACCACTAAACACACCAAAAACTATCATAAAATACAGATTAAATTACCAATATGGAGTTACATTTGGATCACTAGGATACAAAAACATAGATTATAAGCAGCACAAATAGGCTGTCAACCTGCCAGTGATTTCCAGGGACAGAGGAGGTCTATAGCAAGCCAAACCTATGTTTTGTATTCTCTCACACTGCTGACCTGCATTTTTAAATCCAGGCACTGGCACAGTTCTGAGTGGGGCTGCTCAAAGGACTCCCCAGAAAGCCCATCTCTGACCTGCCACCTTGCTCCCCCTCTCTGGGCAGCAGCAGTGCTGCCATGGCCAGGATCCAGCTGTGCAGCTCAGCAGGCCAACAGCTGGCCCACCGCCTGCAGCTGGCTAGTGCTGCCACACCAAGCACAACACAGAGTGTTTAAAAAAAGAGTTTAAAAGCGGTTTCAGGCGGGTAGCATGCAGCAGATTGAACACAGGGCATCCATGTCAAAGAGTTCCCAGGCCACTGATGGTCAGAGGAAGCATCAATCACATAAAAGCAACAGCGCTTTTGTGAGCCTGGTTACTCAGGTGAACAAGATGTGCCAACTACAAGGGCACATCTACCTGTGAAGAAAGTCTTGTCTCAAATTTGATTACAAGGGTAGATATTTGTGAAACAAACTGAATAAAAATTAAAGTTCAGTGTCATCCTTAGCCTTAACATTATAATATTAACTCAAAACTCAATTCATGTAGATTAAGTAGAAAAAATATTTGAAATGTCATATAGCAACATAGAAATCACAATACGAACTCAAACTCATATAAACACTGCTAGATGGCTTTTAATGAACATTCAGTATTTTCACCAAAGTTACACACCAGAGCTAGCAACAGTCATGACATGATTTTTTAGATCAACTCTATAGGGGGAATACAAGCCCAGTATACAACTCTGACTTTTCATCTGCACTCTACACTGATTTTATTTTTAATTAAATACTCACTTCTTACTATAAATAGCACATTCTCTAGGTTAGACTGCAGCCAACTTTGATCATGCAAATGTTCTGTCCAGGTGTCCTCACCTGTCCAAAACCAGATACCACAGGAATGAGTAACAGCCATGCTCTCATCCCAGACACTCCATAAATTAAAGAGACACTAAAAAACTGTGGAAAACTACTTGAGTGACCCACACTAGACCTTAAATAAAAATGAGAAAAAGAGCGAGACAGAGGTACAAATAGACAGTACAGGACAATTTGTTTTATGAGTCCTGCTCTGCTGGAGCATGCTTGGACATTCCATTTTTAAGATCTGAACTATGTCAGACCTCTTTTAGAGTAGATTTTTAAAACATGGGGTTTGTACATAATAAGATGACAATTACTTAAGAGGGTAACATTCCCATGACTCCCTTTTTTGTTTCAGAGTCTTTTAATAGCACACCATTTTTGAACCTGCTGTGTCATTTTACAACTGAACAGCAATCAGCACAAGGTGATTGATACCTGATTGCTTATGGCCTCAGAACTGTCTCAACATAACCACTATTTACTTTCAAAATACTTGTGACAAATGGATAAAATTAACACAACACAAAGCAATAGGAAATTTGCAGGACAAAAGTTGAAAGCAGAAAGTTACAAGATGTAATTGGACAGGAAATAATATCTGGGAACAAGGACTGAAGGAATCTTGCCTGTGTGAAGATCATTATCTGTGACATAGTAACCTATGAAAGATGGACTGCCGTTACATTCATTAAACGCGAAACAAGAAAAATGAGGTTTATTGCACCATATTAGAGGATTTAGTGCAGCATGTCTTGGGCACAGATATTCTGAGGTAGTTCATAAAACTGTGTCAGTTTGTAGCCATACATTTACATGTTCTTAAACTAACACAAATACTCTAAAGAAAGGATGACTTCGAAGTCCACTTCTAGTATCCAGTTAAGTTCGATTAGCTTAAAAAGTCTTGGATTTCTTTAATGTGTATTATTAAGCTCAAGTATTCTCAGCTAGGGAGACCTTTTTTTTTTAACCTTAGTGAACAAGAGGCAGGTGTGTGTAAGGAGAAGTGGCTATTTTAAGGAAAACCAGGAAGCATTCTGCAATTCCATTATGTAAACAATGCATGATTATGTCAATCACTTCACAGATGCTTGGGGAGATTAAGGAGACAAATACAGTTTAAAAACTGAAAAGCCCTATTAATGTATCAAATCCACATTTCTCTTTAAAGTTTTCAAAATGCAGAGTTAGCTAGCAAAGCTCTTAAAATGCAGATTCTGCAATGATGTATGTGCTATCGTTAACAGTTGTTCTTGCATCTACAGCCATTCCTGTAAGAATAAGTCTGTATATGCAGCTAAAGTTAATAATGAACCACAGAAGCACAGCATATTCAGAGCTGGAGGAGACCCAACAAGGATCATCGATTCAACTCTTAAGGGAATGGCCCACATGGGGATGGAACCCACAGCCCTGGTGCTAGGAGCACCATGCTCTAAAAAAAAAAAAAAAAGGTGGGGGGGTTGGTGCTGAAGATACTGGAAAATGGAACCATAACTACAGACTGATGGATTGTCAGTGCAGAAATACTGCTTCATTTGGACAGCTTTTCTATTTGATGTAAATTACATTTTGAGGTCCCCAGATCACAGAAATACATAGAAGACAGGCTTCTTTCCAAGACTGGGGTCCACAAAAAATGTTTACACATACCAGTAAAACTATCTTTCTGCCAAAATACAGAAAGCCCATGATATTTCCCATTTCTGTGATCTGAGACCATCAAGAGGCATGTTCTTAAAAATGTGCATGCACATATATGTAGATACACACACTACTTTGAACAAACTGTTCTATGCAAGAGAAACGCTGGATTCTGCTGCATTCTTTCTCTGACTCCTTTTTTCTCCAAAACCCATTCAGGATTAAATAAGTGTTAGGGTTAGGGTTAGGTTATACTGAAATTAAAGTTATAGATCTTATGATTAGTACTCTATCAATAGAAAAAAGAAGTTTACAGTAGGCAGATCTCATAAAATGGCAGCAGAGACAGGGGGAAAGAAGACGGACGTGAAAGATAACCCCACCCCACACAAACCTGAAATGACTTCTCCTCAGTTAGAAAGAAAGAAAACACAAGTTTGTAACAGGTACACAAATACATGAGAATTATTAACAGGTTCTTCTTAATGCCTTTCAAAATTATTTCCAAGAACATCTCCTTTGCTGTGTGGTACTTGACTACAGTCAAGATTTGTAGTTTGGAATTCAGTTGTAACTACGGTCAGTGCTCAACTTCCACAGCAACTTCAATGTGCATTTGAGAACTCCCTCCAAATACCCAAAATGAACTCATGTGCTTTGTTGTGTAGTAAGATCCTGTGTGACACTCATATGAAATCTGATTAAATTTCACATCCATTCATTTCTCATATATAGTGTTATATCTTACACATTAATTATTTTCTTTTACTATGCAGTATTTGCTAGAACTTTTTTTTGACAGAAATCATTCTGAAAAATACACCTCTTCTCCAAACTCCGAGGAAATGAGAAGACAAAACCTAAGCTGCTATTTAGAAATGCAGAAATGGGCAATCTATTAAAATGTAAGACAAGAAATCCAGTAATGGAAGAATTGCCTGCATATTTATCTGGAATCCATACACCATTACAGAAGGGTTTACAGATGGTTTACCCAGAGTCATACTCACAATACAACTGTTTACAAAAAGTTTACTTCAAGCACTTTAAGCTAGCACAATTATACAGAATAGTAACATAAAATCAGCACCAATTTTTTTTTATTTTTCAAAAGGATTTAATTCTTATTTTGATCCCTAGCTTGAGAGAAGCAAATGTAAAATTTTAATAAACGAAAGAAATGTACAAACAGAAGAAAAATGTTCCAAATTCTTCACCAAACTTCCTGAATTTAGTGCTCAAGTTGGATCTCAAAATCAATTCAATTCTTACCCAACTTTCTAATGCTACAGGCATTATTACTTTGAAGGGTATATAAACATGCATTCTAATCCCATACTAAATATGCTTACAAACATGGATTTTACTCACTTCAGGCACTCAAGACGAATTTCTTATATAAAACTCAGGAGTGCAATTAATCTCATTACCTTCAAAAAGCCAGTTACCTAACCTGAATCGCTCCTTTAGGTTCCCTACAGAGGCAGATTCAGCACATCTATTTAATACCTGAAGGTTCCACTCTTTCCCTAGCGAGTACAGGATTCTGAATGCAAAAATCCTTAGCATGTGCAAGGGTGACTAAATTTACGTGGGAGGAATTCTGTAGCAGGCAGCAGACTGCACACGGAATGGCAAAAGAGACCCAGCTGTTGCTCCACGTTGCAGGTCAGAGTTAAAGAGAGGCATTGCTGCTCCCTATGGCCGAGGTCACTAACAGCATGAAAATTATCTTGCATAGGGAACACAATTTTCTCTTCAACAAATTACAGTGGCTGAAGCCGTAACAAAATGCATTTACTTTGTGCCAATTATATTGCTGTCTCTTTCTTAACTTTAAAAAGTGGTGACCAGGCTGTTTACCTGTCAAAAGGGACAGAACTGGCCCACAAAACAGCCTTTTGCCATAGTCTTTGTTCATTCAATTCTATAAATTATGAACTAGCAAATCCCACACAAAATCTCTTGAAAAAGCTCATTCATGAGTCTGAGTTGACAGGATTTCTGCTGCAAAACCATATTTTTAATACAGCAGTGCCTCCCATTCAGATATCAGGCCAAGATGTTACGTACAAACTTTGAATTCTTTAGGTACATTCTCTTTTAATAAGGGTATTATTAAGATATACTGCCACTTTATTACAGGTATTATTTTGAAAGAGTAACTAAGTGGACATAATACCAGAGCAGAACAGATCAAACAAGGGGTAGCATGGTTGCAATCCCAGCTTGAAATAGTGGTGTAAAATAAACAAATATGGTAAGGTCATGCATGTTTACCTTGTTCACAAGATGTGTGCAACCAAATGTCAGCAAATGCCTGTGCTCAAAAGACAGCAAACATGCATGTTACCTTTTCTATGCCAAAACAGAATCCCTAATAACTCAAACTAAACATAATCCATTCCTTGATGAAATGTTCTTGATAACAATAAATTAAACTTCTTAAGAGCACTAAATGAATGCCTGTAGACACTAGCATGTCCACCACTAATGTGTTTGCTTTGTATTACACACATGCACACACAACAGTAAAGGTCTATAGCCAAATATTCACAGCCACACTCCTGGCTAGAATGGATATGTAGCAGTGAACGGTACTGCATCTTCACCTTTTTGTACCACTGGATGCTCAAAAACTAATTGTAATGACTGAACTCACAGCAGTTACACACTTGCTGGAGACAAAGATTTATTAACTCCAGCAGCAAGTATTTCCTGAATACATTTCATGATTTTAACTTGTTTTGCAGATTTCAGATAATTTCATTCCTGGTAATACAAAGACAGGTAAAATGCTCAAATTTGTGTAAGAATGGAAACTTGAAATAAGCACTGACTCTAGTTTTCTAAAAAATATACAGGTATAGTACCATTTTTATATCTTGCAATTTCTATCCTGTGATTCTTTTAAGTCCTTGGATACTTACAACAGACAGCAGGTGTTAAAGAAATATGTTTCTTGGTTTTACACAGTTTCCTTGGTAAAGAAAAATGTACCAACATGCAGATTATATGGAGAATTATACTACATGACAGACATTATTTCTCTACCTCACAGCAACACAGAATGGAAGGACATTATTTGAGTACATAGTACTGGGATAACAGGCTCTCACAACTATTTAACCTCAAAAACTTGGTTTCCAGTACTCAACTTGTACTGACAGTGATTTACTATAACTCCCACTTATAAGTGAGCAGTGGGTTCACATAGATAAGACTACACATTCAATGATGTTTCAGAGAAAATCTAAGACTCTGAAAAAATACACTTTCCATTAAAAGACTCTTGTCTAGCTAGTCAGCAAGCCAGGTAAACACAGTATTGTATTCAGCAAGCACACAAGAATCAAGCAGAAACAAAACCTAATCTTTCTCTGTCCTCATACGGTTTGGGATTTTAAAAAACCTTTTTAGAGTACTGCATAAGTAGTTTCTTCTCTGTAATTTAGGCAAAGTACTCAAGGTGTTTTCGAAATGCTTTGCTGAAAAGGGCAGTGTGCTGAACAGTGTCTCAATTTCCAGTCAGCCTTCCAGAAAGACAGCTGCACTACTACTACCATGTGAAGTGGTAATATCAGCCCATCATCAGTTCTGATTGCTGCCTTCCTGCAGACCAGCCTAGAGTCTCCAGCACAGCACAAACTGCTCAACATATTCAGCAAGTCCTGCTTAGAAATAACAAGTCGGCACCTCACCAGTGATGGGGTTTGGAGACAAGCACTAACTACAGTTGCAAACTCAACCCCATTCCTCAAATGTTTCCAGCTCTTCTCGATATAGTTAAACATTAAACTGCCAGGGCAAGGACAAAAACAAACCAACAAACCTTACTGCAACTGCACTAAAACTAAAAGTCTTAAATTCACTATATTTATACACAACTTACTAAACTTGTAAAATATAGGAAAACCAGGAATCTTGACAAAAGTTCTTATTTTCCAATATCTATTACAAACATAACCAGTTTAAGCCAATACAGCTGTGAATTTTACCACAAAAGTTGTATTGTACATGGAGAGCAAGTTCTTTGAAACAAAAATATAATTGCAAAGTTTTTGAGTCCACGTATTTTAACAGGAGCACAAGCATTCAAAAGTAAAACCTGATAGCAAAAATATCTGAACAACAAAACCCCTACAGAATGAACGCTATAGCTTTACATAGTAAAGAACATATTCAAAGAGAAAGAAAGTAGGTTTTGGTTAACTATTAGGAAAAAATTCTTTACTGTGAGGGTGGTGAGGCATTGGAATGGACTGCTCAGGGAAACAGTGGATGCCTCACGCCTAGAAGTGTTTGAGGTCAGGGTGAACAGACATCTGAGCAACCTGATTTAGTGAAAGATGTCCCAACCCATAGCAGGGGAGTTGGAACTGGATGACCTTTTAGGTCCCTAAGGTCCGTTTGCCAAAAAACACCTTCCTACTTCATTTAGCAGTTTTACAAGTGTAATGTAAAAACATCAGAAATTAAGTACTTGCAATATATTAACAAAAATTAAATACCCTTTAAATGACCCTCTTTTAAAAGACTTGTTCGCAATGCTCAAAATTTCTACACATCCCCAAACTCCCTAGGCTTTATGCAATACAGAAAAGCTAAGGATGAAACTCTTCAGGTCATCTAAACACCTTTACAGCTTCCTCCACAGAAAAAGACTCACATAAAATGAGCCAGATGTCCTTCTCACACACACACGCTCAAAAGGAAGGAAGCAGAGAACACCCAAGTTAAGCTCTAGTCCAGCGGGCAGCAGACAGGGGGAGGTGAGTGCAGAGGGAGTGTGCTGCCTCCCAGCTCACCACGAGATGCTGTGTGCATGTTAATGACTGCCATAAAAATGTGCTACCAGCAAGGAAGTCGAGCATAACTGCCTCCTCCTGCTTACAAAGTGATGGCATTAGCTCAATGTCAGCTCACTCTGTCCCCTCACGGGTGCTTCTGTGAAAAGGCACATGAACTGAATAGCTGAGACCCAGAAAGGGAAGAATGCATTTGGGAAGGAAGGGACCCACACCCATTGGTTGCAGGACCAGGTCAAACTGCCTGCTGGCTTGTTTTTTGTTTCCTTTTCCTTTTGATTATGATAAACTGTTTTGGCTTTCCACTTCACAATTGCCATCAGTGAAGAAAAAACCCCACACTGAACTCAGCTATACATTTTGCCACATAATTTCATCACTGAAGGTAATAAAAGCGAAAAGAAGAATCAATATTTTCCACCTTAGCATAGCACCTATTTGCTTCTGTAGGGCAAAGCCTCCAACTAAATCACTATTTGTAGTTCATCTATCTGTTTAACACTGCCAAGTTCAATGCAAAGATGACATTTTGAAAAGTCAGGGGGGAAGGGGATCACAGAAAAGTGGAAATGGGTAATACCATGAATGTTTTCTCCAGCGTTTTTCTTTGACGCAGTGGTTGATCCTGCACTGGCATGTAAGCACTATAATATTAGACACCTGGAATGTGAGGAATGTCTGATAACCATACTCTAGCACAGGGATAATTCCACAGCCATAAACCAATGATACGACCTTTGCGCCTTCCCCCGGAAAGCTCAAATGCAGTAACATTATGAAAAGGCAATTATGAGAAGTGTTGCTACAGGTTATTAATATAGATATACATGACTGTACACTGTTGTTAGAGGGAAAATGTTATCATCAATTGACAGCATGGTTAAGAAACTTAGCTATTAGTTTTAATTTAATTACATAAACACCATCCTGTTTTCCCAGAATTTTAAAGTGTTCCTGATCCTCCAGTCTCTGGATGCAAACTTGACTTCGAAATGTTTTCCTTTACCTATCTTTGTACCCCTCTGCTCTTCATTTTATATACTTACTAGCAAATATTCTTCTACAATAGGAAGATGTACTCTTAAGAGTACTCACAGTAAGAAAAGAAAAAAATAAAAGCCAAACCAAAACCAAACAAACCACAACAAATCCAGTCAGGCATTGGTTCATGAAATTCAAAAAATGGCACAAACTCTGCAGTAATTTCCACATGCAAATAGGAGCAACCAATCCATACCCAAAAGCTTACTGTTTGATAGAAGCACGATCAACAATCTACAGACAGAAAATGTCTGTAGACGAGAATACTTTATTATGAATTAATCAAGACAGATACATTTATGAAAGAGGATTAAAACATTTATTCCGTTAATTTCAATCATTTGTCATCTTGGCTATCACACACAAACTACCAAAAGCAATGTTTATGGCATATTGTTAAGGCTAAATTTAGGACATTTTTGTGTTGTGATAATTAAATGAGAAAGAGACGTGTATTTCAAATAAAAACCACAGTCAAAACCCAGAAAATTATCACATTTAACATCAGCATTAAAAGATCTTCCCAAAATCTAACTTGTCCCCTTCTTCCTCTTCTGTAATTTCATACACACACTAGGCCAAATCACCCCACTACTCACATCATCAGCTTCAGAAAATGATTTTGAAAATTTTGTTCTGTAAACAGTGCAAACAAACCCTTGCACTGTAAGGAACCTTTGGATTTATAGACAGGATATTTAAAGACTCTCCTCACCTAACTCTTCTCCCACTGAAGTCAGCAGGAGTGTTACCAATTTCAGTAGCAGGAAACCTAAATCTGTGACAAGCACTTTCAAAAAGTACTGTTCATCAGTACTTCCATCTTAAGTTCCATCTGAACATCTCAGATAACCTCACAAACATCTGACTTCAGTGTGGTGAAGCCCTTCAGCCAAGTATACCAATCATTCCAGAAGCAGGAAAAGGGGAACTTGAGTTAATATGTCCAATGTCTCTGCAATTCGGTTACAGAGCTAAAAACTGCACCCAACAAGAGAGAGCACCCCACTCTGTTATTCCCAGTACTGAGTTCTTAATGTCTGGATTCCAGCTTCTCATCCAACCACTTGCAACAATTTTCAATGCATACTTCATTAAACATTCTGTGTTTTCCAGTACAATGCAGTGCCTGTTGCAAAAGGACTGAGCTAGATCAGAGCCTGTGTGCTCAAATGGCACACAATCACCAGACTAATCTCTGGTTTATGGTAAACTGTTTCCAGATGCTATAGGAGAAATCTTTAAAAATGTGCCAACAATTTTTTACATGGAAAATGAACAAACACAGCACTGATTTTATATAACTGCAAGTAACATAATATTGAAGAGAAAAAGAACAATATATTTGTATTTTAATTTGTATTTTATATTTGTGTTTTAATTTTATATTTGTAATTTTAATTAGTAAGAGATCATTAAAAAGTCTGCCAACCCTTGGTGCAAATGGTTCAAAAAGATCCCTCAATCTCAGCTGTTTTCACAGATGAGAGACTTTAGAAAAATCAGTCTTGAAAGAAGAGTGATGGAAGTCAGGAGATAACATGTATTAGTAAAACAGCACAAAACCGAACTAACCAATAAGGGCTACAGCAAACGCCTGCTTCATACAAATCTAACACTGAACTTAAAAGTGCAAGATAATGAAGTCAGATACTGTAAGATTAAAGCAATGTAAAACTGTAATTATAAGAAGATTTCCGATATATGTTCTGGCTTACATTTAATCCCTTCCACTAATAATTTTAATACGAAGAACTCTAGTTCATAATGCTTTTTTTAAGCTACCTTTCTTTTGTATACTCTGAGATACTCAGAAAATAGTGTTATGTAAAACAAAATCAATGCAGAGTTCCTTCAGCTTCTGTACTTTTTTTACACTTTTTTATTCATAATATTAATTGACTTCAAGTTTTAGATCAAATTTATTCCCAGTGGCAGCAAGGTTTGAGGAATGGGAAATATGTAGCAATTATCCAACAGGAAACGCCTAAGTTTGCTGTGACTTCCTTTGCACACACCCACTCCCAGAAACTGCCTGAAAAAAGCCACCCCAAAACCTGGAGTGGAGGCAGTAAATTTTCTAGCAGTTCCTAGCAGAAATAAGCATAAACACAGTTTACTAAAGCATGGCCTTCTATTGGAAGGAAAGAATAAAAATATCAGCTTCTGCTTCTCACATCAACTGACTAAACCCCTTTCAGGTCAGCTATCCCTTTTGGTTCCCTTTACCTGAACCCTTACAAGCCTTTCCTCTACACCCAGCATATAATTGCTTGTCACACATCCCTCTTTATCACGTGTGGTTGGCACAGAGCTGTTTAGAGCAGGGGAAATACTTCCAAGGCAGTAATTTGCAAAGATTGCTGAGGAATTATCTGAGACACTGTAAAAGGGAACCTGGAGCTTCCAGATGAGTTAATACTCTGTTTACTGAGTCGAATAGAGCTGCCTGCCTTTCCCAAACATGAAAATGTACTCCCTTCAGCTTTATTAGTAGTTTGCACCATTGATTTATAAAGATTATTCAAAACCAGGTTAAATAATTACTGCAGAGAATATAGTACATATTAAAACCTTGTCCATATTTGTGGTTGCCAACAGCACAGAGTAAATTACCATTTCTTCAACTAAGCATTCAAATATCAAAACAATATTCAAAAAATGTCTAAGAGTAGGTAACAACTATGTTTTACGAGTCCTCTCTTCCATGGTGAAAGCATATGTGAGACGGGGAAAGAAGATGAGAATACCACAATGAGGCTATTCTGCACATTTTCAAATTCAATTTCTTACGCTAACACCTAAAACTCAAAATAAAAAAAGGAGGTAGGTTATTTACAAAAATCTGTGAGGAGATTTTGTACCACTGTACCAGACTAAGAGATATCAATTATTTTTGCCAACACAACTGGAAAAGTCCTTGTGGGTGGCTCTTTGAATCAGCTGAACATTTAGCAGAAGCGAAAACACCGAACAGCTTACTTACAAGTTATGAGGAAAAAGATATAAAACAAACCAGAAAACATCACCACACAATATATATAGAACTGTTGTGTGATTACCCTTAAATACTGCATTCAGCTGTGGTAGCTCCTTCAGTTCTGTACCACAACAACATGTTGAAAGTAAAGTGACAGACAAGAAAGTAAAAAAACAGACCGAGGAAAGTGGGCAGCGGCAATCAAGGTATAGAATGTAACATAACTGAACAGGATATTGTCATTCATGTTGGTAGCTGCTTACAGAGTGCAAATACCAAACACATGAAAGCACAGGCAGCATTTACTCTGTTTCTCATGCTACAAAAAACATATGCAGAAAGTACAGAAGAGGAGGCTCAAAACAAGTTCTGCACAATGCACAATCATAGCTGGACCTCACTCCACTGCATTTTATTGAGGTCAAAATCGTAACTGCTTTCAAAAACAGATTTGACAAAAATTACAAAGAACAGATTCACAGCGACAGTAAATATGATATTCCAGATACAACAATTTTCCTATTGGACTTTGGTCTTGTGAGCATACTTCATATTGGACCTTATTAGAAAGTATTCTTAAAACTGTCTTACTAAGGAGAATATTGTGAGCACTGTAACTCATAAGCAAAAATATCTTTGAAGTCCCTTCAGTGTATTTCCATTTAATAACCATTTAATTATTGAATCCTTTCATAACAAATCACTAGCGGTTTTGGGTTTTCTTTTTTTTTGCTTGTGTTAATTATAGTTACAAAAGGTGGTTTTTTTAGAAGTATTTATTTAAGGTGACATTTCTTAGACTTACATGAATCCCATTTCTGGGTTATAATGCATGGTCAAATTTGAATTTTACTAATAATGGAAAGCTAACTTAGTTGAGAGACTAACAAATTTGAGTTCCATCTTAAGTAAGAAAGAAGTTCATAGCTAGTCTCAACTTTTGGTTAAAAACACAATCCTATTCATCTGTCCCGATCCTATTCATCTGTCCCAGTTTTGCAACAGCACCCTATACATCATAATTGACTTTCTTTAGACTGGTGGTCAACAGATCGTGTTCTACCTGGAAGCCAGTAAAAAGTACAGTACTGGAGGGACCTGTCCTGTTTAACATCTGTATTACTGATTTTGGAAAAGGCATCAAGCTTGCATATGACACCATGCTGGGTGGGAACAATCAATGGCCCAACAGGAACATTCAGAGACTCTGCATCAACAAATGCAAAGTCCTGCATCCAGGAAGCAAATGTCCCTGACAGCAATAGAGGCTGGGACTGACTGGGGAGCAGCTCTGGGGCTCTGGTGGGCAGTGATCTGTCAGTGAACCAGTGCCCTGGCTGCAGAGAAGGCCAATACCCTACCCTATCAGCAAGAGTGTGGCAAATAAATCAGGGAAAGTGATTACATCCTCTATTCTGCACTCACTAGATTGCATCTCAGTTACTGCATCTCAATTACTGCAGTTCTGATCTATGGCAAGAAAAACATCAACAAACCTAACTGGTGCAAGTCCAAGGGAAAGCCACCAGGATACTTGGGAGATGAGGCATCCAAGCACCAAGCTGATCCCTACCTACAAGGAAGTTTCTGAGATGCCTGTTGGGCTCTTTGCAAGTGTTGATTCAGTAGAAGGATGAGAGAAAAAAGACATGAGTTGAAACAAGTTTAAGTTGAATATAATGAAAAAAAATCACTATGACGATAGGCATGCGGTGGGACAAACTAAATGGACTAGTTGTAGGAGAGTAGCTCTGATCTCACGGCTGACCATGAGTTTTGCATATAATTTTTAAATCTTTGTTATTGCCACGCTTCCAAACCATATGCACACATATAAATAGTTGTGTACTCACTCCCGCCTTGCCTTTGTTTCTTGGAGCTTAAAACTTCATCATTGTGTAACTTGAGTAGAGAAAAATAATTTTTGCACTATCCTAATGCCTCACCAAATACTGCAGCTTCATAATAATTTAAGGTGATCTAACCTGGCTGTCACAGTTCTGCTTTTCCTCCATACTACATGTTCATACCTCTTCTCTCACATTCATATGACTCTACAGTACGTCAGTTCAAAGAAAAAATTAGGAAGAGAAATTGAATTTTTAATTCTTTTTAACCAGTTTAGCTGCCTAACCAGTTCACTACCAGTACAAATGCCAATACAAGAAAAAGCGTGGAAGCATTTGCAGTCTGAATTTAGATTGTTGTGAATTGGTCATGAAATAAGAGTTCCTAAAAGACACTAAAACCCTGGTTCTTGATGGAGATCACAGGCAGTGCTGCAACGCATATGATTCCACTTCCTCCTCCTTATGATCTAGCTATTAGAACAAGACAGATTGGACTAAGCAAGCAAAATTGGAGAAATGCTTACCTGCTTTGCAAAGTTTTCATGTAGTGAAAGTCAGGAGGCTGATTTTGGATGGTTGAGGGGTTTTTTGACTAACGATCAATCTTATCTGGTTGCTGCTGGATTATGAAATGCAAATACTTGGGCACTTAGGAAATTTCTGTTTATTCTAATACCTTGATCTACTGGCTACTTGAATTTCAAATTAGAATAATGCAAATCAGTTAATTTCCCAATCCTGCAAAGGCTACAAAACTTCACAGAACAAATCAAGGAAATATCTAAACTAAAGTCAAATGCAGCCTTGCCATGGACAAGGCTAGAGGCAAACTTTGCACGTGATTAATACTTCAGTCATGTTTTCCAAAACAAAATCAAAAAATATTTCATCCTTCTCTGGGAGCCGCTACCTTAGGCATTTTGACTTTTTTTAAAGTCCAAACTAGTTCCTTAATGAGGCGCTCATAAGGAGAGAGTTTAAAAATAATTGCTAATGACACAAAAAGCTACAGTGCTGTCTCAAAAACTGAGTAGAGGCACTTTCACAGAAAAACAAAACCTAAGCATAAACAATTGATTTAACAGTAATCTCCACACTGTACACATCTTTTGTACTGTAAGAGGCAAGCTGCCATATAAGCAATGCTACAATAAATTCAACTGAACTAGGAAGCTGCAATTTTACAGACTTCTGGAAATTCTTTGACACAGTATATTTAAATGAATACTTCATAAAAATCACTTTCAGTATTTCATTAGATGTAAAGTTTTCATACAGTTTGAGTAATGAAAAAACCTCAGCATTAGCTCATACAGTGGAAATACAGTCACTCCTTGCCAAGATAACCATTACATCTCCATTTGCCATTTATTATTCTTTTAAACTGAATAGAGAAGATTGCTCTTAAGAGATAGTCCAGATACAAATCTCTACTATCCAATTACTTATGTACTCTCTTTCAATTTCTCAATGGAAGGCTCTTACTGTCTCTCATAAATCAACCTACATCAGTTGCTTTTGTGAAAAATCTTTAACATAAATATTAATGGTCTGAGCCACTATTTTTCCTGCAATTCTACATAATATCCTTAGGTTCCTTTAGGAAATTACTTCATGTATCATTCAAGCTTTTAAAATAAAATCTATCTTCTTGGAGGCTAGGTTTCTAACTCTCATCCTATAAACATCAGTCATCTAAAACAATTTCCAGAAGTACTGGAAAGTTTAGAAGTAGACATACCGTAATTAAATATGAGTCAAACTTCTAATCTGTTGAAAATACCACTGGGTGTCAGCATGCATTTCAATGCTTTTCAATACGCTATGTACAGAAAACAAATACAAGGAAAATTAACATTCAGTCAGAATGTGTATGAGCATGAAGCTAGACTAACAAAAGGATGGATTTCCAAGCTTGTGACAGTCCATGCAATTCTTTTTTAGCTTATCTGCGGCCACTCAGCATGGCTAAAGTTCTAATTTAGAAAGTATGTGGTTACCAAAGGTTAGGGGAGAAAGAGAGGACTGTGATTATTCACAGTCCAGCAAAAATCTGTTTTCTGAGTTTTAGATTCCAGGAATTCCCTAGTAAAATTAAGAGAAGTTGGAATTTCCTGATCTGGCAGATATTACCTAGAAATATAATTCTCAAAAGAGCTTTCAAAGGTGGGCTTGGAATTTTGCTGGACAGAATAGTGATGGATTTAAGTCAGCCATAAAAAGAGAAATCTGATCTTCTGTCAAGTTCTTAAAAAGTTGTAAGTTAATCATCAGCACTACATGCTTCCTTAAAGAAAACTCCATTCTTTTAAATTTGGTTCAAAATATTTTTAACCCACTTACAAGTTGATCAAATCATACTTTGAGTTGTCAGTATAAGAAGCATCTCTTTCTGTGCCATGGTATGAAGAACCGATCTTTTGTAGGTAAAAACAATAAGGAAGCAAGGCAGGGTTTGTAATAAAATAAAGCATAACATTCCTTACTTAACACAATCTACACAGCTCTTCACTGACTTTTTCAGTACATGGTAATTGATTCTCTCCCAGCCTAATTTGTGTTTCATCCATTTTCTCCCTGAAGAAATGGTGGGAAAACTGCTCTATACTAGAAGTCCAGGTGAAACAGTCCAAGTCCTGTCTTTTTTGCTGACTTCACCGCTTCATGCCACAGATAGAAAAAAGGATTTAATTTTGTCCATCCCATTTTCACTCCTTCACCATACTGCTTTCTCTATATCAAAGTTATTGTACTTCTATCATTTGCATTTGCAATAAACAGATTGTAACGAGGTCTCTGGTTTGCTTTACATAAACTTACATAAATACCAACAAGAACCAGAGACTTGGTACCAGAGCAGTCTCCAGGTAGAAACAGAACTGATCATTTTTTAATATTACAATATTTCAGTAATTATTAGCATTTCTGCATCTACACATACAAGACATTCTGTCTCAGCATGATTGCTAGTTTCAATAATCTGTTCATACCAGCAGACATCTTTTATTTGAAATCCTAATAAATACAAAAAAAGCCCACCCAAACCCGAACACCACCATATGTAACTTCTGATAATGAAACCAATATTCTTGGACAAGAATCTGCAGAAGAAATGCATGGTCTTGTGCAACAGAGACAAAGAGAGTCTGCAAACTACCTAGCCTTATCTCCTTGTTTTTCCATGCCTGGATTATTCTTCCTGTTGTCCCTCCAAAGCCAGCTGCTGGGAGATATACAAGGAAGCAGCAGTGCTTGGTGACCCTCACCGGCAGCCAAAGAATTAGTCTGGCTGATGGAGCATGGCAATCCACTGTGCCAGCTGAGGAAAGCAGGCTATGGCATTTTTTGATTCTTTCACTGCCTTTGGGAAGACAAAATCTCTTGCTTTCACAAACCTGACTAGGAAGCTTAATGGATGTCCAAAGGGCCTTCACTGTACTGACATTTCCTATGCTTAAGCTATAACCAAAGTCCTTTATAAATAGTTGTAACCAAGAGCGTGCTGCAGAATGGATAACTGCAGGGACAGGAGGGACACAGGCAGGAAGATTCATGTGGCATGCTGCTCCTGTGATACACACACTAGGCAGAAAGGCTGACGAGTCTGTCTGTCAGAAAAGCAAAGAGAGAGTATTTTTTGCAGAGCATGATTTGCAGTCGCTAGGTGCAGAATGAGGTAGAGAGGGGTCGGGGAAATCCCTCAGCGGTGGTTAGGGGAGATGCTGGTAGCTTGCAAACTCTTCAGTAAGACAATACAGAGACTTAAACACCCCAGCCCTGACCTTTATGTCTTTGCTTCCTTCTGTTTTGCTGTTGTGGCCCAAACAGCAGAACAAACAAGAACCATAGAGTGCAAATCATGCTCCTTCTGCCAGTCACTACCAATCTTAGTGGTGTTGTTAAGCTGCCAGCAAACTAAAACAGATTGTGGATTTCAGAGCATTGAAAAATGTTTCATTCTCCCACAGCTATCACCCTTACCTACCTTTTATTTATTCCATACTATTCACACAGAAGAAGTGATATATTCAGGCTAAGGCCCACTCTTTTCATCACACTCCTGTTTTCTGAATGTAAAGAGAAAAGATCAAATGCTAGGAACAGAGGGCACTCATGATGTGGCAACTGAAGCTGGGAACTGTGATTGATAAAAATCTGAGAGGAATTTACATAGATCACAGACAGTCCGTGATTAGTTAAACATTTCTAGTGAGAGGCATACCTCTCAATGCTATCTAGGGGACAATGATTATATTCCATAGCAATTTTGACAGCATTGGGGTTTTTTATTTATTTGTCTGCTTTTCCCTCCTCAAGTTTTTCAAACAGATCCATTTTCAAAACTGAAAACTGGATTTTCCTGTTACCTTTGATTATGGCAGCTCAGGAAGCAGAACTGGGATGCTCAGGTGTCTCTTCTATCTCATTCATTCAGGGGAGGTGGCTTTTCAAGAGCACCAAGCCATTCCGAGTCAGAAACAGGACTGTAATCTGACTTTTTCACATTCCTGACCACTACACTGGCTAACAAACAATAAAATATTCATAGTTCTTACACTCCCAAAAGAGTCGGACACAAATTTTTCACCAAAACAGAAGAATGGAATGTTTTATACAAACTTATCAACACTCTAACTGCTGGGGAAAAAACAGTTTATTTAAATATTTTAACCAACTTCAACTGTCAGTTTGTCTTCAGACATTCATTTCTTCCTTTTTCTTCTGCCTGGCTTATTAGTGATAATTCACTGAAATGTCCCTACAGCACACTACTGTCTTATCGATATTTTCAATAAGCTAAGAAAGCAGTTTTGCTTTTGTACACCACTGTTATGGATATCACTTGGAGCTATCTGTACAACAAATGTATCTCCTATAAATTAAACCATTAGCAGTTCATCAGCAGTTGTTAGTATTATTATTCATTACATAATTTATTACTTCCCTTGAAAGAATGATGCAAAAATAGGTAACGACTATCATATGCTAAAGAAGAATTTCTGTACATCTTAGCTTGAAATGACATTTTTCTTAAACAAAAAATAAATTTAAGGTGGAATTATTATTCTTTCTAAAATTGCAAAAAATTAAGATATAAAACAAACCACGTAGTACAAAAAAGATTAGAAAATGCTAGGATCATCAAGAACCCCATGTAATTTAAAGGCAACTTCAAGATAGCCCTCAATCAAGGCAAATATGTAGCCAGCAGACCAATTCTTTCAAGTATTCATCCACAGGTAGTAATTTAAAAAACAATCACAGTGGTGAATAAAAGCTGTTATGATCTATGAAGTACAGCAAGGTGCCATTCAGGAGAGTTGTTTTCAATCATCCATCTCTCAAAGTGCCGTCTGGAACAAACTTTAAAATGCTGTCTCTTCCAAAGTCTCCTTCCAAGCTGAAGGAAGGAGAAAAAAAAAGTGTAACAAGATGTTTCTAGTATATTTAGTAGTAACTTTAAAGTTATGCTGCAAATGATTAGCCCACACAGAGGTATCTTTAATAAGCCAATCATTAGATGTAATACATATTTTCCTCATCAAATTCCAAAATTCAAATTATTATAAGTACAGAGTAACTCCAGGGTGTTAGAGATCTACATTGACATCAAACAGAGCAGAGTTGGTTTTTAAAGTGACAAAGAAACTTAATTTCTATATTTCTGCTTGTAAAATTGATAGCTACAGCAAATTGAAGCTTTAAATCTTTTTAGACACTACTGAAGTGAACAGTGGTTGAGTGACTTCCATTACGCTGCTAAACAGCACTTAAAACATCCAGTCACCCTGATAACTCCCATTCCAATGCAGCACATTTTAGACTCCTTGTGCCACCACTGCCTGATCATGTAATTTGTCCTTTAAAGGCAGAGGTGTTTGGGATTAAGGACATCATGTTGGGTAGGGTAAGAAGTACTTTGCTTACATCAACACTTCACCAAACTAGTATCTTTCTCCAAAATATGGTGTCTAGTCAATTAGATGATCTAACACTAACAAAGCCACATTTACCCACAGATGCCTGGTAAAAAATGAAGGGAAGGAACATCTGGAAGTTGTCTGGTCCAACATATTGCCCAACACAGGATAATTCTGAAACCAGACCAGAGTGCTCTGAGTCAGACCCACAAGCATTCAGGGCAGCCTATTCTAGTGTTTGCCCACAAATCCCAGGCTACACTGCCAGTGTTTTTTCTGATGCAGCAAATAACTGCAATTCCAAAAATTTTTAAAGCTTGTCTGGGATGCAGATTATATATTGGCTCATCAGTTTCAATATAATGAACAGTATTAATTCTATTTCCATGCTAAAACTGTGGTTTCTATTGGAAAAAAAAATTCCTCAGTTGCCTGCTGTTATTCTAACATTTCTATGGAAGACCAAAGTCAGTGCTCATGTGGTACACATTCTATATCTGATTTATCCTTACTCTCCACAATGTGCAGGGATTGAGTTCAGGTGATCAAACTTTTCAAAATAATAACAACTTTTATTTAAAAAGGTAGATTGACTTTTCACTGATAAAGAAGTACTACAAGCTTTTGTTGTGCTATGATCTCTAATGGGATCTTTCTCGTCTTTATTCTTGCTGCTTTTAAACCGTTCTTACTCTGGTGCACAACAAATTTGCACAAACAGGTCTGTAGTATGATTGAAGAGGGGTGTCAAACAGAAGCAACACATGGAAAGAGAAATACCTTCAGCCTTCACTGGCACAAAATTTTATTCACAAACTCAAAACTTCAGAATCTGCTGGTCTCAGTTCTCTCTTTCATAAAATCATCAGACCACCGAAACTGACAAGTGTCAGCTAAATACTGTCCCATGAACCATTTTTTTGTCTGAAAGAAATGTATAAAGGCTTTCACACGAAAATGAAATGTATCTCAAGCAAAAAGGTAGAACTGAAATACAGTAATGCACTAATGTGTTTCTCTGACATAGAATAGTAAACATGGATTTTGTATAATTTTATGCTTGCTTCTTTTTATATAAGAAAAATAATAACAAATAAAAACTGTTACTTATCATATAGACTCTTTGCCCATTCTACTGTCTTCCAACTTACTATTACATTTCTATTACCAGGTATATTCTTAGAATATTTCTACAGCAGTTCCAAAGGTCTTAAAACTAGAGGAAAAAAATTGTCCCTAAATTGTCTCACTTGGACCTTGATGAGTTTGTACATCGTAGCAGGAAGTTATTTATTCTCCTTGATTAGCTCAGAATTATATGACTTTAGTGTAAAAATTCTTGAAAAGACAAAACACCACACAGAGTGGGAACTTTGAAAGATTATACCATTCCATGGTTCTTTTTTCCCTTTATCAAGTGATGTCAGGCTGATTCACAGCCAAAGGAGATACTCCAAGGAGAAACAGAGGTAATGCTCTTTGGGTACATCTCAACTGGGAAAAGTGTGGTTTCTGAGTGCTTCCAACCTCCTGGGCTGCTGGACACTATAATGAAGGGAAACTTGCTGAAGTACTGCTCCCATCTCTCAATGCTGACTCCTAGATCAGCTGCTCCAAAAGAGACCTATGACCTCTTACGGTCAGGACTACAGTTCAGGTGACCATGGGACTAGATTTCCGGGGTATGTGCTCATACTTCTGTTTAGATGTAACAAAGTTCTTAAGTCAGGACCCTCTAAGCTTCCTGCTCACTAAAGTTTTTCAAGTATCCAATCATCTCATGTTTAAAGTTAAGTACTAAGTTATTATGTAATCAAAATACCCATCAGGACATCACCACCATCATGGCCACATGAAACTTTCATGGTATCTGAATGTTACTGTGTTCATCATCTGTGTAACATCAGCTTTAAACATTTCTGCAGGTCTTAAATAGATGGGTACTTACCACACCTAAGTAAAAAGAAGGCGTTCAGACAAAGGTCTAATACTTGCCATTTTTAAAAACTTCAAATACAGTATTACAAAATATTACAAGCTATTTATGAGAGCTCATTCTCAAAAGATCCGTTAGAAACTATTATCTTAATAAGCAATGAACTACTACCTCAATAAGTTCTGCCACAAGAAGGGTTCTTTAAATATTGTCATCCCTCAACATCAGACACCTGCAGTGAAAGCGTTTCAGGAACTTCAGGTAGCTGGATAAAGCTGCCTAACTAACAAGGACACCAGCCAAATTCAGAATTAAAAAAAATAAACTAAATTGATTAAATGATTAATCATTAAGTGTTGATTATGGGAACATTACTTCAGGGCATTTTATGAGTTTCTTTTGTTGTTGCTGTTTCTTTTTCAAAATACTCTTCATACATTTTTCTAAATACTAGCCACACTAGGCACCACAGCTTTGACCAGAAATAAGATACATTACAAATTTTCAGCAAAATCTGGCAGGAGGAAAAAAAAAAAAAGAAAGACATGAAATATTAAATCTAGGAGGTTCTAAGGGTTTTGCATTAAAAATCCCTAACTGTTCTACATTTGTCCTCCAAGTTCATTTCCTTGCCAAGATCTTGCCTGGAAAAATGAAGTTTTGATGTCTTTCATGTATGAGCCAACAGGCCAGCCAGGTCCTGAATGCAAATCAGCAACCTGCTATGGCACAGAAGCCTGTGGCTCATTTTACATCATCGTAAATCATGCTAGCAAGTAAGTCAGAACAACAATCACATAAGCAAACAAGAACAAAAGCAAGAACAAAAATCCAAAATCCATAACAACATAATAATTTCTTCTATTATCAGCAATTCATTCACCTTCTATACCATAGCATCATGAATTTAGTTAACAGCTGCTTAATGAACAACCCCTTAGCAAACTTCAATTTACTAACTTTCTCTCCAGGAGCAGATATAAAATGAGAGTCTAAGGATTATCAATAACACAGACAAATGCCTACCCCCCAAAAAAACCCCATAAAAAGAATATGCAGAGTTCAGAAACTTGAACAGAACATCTGTTTACAGTGTACTAAATAATCCTGCATAGTCAGCCTTACTAGCTGCAGTAGTAAACCACTGACCAGGCTAGTCTGACTAAAAGGCTCATCGTATCTGTATACTTTCCTGCATCCCATAATATCTCTAGTCATTTTTAAAAACTATTTCAGGAACATTCTGTAGAGGCTTCAGATGATTATTCACATCCATAGCATTCTACTGCTCATTATAATGACTGTAAATGTGTTAGCAGTTCATTTCAAACACTGCAGTACTCACAACATGACAGAAAGAGGTCATGTCTCAATTCCTTGTCAGATTGCTGCCTTGAATTGCATTCTCTTATATAGGCCCATTTACTCCTCAATGCTTAAGCCAAATACATTTTAAATATTTTACACTTCCCATTCCAAATGATCCTTCCTCATGCTGTAGCCCACTAAAGCACCATCTCAGCCTGCCACTTCTGCATAAAACATAGCTGCAAACTGCAAAAGGATGTGGGAAATATGAAAAACTTTGACAAAGCTCCTACTGACCAGCAACATTAAGACATCAAAACACAGAAAAAAAGACAATAATTTCTAGGGTTTCTCCACACATTTACATTTCAAACCAATTAATTAATTAATCCACAAATTAAAGGGAACACTGTAACTTACTTCAGAAGGGTGAAACTGGTGAAATTCAAGTCAGACCCTCAGAGTCACATCATCTGAGGACTATCCCATTTTATTAATCTTACTCCAACCCTATGGACATTCCAATGCAAATTTTGTCAGTTTGTCACTACTCATTCTGGAATGTAAAATTAAATAGTTTTGTGTCTTAAACTCGTACCATAACTTATTTTGTAAATCTTCCTGAGAGAAGACCATAGCATTCCAAACTAGAACTCTGTACAATTCCATCCAAACTATAAAGGGGGCTACATGCAAGTCTTTACACTTCACACCAGAAGTCTCAAGCAACAAAAGACCCAAAATACCATTTCTGCACACAGTAAAATTTTCCTTTACTGGGTGTCACCCTAGAATACTGGGAATGTAACTAAAATAAACCTCAGAAAAAATACAGTCACAAATAATATTTTGAATGTTGTAATTTTGAATTTATTACAAATTACAGTACAAGATGAGGACATGTTAAGACAGCAGTAACAGAATGAACTGAAAAAGACCTGATTTTTCTTCTCTGTAACATGTGACCACACTGAATATCCACTGTATAGGTCTTGGGAATCGGGGGATCAGATTTGGATGGACAGATGGGCTTATGTACACACGGGAGTACATTCCCAAGAGTACACAAAACCATGATCAAGTCTCATAGAGACCCCTTAGGCAGACCCTGACTTCTGTCACAGTTTTAACAATAAATTAAGAACACAACTAATGTGTTAATACACTTCTACTGAGAAAATGCTACCTAAATGAAATTTGAGCTCCTAAACTTCTGAAGTCTCCTGAGTTTCTCAGGAAAGAGTATTTTTGCCATCTCTCCTCAAAAATAATTAAAAAATAAAAGTAGATTATTTCATGCTCTACCAAGAAACAATCAGAGATAGCTCAATCTGGGTATTCACAGAGTAACCATAACAGACAAAATGCCTTAAAATTTAAATCACATCCCAAGTAACAATACACATATGACAACAGAAGTACACTTGAGTGGTGGATAATCTATGAAACAAAAATGTCACTTAGCTCACAAGGAAACCTGGTATCACTAGTATCTCTTATGAATCCACCAAAGACTAAATCGAAGTCAAAGAAGCTTCATAAACAGTAGTGACCACAGACTATTTCATAGAAGCAAAGTCCATTAGATATCACTTACATGTCCTTCTTTCCCCATTGCCTTCCCAAAACGAAGAACATCCAAATATTCCCTCTTTAGTTCATCTCCCAGCTGTTTTAGCCTTCCTGCTCTATAAATCTTTCTCCACTGACAACTGGTCTCTGCCACATAGTTTGCAGAATAGAAGCCAAAACCAGCAACCCCTTGGTCAGGCTCTGCAAGAATCAGGCTACAGTCAGAATGGGTCAGGAACATGAATCAAACCACAGAATAAATCTGTAGTCATTTGCCAAACAACAGCATTTTAAAAATACAGTTATTTGGCTAATAACAGCATTTCAAAAATCTACCACGTAAATCTGAAACACATCTCTGACACAAACTGTTTTTTCACTGGTTTGTACAGGGTTCCTTCTAAGAGGAATTAAGAGTTTTTGCAGAGACATTTTGTTAACATTGGTGAAGAGGCAAAAAGTTCAAATCTACACAGACATTTTTTGAATAATGAAGAAAACGTGCATTAAGAATGAAGGGACTAGGTGAATAAGAGTACTCCTTGGAGATTAGATCATCATGGCCTCTCACAAGACAGACATTTCTGGGCTACACTGCAGTTTAACCATTAGCAGTACTAAACAAAGGAAAAAACCCATCCCATTTTTTCTCCATCAAGAATAAATAAATGTCTTTCCCTGACAATTTTCTGCAGTCCATCACAGACAGCAAGTAAAGTTATAATGCCCGCGTTTTTAGCCGAAGTGGGTCATACCTCCTCTTTTCGAAGCATTAAGAGAACGGCATAGCTAATACCCTGCCCAGAAGTGTCCTAGCGAGTGACAGGCAGAAGAGACCAGAATTGTTCCTCCACAGTGTGATCCCAGTAAAAACTCTCCCATGCGGCTATATGACAGGGGACACCTGTGCTTTGGTCAAACCCATCTTGACAAGATGCTACTCAGACATACGCCTGCCACTTAGCTAAAAGGCAGGCGACATTCATCATGCACTGGGCATATTTTCTGCCATATGGCATGATATACTTGTACACAATTTGCACACTATCAAAAGTTCATCTGCCATATGATTAAAAACAGCCCCATTCCCAGACATACATTCCTAGCACTATGAGGGAGGTAAGCTCTTATAAGTAAAGGACCAGGCATCCAAACAGAGTAAAAATTCTTCACCAATCAGATTTGAAAGACTGAAAATAAGCTTATCTGGACAAGACTACAGTTTAGCACTTGAAAGTACTTTAAAAAGAAACAATAGGTGTGAGTACTATTCCTTCATTAGGAACAGGAGAAAGTTGCTAACATAAAAAATGTGTCATTACAGAGTTTAGTTAAAATACAGATTCTCCTACATCTTTCCCCCTGTACCAAAAGTCAAAAAACACTGGTATTTCTAGACACTGAAGGCATGATTAGCAGATCAATCAGCATATTATGGAAGACATTCCAGTAGGTTGTTCTTTTCATTTTTCAAATAAAGATTGAAGTACTATTTCATTAATTGAGAAAAATAGCACAGACATATCAAAGCAGGTCCAAATTGAAGTATTGTATTGCAAACAGCAAGAGTATACAGAAGTTCAAGTTTGCTGTCCCAGGATAACGTGCCTTTACATACCCACACAATTACTTTGAATACAGTATGTTTTCAGAGTTGATGAGATAAAGTTGCCTTTCTTCAAGTACAAACAGTATCTAAGTTCAAAGAACAGCATCTTGATCAGATGCAAATGATTGTTTCAGTTGACAGAGTAAACTGACAGACTGACTCTAGCCCACAAGTCCTAACCAACAAAAAAATTCCAAAGCAAACTAGCTTTTAAAAAGTACACTTTAACAAAGGGGGAAAGGAAGCTCTCCCCCAAGGGTTTGGAGTCTGGACAGGGGGGTCTGGGACCTGTACAGGAGGGTCAGCCAGACTCACACACAGCCCAGGAGGACACTGATTCTGATTCCTGTCCATGGGAGTGAACACTCACATGTAAGAAGAATCACAAACCTAAGAATTTAAAAATAAATAGTAGCTAGTTTGTTATAGAATATAAATATAGAAATTAGGATTCTTTGTATATGGGGCTGAAGGGACAAGATGGAGGAATTGGGGAGTGGCCCCTGGCCTCCTTGTTCTTGCTCTCATCCCCCATCTTTTCCTGACTTGGGCTTTAGAGATTGATTTAGAATAGAATTGACATGTTAGTGTAGGTAGTAGGTATTGGCAAAATTTTGTAAATAAAAAATATGTCTTGGACAGTGGTTGGGTCGGAGATACCGTACTGAAGGTGTGGGATCTCTGATCCACCCAGTCCAGCTGCATGTCCTGCTTTGCTGGGGACGCCTTGCAAAGCTGAACAAGAACTGATAGATAATATAGAATAAACAACTCTGATAACAGGAACTGCTGGACTCAACTTGTCGTCTCTGCCTTCGGTGTGAAACACCCAGGGCAAAGAGAAGACTGAAAACCTTATTACCTTGGGGAACAGTAACCCCAGGGAAATCCCCAGGGAACAGCAACCCTGGGGGAAGATCCCACTGCCTCGGGGAACGGCCAGCCCGAGGAGAATCTCAGGAAAAAACAATCCTGAGAAAGGTCTTTTAAAACAAGAGTCAGAGATTAACTTCATTAGGTAAGGACTTCACCATCATTAACGGTTTTGCACAGAAAAAGTCACTGGGAAGAGCAATAGTATTCACCAATACCCAATATGTGCTATTTAAAAGACCCAAACCCTACATCTAGAAAGCAAATCCCTCCAAATTACTGAAGAAACAAAAGGAAAACCATAACTACTGCATAACTCCCCTTTTCAGTCACCAGCTTCTCCTTCCAAATGAAGGACAAGTCAAGATGTCCATATAATGACGACCTCAAATGCATGAAGACACATGGTTCCAGTTTGTTTCACACAGTAAGACATTAAAAATCTTGAATTACACCATCATTCTGGTGAGACAATTTGCACCAGAGCATAAAACATTTTATGAATAAAGCATTTTATGAATAATTAGAAACAAAATGCTTCAAAATCAAAGAATTTCTTATCTACTTTCATAGCCAGTAGAAATTAGCTATCCTTAAGCATACTGTCAACAGCAGCACATTCCAGCTTCTAATTCTGCAACCATGCAATGAGAAAATTTCTCTTCAACACAAACTTCACAGCAACAAACACTTTAAAAGCCAGTAAAAAATTCTGCAACATCACAAGGGTTTCTTGGTGACAGAAAACATATTTAGAATCAGGACATCTGTGACAGTCTGCTGGCTCACCAGCAAAGATGAACACAAAGACATGCATAAGAAAACAATGGAGGCACAGAACAACAGAAATGGACACCTAAGACAATAGTTCTATACTAACTAGGACTGATCTTCACCTTGATTTCTACAGCACCATTCTCCCCTTTTGCTGCCAGCTCTGGAGTTGCCTCCTGCCTCACACTAGCATTAGTATCCGGTCAGCGACACAACACGATGATTCTGCTGGAAAACAGCCCTAAAAAGAATGGGGTTCATTTTAGCCAAATCACCTCCCGGGCTCAGTTTTGGTGGCAGAAGGAGGACATGTAAGCAGAACCATGCCAGTCTGGACTCAGAGGGCTGCATTATCCTCCTGGAATATTTTTCTATTATTTCCCTTCCAGATTGCTTAAATTCAAGAACTTAAACACCACAGCATAACTGTTGTGGAATCTTAGCATCATTTCTATTCATGTCTTTCTGAAAGTGTATCACCATGGAAATATTATTGTATGTAAATATTTGTTTGTCCATTTTCAATCTTTTCCATTACTTCCAGGAGTACTAGTCCAGTTTTCAGTCACCTGTGTGATGTATAAATTGTTAAACCACAGATACCTATAACCATTGTTTAGGCTAAAAAGAAGCATCAAGAAACCAAAACAAATCCTTTTCAAAAAATTCAACTTACCTCTTGATGTTACAAACATTACTAAGTGGAAGTAGAGAAATCCTCTTATTAGAATAACCTTACTATCATGTTCAAAGCACAGAATTTTAACCAAATATTTGAATACTGTCATTTGACTGGAAAAAAAATCAAGAACTCATGATGCAATCTGTAAGTTATAAATAATTTTTCATACTTATGCATTTCATATACTGACTCTCCCTTTTTACCTTCATGTGCACAACTTCTCATTAAGTCTTACATTGTGCTTGACAACTAGTGTAAAGCTGTTTTGTAAGTCAAGATAGGTTTTAATCAAAATAGTTCTAATAGGCAAGTACTACAGACACAGGTCTGGATAAATCACGGCTTACAGCACTTGTCCCACTCCACATACCACAGCCAAGAACTGTGACCAGCAATACATACTTTGCACACATAAGCAAATACTCCGCAGCATTTCCTGACTTGTTAACTTCACATGCTCCGAGATGAAAGACAAAGTGCAGTTCTATCATTCCCAGAGAAATATAGAATTACCACAGCTATTTTCACTAATGCTAAAATCAACAATACAGCCCCATGCAAATGACAGACTGGTTAAAAAACTCGCATACACAATCACTCTGTATTTTAACACTGTCTGATGCTATCACAGCTATAGTAGCACTGCCATATTAGAATTCTACTTCACACTGGATAAACAAATGAAGATGTCAGAACTTCAGACACTGCTAGTCTCTCATGGCATGTTCAGTACTTGCATCATGGTTTTTATTTTGAATAAATATAGATCAATTAAGTAAACACAGTCTTCAAACTGTCACTGAAATCAGAATGAGATATTAGACAGTTTCACGGGGAGCATACACATTCCTAAGTAGACAAGGAAGCAGGAATAAATTAGGTGGAACAGGGATAAAAACCATCAAATGATACTACAGGATGAAACAGGGAAGAAAAAGATATTTGGGGGAAAACTGTTGCTCTATCTCACTACAGGATTATTGCAAGCTGTACACCTTGGAGTGCCTTCAAAAGATTCTCTACTAATTTTTCAAAAGAGCAAGTTGACCATTGCTTAGTAAGACTCAAATGTCATAACTTCTGTTGAAACAATCATTTAGCAACTCCACACCATCAAAAACACATAAAAGCCTCACTCCCTCCTCAGTTACCAGGAAACAAGGGAAGGGAAGGCAGAAAGGGAAGAGAAATGATGTGAGAAATCAGTGATGGTTTGCCATTAAGTTCATTCTTAGCAAGCAGCAGCTCAAAGAAAGGCCTTCATCAGGTAGTTGCCATAGTGGTAAATGATCAGTGTTGACATTAGCACTCAAAACAGAATTAAGATCAAGTCCTTTCAAACTTTAATAACTAAGATTTACTATTTTATTCATCTGTAGCAGCACAGCTTTCTCACATGCATGAAAGAATCAATCTAAATGTATTTTTGAGTCTCTGGTGATGCCTCTCACCATGTTATTTCATTTTTGCTTGCCTCTTATTTGCTACCTTTAATGATCCAAATGTCTTACATGACTCCTAATTCTGCTGTGACTGAAAGTCTTCTACCATGCACCCGTGAGCAAAGTCCAGGAAAGAGACAGGACAAAAGTCCCCCTTGCTTAAAAGCTTCAGCTTCAGTAGCTTCAGTCCTCACAGTCTCTGGTGTTCACAAGACAAGAGAAAGCAAGTTCCAGCGAGAAGGTACGGAACAAACTGCCCTTCTTTTCTATGGAAAAAGAGCAAATGACATTTATTGCTGAAACCTAGTAAATTTTCTAATTCAGACAAATCTAGCACAAGTTACAGATTCCCATTCTAAAAATTGTAGTGTTTTCATCTCCCCAAAAGATGAAAGCAGCAATGGAAACTGCATTCCCTACTCACAAAGCAAACTCTTTCACAATCTCTTAACTTGTAAATTTCTCTAGTTTTCTGCACATCCAGTGCTTCTCAAGCACTTTCTTAATTATACAGTTAGCAAATACTCTCGAAACATTTTAGCAGTAGTATACTATTAACTATTTCAAACGTACAAATGTATTTTTTAAATATTTTAGTCCTCAGTGGAAAGCAAAGTGAGAACAGAAAGGATAGTTTTGTTTTCATAGCATCTCATTCCTTACCACTGACAGGAGTAGGACGAGTACAGATAAAGATTTAAATAAAGATCACTCGTAGTTTCAGAATTTGTGATACAGAATTCATTTTAGGCAAGCTATTAAAGGACCATCTGTTTTGAGTCAATGGTGATCAGCAGTGTGCATTGGACTATTTATTATGTAGAAACAAAGATATGAAAAGCCCTGAATTCATGGTAAGAAAACCTGCTGAAAAATTCAGGTTACTGAGATTCCTATCTTCCATTTCACTCCTCCTTGGTGCATTACTCTGTTGGTTCCACTAAGCAATGTAACAAACAAGAGACCTATTAAAATGTGTGGAATGATGGAAAAAAAAGAAAAATCTTCCTTTTCAAATTCCTGTTCCACCCTAAACCCCTATTAATTATCAGAAAAAAGCCCCAAAGCTATACTTTACAATAACTTAGTATTCCAAGAACTTGAAAGAGTTTCAAGGGAACATCAAAAAAAGTATGCATTCCTCTAACCCTTTCTCCCCTTTTCATCTGCTTCATCCTCTTCAGTCCACAGTTGTCTTTTAATATTTTCATCAAATAGCAGTAGGATAAAATTAATACTTTGGGCTATTTCCCTGCTTACAATAAGCCAGTTCCAGAAGAACTGTCATGGCCAGCAAGTTCTCAGCTTGCTGTAGCTTAAGGGAGTCATGAACAAAGAAATCGCATCTATATATTTAGTGAGTGAAAATGTTGCTACAACTCTCACAATTCTTGCCCTTATGTCGCTCTGTCTATCTCAATTATAGAACTTAAAGTGCCCTCTATTTTGGGCCACCAGCCTTCAAAACAAATCAACACAGAACAGTAAGTGTCTGGAGAGAAAAATCACTGGTGAACAGTGCAAAACACTAAAAACTCCTGAGCTTCCAAAATGCTCCTAGAACACAAGTCATTATTGGCCTTGAAAGTGTGAGGTTCTCTAACATCAGTGGGATTATTCAGTGGGATTATTCAGATACATAAAGTGGGCAAAGCTGAAAACTGAGTCCCAAGCTTGAAGCTGATGTGAGTTTTTTTCCATGGCTATACACAAGACAGACATTGTATTAACAGATCTGCACCACACTTAAGCAGAAACAAATACATGTTCTAGAGAAGAATATGAGAAAAAATATTCAAAAAACCCAACAACCACATATACAACTTTCCAAGAAACTTTCAAATACGTCATTTTCAACTGCCTCATTTCTAGATGTGAATATTTTAAACCAGTAACAAAGACATTCCTAACAGTGCTCAAATACACCTGGCAATTTACAAACATACGGCTAATGTCTCACAGCACAAGTCTTCAGTATCTTCTGAAATCAAAGAGGATAAAAATTATTTTAGAACATCAAGCATTACTTTTCTATGTAATCATCCAGGGAATGCAGTGTAACAATAGCAGAAGGAATATTGTTAGTAAAAACTTATGTATTTTACACTTGCTTTACAAATGAAACATTTTAGAAGCCTATGTACTATAATATTTCACAGGTACACCATGAAAACTTTATGATCTCTATGAGAGAAAATAGTTGGGGGGAAAAAAACCTCCTAAACTATCACCAGACAACGCAACATGTTTTCAGTCATTCTTTAGAATCCATTACCTTCATTTTGAGAATTTAATGTAAGTTTTAGAAACAGCATTAATCCAGATTTTATTGTATGGACAAACTTGGAACATCAATTTTCAACTTTTCTGACAGCAAGCTCAAATAATGTCCTATACGTTTTCCAAATGTACCTTCTCGAAATAAAAGGGAAAATAAAACTGAATCTAAAGCAAAATCATGGCAAGACTTTCATGAGCTTCTCACTAGTTTTTCCAAAACAGGCCACAAATAAATACAGACTGCAAATAGAGATATTGTAACTACAAATATTGTAAGTTGCACATCAAATGGGCTTGTCAGTCTCTCTTCTGTGCAGGCAATTCAGCTTGACAGCTGAGCCATGTACACTAAAGCATGGATTCTCTTAAGTACCTAGGGCAAAATCCCTTTTGGTTTGTTTTGCATGAATGACACAGGTTAACAATTATTTCAAACACTACCCTTTTGAAAAAGGTCTTTATAATCTGTAATGAGAACTAAGGAAGTAAAATCTCAGGACTTGGTTTCCCTTTCACCTGTAAGGTATTTATGAAACAATATTTATCATATCCCTAAAGGATGGCAAATACACAAGTGTTATGTCACTGTCTACTCTCTTAGTGAGAGTGAAGACTCAATTTTTGCCGTCAAATATGAATAGTCTTGAACTTTTCAGGAGTACAGAATGTATGAAATTAAATTAAATTAGTAGTATACTCATTGAGGCAGTATTATAACAAGTACATTCCATATCACATTTTGCTTTACCTCAATCATACTATGTTCTAGTCTGTTTTGAAAACACACAGTTAAGGTCTAAAACAAACAAAACTTTATATCCACTATTTCTAGAGACAGTAAAGAAAGGAGTTTTATACTGCCTGCATTAAAATAAATCACCCAAGAATGCCAGGTGTAATAAATAACACTGTCCTGTATACCTTATCACCTCACTAATATTTACAAGGTAAGTAATATGTTGTGAAGTACGGAGGAACTTAAGCACGAAGTTTGCCGCTACTGGAATTTGCTGTTATAGCAAGGGAGACTGAGCAGTAGGCCTTACATAGCACACGATGCCAGTCAAAACTTCCCTCTGCAACTTGCAGCCAGCAAGTTTCACAACTACCTCTTCCAAGTTCACCTGAGACATATAAACCTAGGCCTTCATTTATAATTCAGTGCTGCTTGTTTCATAAATTTATAATGTCTTTTAAAAGGTTTCGTTTGTTTTTTGTTTTATATTTATAATAAGACAGCACTGTTTTCAGTTGCAACATCGTATTTCACTATAGGCACGAAGTTTTGGGGTTTAATTACTTTTCTGTACCACTTCGGACAAAAGACACGTTTTGCACTGGGTCTCCTGTGCGCCTGTGATCCAGCTATTAAAAGCAGTCATTGAAGCCGACGCACGGAGCCAGCGGCGTGTCCAGCCGGCAGAGCTGCCGCGGTGACTCCGGGACGAGCACTTCCACAGAAGTTCACCGAGCTCGGCCCCGGGAGGGACAGCAAACACTCCGTGCCCCAGCTGGCGGGGCTTGAGTGGGTTTGGGCTCGCTGAGGCCTAGCGAGCACACGAGGCCTCCGGCAGCCCCGGCTCCTTCGCCGGCAGCCCCGCACACGGCTGCGGGCGGGCAGGGCAGCGGGGCACTCGGCAGGGCCGGCGCCCGGGATGCTCCGCCAGCCAGGAGAGCCAGGAGCGGGGAGCGGCCCCGCTCCGCAGCGCCCGGGGCAGAGGGAGGGCGAGGAGCCAGCGCCTCCGGTTTGGGAGGGACTCGCAAACTTTGGTACCTGTCGGGAAC